>JAQJVL010000026.1:4637205-4988481 GCA_035578905.1 Stictocephala bisonia | reverse complement strand
AAACGTAAATGCTCAAGCACAATTTGTATGAACTGCAAAGTCGGCGTGCATCCTCAGTGTTATCACATTCATAGTTGCCAGTAGACATTGTTGTTCTTATTGTTGTAAATAATTTTTGTAAATAGTTTGTTTTTTTAATTTTAAATCTTAGAAAATTCATTTTTAAGTGTTTTTCTAAACATTTTATATAATTACTACTAGGCAACAAACATTAACAAGAAGAAATCCCATGGAAAAAATCCAGGTATTTTCCAATCAACTAATGAATATCTAGTTTTTATTAATACAATTTCTAATTACATTATTTATATTTATTACATATGTTATAATAGTAACAGTAAAGAAATGTACATTCTATGCCTCATTTATTATTTTAAATGTATAATGAATGACAATGCATAAAAAATAACCACACAATAAAAATTAACATACTGTATAGGCAAAGTGAAATTAATTGTATAAAACGGCTAAAATGTCCCTTGAACTTAAAAATTCATAAATAAAAACTATATGTTATTTCCAAATGCAATTTACACAGTTTTGTTAGGAATTAAATTTACTATAATACAGCATTATAGATTAGCACCATACAATTTAATTTCATACATGTTTTAGAGGTTGAAAGTGAGAAAAAAAAAATTTTTTTTAAATTATTTTTTATTATGTGTGTTTAGGTTAGAAGGATACATCCACTGAATTACGTACTAAAATGTTGCCGCTTTTATCGTGAAGAAAATGATACCAAAAACATTATTTTACCATAACAGACAACGGAATGACAGTAGTTCTAGTAAACACGTACAAAACTATCAAAAAGTATCTGGCGTTCTACCGCTCTTGCGGCATTTAGTGCCTGGCTCGTGCGGTCACTCGGCACTGAAATGGCTGGCGTGGTAGCGATGCATACATAACATTTCCTGGCGTTGAAAGGGTTAAACCAATACGCAAACATACAGAATTCATCACGAACGTCCATGACAAACAAATGTCCAAATTTAAAAGGACATAAGCCTATTAATTTATAAAATGATAATATAGTGTGTATAATAAATCTTGATCAGGTCAATATTAATGAATTAATTGACTTATTAGATAAATAGCCTCAACTCTTAAAATCAGACTTCCTATACTCATGTTTTTATTAACATCTACTAAAAAACAATATAGGTTTTATTTCTAAAGATATAATACAAATTCCTACACAAAAACAAGCAGAAAATATAATTGATGCATAGTATATACAACATGCATTGATGTTTTAATGCATTGAGAAAGCCATTGTAAAATCTGGGAAGAGCAGACTAAAGCATGAAGGCTTATAACATAAAATATATGCAGCTATCTACAGGACATTGTTGTTAATACTACTTAAAACAATTACTCCAATAGAGTATTGTATAAATACTGTATGTAAAACTTATCTTCAGCACATCATCAGAAAATTATGCTGACATAATATGACAGTGCTGATAATAAAGTGGTAGTAACGGTAGGCTAGCTCTTAAGTGAACTGTTTTGCTCCAAGAAAAACGCCAAAAATATGGTTTTCTATTTAAAGGACTTGATCTGTAATAATGATTTACAATGCTTTAAGTTTCATTTGAAAGTTGAAGGACTGTTCTAGTAGACCATAAGACGATTTTTGTAAAAAAATGAGTGATAATATAATAATAATAATAATAATATACAGTTAAATATGTGGAGCTTTGAATGTCATTCTTGGTTAATTGGAATAAAAAACTTGTGATATCAACTTATAATCCACTAGACAGGACCTATCATAGAGTGTTGTTACAGTGTATAATAATAAACACAAACCGTACAATTGAAATAGAAAAGCATGGTTTAGCCCACTGACTGTAAGATTGTATGTGTACTATATGTCTGTAGACATTCCTGAAAAAATGAATCTAATAATTTTATATTGAGAAGAACATAACAGAAAAAACTTACTTTACTTGTCCAATAACAACTTGTTTTACTTAACCACTATCCTAGGCAGAAATATTAATTGTAATTGAATTGCCAGGTAGAATGTCTAACACAAACTACATAAGAGTGAGACAGCCCATCAAACTTAACTTACTGGGTGGTGGCTTAGAATTGCAAGGAGTTGCTTGATGAGGGTGGGGGGTTGGGTGGGGCTTGATGATGCGGTCATTGCATTGTTCCCGGAATGGAGTGTCGTTGGTGCGTGCTACTTTAGGTGGGTGAGACTCACACAACTGAGCTTCTTGACGGAACAGTTGAATGGCTTGTGCTGCGGCTTGGTTTGGTGTTAGACCTTTAATCTGCAAAAAATAGTTTTTTTTTAGAATTACGATACAATATACTATTCTTTATTCAATCATCATTAAGAGTGTAGATGAACATGTGTAATAATTGTTACTAACTAAGGTTGACTGATCCTTAAAAAGAGCCATTTATTAACAGCCCAAAAGCTAGGGCACCTAAGAAACTTACAGCTTTGCATGAAATCCGAGCTACTTAGTATTCGCCTGATTTTCCACGGATACCCCTGACTTCTCTAGTGTTTGTATAAGAGGACAGAGCATGGAACCTATCACCTACAATCTCCAAGTAGCAGGGTTACAGGACTGTGCCACATATAAATTATAGCATATAATACAAATCATAATTTTTAAATATCCTTAGGTCATTCTGACATAGGCCTATTTTAATTTTATTGATGATAGTTCATTTTTAAGCATAAAAGATTTGAAAGAACCATAAAAAAATATTAAAACCAGCGATACAGTTAAAAAGTACACTTTTTTATTATAAAATTTATATCTAAGGTGAAAGTACTTATAAAATGTAATGGATGATTTCTCTAACTGTAATTGGTCATATTTCAAATGTTCCCTCTCAATCATGCAAAGAACTCAAATTAAATTATACTGTTGCAATATTAAGTGACAGTTGTTTAAGGTTACATATAATAGGCTGAAACTGAATAGTCTCTTTTGTTTAAGTATTTTAGTGGACTTATTTTCATTCATGAACAGGATAAATTTAAAGTTTAGTTGATCTATGTTTGATTTAAAATATAGCCAAATTGGGCTGTCCATAAGATAAATAACGTTTACTGTGGACATCCTAAAATTGTTTGTAGGTTTGCTTAGCCTAATTTCCAGGCCCATTGTGAATCAGTGTTATTACTGAAAGGTAAGGTTTTTTTACCCTCTTGTAGTTTCAAAAAGTTAACTTACACTGAGTGTAAGTTTTAAGTGTTTTTGAATAAACATTTTTTATAGTAAACATCCCCCAAACATTTTGCAAGTATACTCCAATTTTACAATGTACGGTGATTAACAATGGAATATTGCAAGTCTGCCAAACCATTAAATACCAAATATTATGTGTATGTGATCAGCAAACAAATTAAGATTAATCATGTCTATGTCTTCATAACTTTATAGTGAGCCGTTATTGTATGAGCACATGTTCATCAAAATTTCTTCATTGATTTTAGTTGATTATTTTTTTGTATTTTGTTTTAATATGAATTATAATTTGTGTTCTTTATAAATAGTAGGGATCGTAATTAGTGTTGTTATCAATGGCAAGTTATTTTCTTTTATTGGTATAAGTTTAGATAGTTTATAAACATATCCCTTAATGGCAATATGATCTGCAGACAGTTTCTCTCCATAGATGGTTAACTGTCAGATCCCATGGCATCTTTTCCTTCGTTTAACCCTCTGCTGCAAGCTCAAACAAGGACTCATCTCCGTTGAGTAATTTATTCAGATTGACAGCCTTTTTTTATATACATACAAGACGCACCTATCTTGTAAAAACCACTTAAAAAGGGCTTTTCATCAACGTGATCAATCTCAGACTATTTCTAAGATATTTGGAAATTTACTTAAGGTGTTATGGTTGTTTCACAAACCATTCTATTTCTACATGTCTCTTTTTACAGTAGGCCTCTATCTAGCAGGCCTACACTAGATATTCCATGACAAAGGATTACTTTATCAGGCGGTTCATTCAAAATTAATTACATAGGCTACAATAATTTTCAATGAACTGCCTGACCTTATTGTCGGCTAATGTACCGTACCTAGTTTCAGATAAAAAGTTTACACCTAACTCACAAACAACTCCTTTTAAACAATCAAGGAATTTCTTTTATATCATGTAAGCATTGTATAGATAAGTTAAGGTGACTTAATTTTAGGAATATATTGTGACGATACCAATTTCAATGTATTTTATTTATCAATGGCAATAACGATTCTGAATAGTTTAGTTTATTAAATAATTCCTTTTAACACGTTGGATGCGCATGGTAGTGACCACGGCCGTGATTGGGCGGCGCCTTAGGCGCATGGTAGGGATCTCTACAATTCTCCCTTTGTTCTTTCATTTGCTCAGTGTGCCTTGAGCACTTGACAGAAGTGGATTGTGTTTTTGGCACTCCTCGAGACATATCTAAATGACATTTTTCGTTCGTTCGTAAAAATATTAAAAAGTATAAGAAAAGATATATAAGTAATATTATAAACAAATTTGTTAGCATCCATATACTATAATGCATGTATTTTTAGCAGTCAACCTGTTACTTTGAAACTTTCTTAGTCCAAAACGGTTTCCCAATTTGTTTACTGCATAAGATTGATTCATACATCAAGTTTGCTGAACCAGGGTGGCTACTCAATCCTGTAAAAAAAATTCAAGGTTTTTTCCAAGGGGTTTCAAACAAAATTCAAGGCACGCTTACAGAGGAAAATATTTCTGAATCAACGTAATCACTCATTATAGTACAATACATAAAAAAGCACATGTTTTATAGCTAGGCATGTCAATAATCTTGTAGGCTATAAAGAAATTGAATTATTGCAAAAGTATCCTAGGTTTAATTAGCAGTTACCTAAAATTTTTTATTTCATTGATAAGTAGGCTCAAAATCTAGTGATATGCCTAGCTTACTTTAATAAAATTTTTATTAATAAGCCTACGTACTATTTGCGATAGGCCCAGCTTTAATTAATTACTGTTATATCAATAACACGATGAGTTGAAAACAAAACTCCTTTTTTATCTGATAAGTATGTGAAAAAACCAACATATTTAAAAATCGTTATTTTTCGACAACTTTTTTTTCATTTTTCATCTGCAAAAAACTCTTTTTTAACGGAAAATCGAAAAAACTAGTTTTTTATCTGATAGTGGGAAAAACAAAATTATTTATTTAGCCTGAGAAATGCATTTTATACTTACCTAACCAAACATTACTTAACTTATCCTAATTGTCTATTTACTCAACAAAAATTCGTAATTTGCGTTAAATTCCGGTGTTTGGCCTCTGTGACGGCCTGCGGCTGTAACTCCGGCGGAAATATAGATGAATTTTGTTTTTTGTGATTAATAGTTGTTATATATAATGATCGCGTAATGGCCGCTAATCGCAATTCGCTGCGAAAGTAGTTTTTCGTTATAACTCACGAAATAATGGTAATATACCAAATTCGTATTCAGTACAAAAAACACATCAAAATAAAAAAAACGATGGTTAAAATACTATTTAAACTATCAGAAATATGTCAAAAGTACTATAAGTTGTGATATTAGTTTTCCGAATTTTTCGGTAAAATACGTAATTTCCGCGAAATGTTTTTTATGCTGATCACGAATACATAATTGGGTTATCCGGTAACATTATTTTTTCGGCCTGAAAAATACACTTTTTACTGACCTAACCAAACATAACCGAACTTATTATGACTTTTTACTCAACAAATAAGACATGATTTGCGTTAAATTATTGTGCCTGGCCTCCGTGACGGCCTATCGTCCGTCATTCCAGCAGGAGTATGCGTGAATTCTATTTGTTGTGGTTAAAATCTGATGTATATAATGATCGCTAATCGTGATTCGCCGCGAAAGTAGTTTTTCCGTTATATCTTGAGAAATAATTTGTATAGACCAAAATAGTTTTCAAATTCGTATTTAGCGCAAAAACAACACATCAAAATTTAAAAAAATGATTATAATATCATTTAAATTAACGGAAATATATCAAAAATAATAAAATGACATTCGTTTTTTCGAATTGTTCGGTAAAAACGATTTCCGAAGAATACAAAATTCTCACGAAATTGTAGTCAATTATTTACCCATTTCAGGTAGTTTTCAAATTTTGTTTGGTGGCAAGAAACTACATAATAACCTTGTTGGTTTTAATAAATAATAATTCACACAAAACTAAAACAGTTTGTCAAAAATTACGATTTTAGAGTTAGTAGGCCTAGACCTTTAAGCCAATAAACTACAACACAAAACGTCCCACACTTGAAAGAAACAACATCCAATGAACTTTATACTGTATTAATGTTTTTATCAACGATAAATTGTTTAAGTAATTCTGCATTTTATTTATAATAACTGAATAAATAAACTGGAAGGTTAATTAACAAAACACGCCGTTCACATTATCTCTTCTTGTTGCCCACCTGTTGTTGCCGGTAATGGTAAACGTAAACAAAACAAATGCATCAGCCTAGCCTGTTGTCGATGTATTTTCGTTATTTAAAAAGAACGTAACAGTTTCATTGAAACAATAATTCGGCACCAAAACGTTTCAAAATTTTGCAAATAGCTGCAGTAGAACAGACAGCAACAGTGAGCGTCATCGGATATCAATAGAACAAAACGATAACTCCAAAAGTTTAGTCGCAACTTTAACCTGCAGCGTAAGTTGCAACAGAATGTCAACAAATCTAAGAGGCGACGCTTGACATTGGATTGATTTGCGTGTTTCGGCAAAATGCGGTGGGTGAAGCTATCATATTGTCTGCAACAGCTTCATTCAACTGTTTCGACGTCAAAACTGTTTCGGTTGCAACCGCTTTGTCAAACTATTCCATGCGTATTATTTTGAACATATCAATGTGCCTAGTCGACTCGTGTCTTATCATACGAAGATTGACGATGTTTCCCGAACTTATCACGAGTTTAACTGGAGCCCTGAAGTCCGAACCTTCCTGACGTCACCGGATTACTCTCGTCTCGCTCGACGAGAATTCCCGATGGTTACCGAAATTCAAGCATATTTCCAGGTTTTTTCAAGGTGCCGTAAAATTCAAGCATAATTCCCGGTTTTCCCGAAATTCCCGGTGAGTAGCCACCCTGTGAACCTAAGGTTACCATATGAAGGTAACATTTCATATTTGGTATTAACATAACATACGAGGTACGTCCAGAAAGTAAGTTCCGTTTCCATTTATATCCGCTGCAGCGCTGCGATCGCAGTTCCGCGCATGCGCGGCAGACGCTCTGTATCAAGGAGAAGAAAAGTGTGCCATTTTGAGATCGCTGTCAGTCTCGTACGCTTTGTTGTGCTTGTTTAAAATGTCGGTGTTGATCGAAAATCCCGCCGCTTGTGAAATCAGATCTGTGATTCGTTTTCTGAATGCTAAGAAAGTGAAACCGATTGACATTTATCGGCAAATTTGCGAGGTTTACGGACAAAATGCGATGAGTGATTCAATGGTGAGAAGATGGGTCCGACAGTTTAATGAAGGACGTAATGAAGTGCATGATGAAGAACGAAGTGGGCGTCCATCTTTGATTACAGAAGAACTGGTTCACACGATTGATGAGATCAAGGAAAACCGTAAGTTTTCGCGAGGTCAAACAATCAATGCAGAAGTTTACTGCGAGACACTGAGGAAATTGCGCCGCGCAATACAGAATAAGTGCCGAGGATTTCTGTCCAAAGGTGTTGTTTTTCTTCACGACAATGCACGACCACACACTGCAAATGTGACGAAAAACCTCATACAGGGATTTGGCTGGGACGTGTTTGACCATCCTCCGTACAGCCCTGACCTCGCTCCTAGCGACTTTCATCTGTTCTTACATCTGAAGTCTTTCCTTGGCGGTCAACACTTCAACGATGACGAAGAGCTGAAAGAAAATGTTTCCAAATGGTTGAAGACACAGGCGGCAACCTTCTATGAAGAAGGCACAGAAAAACATGTGCCACGCTATGACAAATACCTGCAAAATTTCGGCAGTTATGTAGAAAAGTAGTTTAAGAGTTGTAGATTTTAGTGCAATAAATATTTTTTCTGTATCTGTAGACAAATTATTTTTATTACCAAACGGAACTTACTTTCTGGACGTACCTCGTATTACAATATTATTGGTAACTTGAATAAATGACTTGATAGTTACCACATATTATTTTTACTACGCCTAATAAAGAAAGTACTCACTTTGCCACTAGAGGCGCAATGTTCATTGCTACATGTATTGCTTCCACAGCCGTCAGTCAGCTGGTAAAAATACCGTTCAATGAGTTTCTTGGCGGCAGCTCGCTTCATGTTGTCCTGCGGTTCCCAGTGATTGGACAGTGACAGTTCTTGGCTGGAAGTGTTCAAAGAGGATGAGCCACCACTGCAAGCAATTACAATCAGTTAAAACTGTTTTTTGATAAAACAAGGAATTTTAATTGTTTTTTTTTTTATACTTTTTTAACCTTAGTTTCTTTGGAAATATCATCAACTAGGTTAATAAAGTATAATTTTATATAGTTCATTTTATGTTATCCATTTACAGTTATTGTAAGTAATTTTCTCAGTTTATTCTCTATATTAAAGGATAATCCTAATTATATAAAATCAAAAGTATTATGTGTTAAAACGATGTATTTATTTTTTGTAGACTAATTTTACATATCAGATGATAAGTTCCCATTAGACTACGTACAGTGGTTAATTATTCAATGTTTATAAAATAAATATACTTTATTACAATAATTACAATTTGAAAACAGTTAAATATACTTTATTACATTAATTACGATTTGGAAAACAGAAACTATCTCTCAATTAGGCTTTGGCTAGAGATTTTTTGTACAATGGTAGTAACCCACCAGCCGACTCCAACACCTACAATGGTAGTGTTTTTAATACGCGTAATATACAAAAATATAAATAATAAAAATTGTATATTTTCCAACAAAAAATATGAATATGAACCCTGCCAATGGATTATTTATTTCCAGTGAAGTATTCACAATGAGTGTCAGTAAGAATTAGGTGAAATAGTTACTGCTGGACACCAATTCAATCTGTAAATTAAGCTAGTGAATCAGAGGCTGTGAATTCATCCTGAAAAATTAACACGAGATTAAAAATGAATTCTAATTAAATTAAAATAGAAAAAGAAAGAACCCACCCATACCCAATCACCTACTTTCAGTCCCTATAGCATATTTAAATTTTAAATCTAGCAGTTATATTACTGGCGATTAATTTTGCCCAATATCCCACATAATTAACTATAAAATGGAATTGATTATATCGGGAGCAAATACTTTTCAACTTAGTCTTATGCCACCTTATACTCTTCTAAATGCCATCTTGAAATCACCAAACAGCCTCTCGTGGAGCTGTTCTCAAGAGACTTACGAGTAGTTAGTGATAAGGCCAAAGAGAAAACCAGTTGAATTGGAAAAGAAAGAGAGAAATACATATAAAGCACGCAAAGTGTCAGTTCCCTACATTCCAATAAAGGCCCACTGTGATTACTTTGCGCACAAGATGTAGAAAATGAAGTAAAATTAATGTAGGTAGTTGTTTATCAGGAATCAGTAGATGATACTAATATTAAAGTAAAATGACTAAATGAACTCTAAGTAAAGAAAACGCACCCTTACTTTGTCTAAAATAAGGATAGACGTAAGTACAAGACGTAAGCACACGTCTTTGTCACAGCTGACTTTCACTGTATGGGTAAAGGGACCAAAAGAAGAGTTAGTTGTGTTGTCCTTAGAAATTATTTTAAAGTCATAAATGATATTATTTGGGAGATTAATGTAATTTTGGAATACCTGCAACTGAAATGTACAGTTTAAACTGAATATTGATATCATTAAAGAGAATCCTTTATTAACTTAGGAATATTGCTTATGGACTGGCCAGAAAGTCAACCCTGCTGAGAGTTTAAATGCAATAGGCAATACTTTGTTTCTCACTTCAATGGTGACATTGTTCAGTGGCCACAAAACTAACTAAACACTAAGCATGGCGTATTCTTTGCTGCATCCCTACAGTATTTAAAATACAGGATCTGCCCGAAATGGAAAGGTTTGAATCTCAAAATTTTAAATGGCAATAATAAGGTCATAGAGCACATTATTATGAAGGTCTTTGAACGCTAAACAATTTAATAAGTTTGAAAAAATTTTAAGTACTGTCCAAATGGCAGAGATTGTTGGACATTTTTGAGTTTTTTCTTTTTAGTATATTTTCATAATTAAATTTGCAAATAAGCATAAGAAAAAAATAAAAAAACATTGCAAGAAATTAGTGTCTCAGTTTAAGAACACGTGGTTTGAAAATCATAATTTATCAAAGCAAACTATTTGCCGCTTTGTCGTTTGCTGGGCGTTACTAAAGCCTCCCCGTCATGATGTGTTGAAACACGAACTTGAGCTGTCTGACCATGCAGTTGTAGACTGGAGTAACTACTTAAGAGAAGTGTGCGTAGTGGTTTGTAGTGACGAATCTCAGGTGATCGGTGGACCAGGCAAGACTGTCGAAATCGACGAAGCGAAAATAGGACAACGTAAATACAATCGGGGTAGAATCATAAAGGGTGAATGGGTTTTTGGAGGTTTTGAAAGAGAATCTAAAAAATGTTTTTTGATTCCCGTAGCAACACGAGGTCACGCTGAGTTGCTACCGATAATAAAAGAGCAAATTCTCCCGGGCACGACCGTCATTAGTGATTGCTGGAAAACATACAACTGTCTTCAGTTTGAAGGATATAATTTTGTTATGGAAAGAGAACAATATAGCTTTTAAATGTCATGTTGTATAACAAGTTTTGTAAGTTTTTTGAACAGCTCCAAGTTTTGAAACTCAAAAATCTTAGCAGCTCAGTGCCAAAAAACTAAAAGAAAACATGGGTCACGTGTCATTTCAAATTAAAGGTTACTAAAGAAGAAATATTTGTCTATTTTAAAATTAATATCTATTTCAAATTCACTTTTCACTTACCCAAACAAACATAGATTAACATAACTTATCCTAACTGTCTTGATTTTCAGAAAAAATTCATAATTTGCGTTAAAATCAGGTGCCTAGCCTCCGGAAACAACCCTGGGCAGTCCATCTGGCAGAAATTTATGAAAATTCTTTTTTTGTGGTCAATCATAAAACTACTTATGCCAGTGGCCTTGACCGGAGTGTTCCGACTTTATCGCAAGATAATATAAATCAAGCAACATCAAGTGTGGCTGTGCCTAGGATGAGTGAGCGTCCGAGCGATCCCGTCCTCGCACACAGCCCGCCTGCCCGGTCACTGGTAGTTCGGAAGTAACCCTTAAGCCGTTGGTCCTCAGGTTGTGATGGAGAGGGTTTCTTAGCCCTAACTTCGCCTGGTAATATAAGACGATCTTTAACTTTTTTTACATATCATTAATAGGGGATTTGCTGCAAAAGTAATTTTTCTACAATATCTCACGCAATATTTCTCATAGACCAAAATAACTTTCAAATTCCTGTTGAGCCTAAAAACTGAATTCAGTTAAAAAAAGTGATACAAATCCCGCAAAATAACAGTTATAAAAAAATTTTCAGAAGGCCTAATTTGGTTTATTTTTTCAATTTCGTTTGAAGCAAACATAATTTCCTTGGAATACCCATACACAAATATTGCTAAGACTTTACCATAAACTGATACTGTAAATCGTATTAGTAGCCATGTGCGCATGATAATAATAATGTCTGGCACCCCAGAGCACAAGTACACGATTTAAATGAAAATTACCAACTTTTATTAAGTAGGACTAGGCCTATAGAAATATATACGATTGAGATATGTTTGGTTAGGTGGCCTAAGAAGTATTTTTTTTCTTCCAATAAAGCAATTTTATTGTAAAGCCAATCATAGGACCTATTTACGTTTGGCATACAACATGTTAAATAACAAAAATCTTGATTAATAAGTTTTGCTATTTCTAAGAACGATTTTTTCATTAGTAGTACATTCAAATTTTTTTAACTTTATTGTAAAAACTAGTTTTCCACAAATCAAAACAACCTACAAATATTTAGACCTAGGCCTAATTTTTAGGAAAAATTCTTGAGAGTGCATAGGCCTAGTTAGGCCCTACCCTACAAGCATAGCCCTACCTTCTTCACTTTCTTGAGAAGGAACAAAATAACATTTTCACAAGGCACAGATATGTGATGGCAAAAGGAGCTATTCTTCTGTTCTTACAACAGATTTTCAATAAAATTAAGCCACAATGTAGGCCTACTAAACTAAATAACCTATAGGCCCCAAAATAAATCTGTTTCATAACTTTTAACTGTCATTACTTTTACTATCTCTCAAGCCAAAATAAGAGATTTAATAGAGATAGGACCTAGGCCAAAAATACAAAACTATCAATCCCTGTAATAGGCAAGGTAAACTGTAAGTTTAAGAATCTAGGTCTGCATATACTCAATAGTAAATAAATTGTGTATTTACCCAGAGCCTTCACCGCCAAATCCAAAATCTCCGTTCTTAGAGCTCATAGAATTTTAAAATCAAGTCAGCTTAACCTAATTAAATAAAACTATCGTCGGCCTGATTTTGCTCACCACTCACTCAGTTCAGTAGCAGTAAAACGAGCACAAACAGGAACAACGTTTGTTTACTACGCAACTAAAATCAATACTAAAATATAAATATATTTCCTGATATTAAGAGTCAAAATAAAAATTAAGAGGACCAAAATTTATGATAAAAACATATTCCCCCAGAATTGAAAACAAATTTTTAGACCTAAGGTGATCCTATTTCTAACTGTTTCTGTTCGTATTTCACAGCTCCAAAGATCAATGTTTTCATTCAATCTTCTCAGTACACCTGATCTTTGTCTAGAAAAATATAGAATGACCATGTTCCGGTAATTTTTGTTTACATTACATCAACAAATGATATATGTTTATGTAATAAAACGTTAGTTTATTTTTTCTAGATAATTCTGGCTAATTTTAATTGATCTTAGATGGTTTTGATAGCAATTTCTTGAAACTATCATACGAATACAAACAAAAATAACAGCACAGTCACTTATTTTTCTATTACCCCTCTAATACATATTTCGTAACTAAAAGACAAAGCTATATATTTTGATAATAAATCAGTACATAGTACATTATTGTGGAACTTTTGAAAAAATTAATTAGTACACTAGACAAATAAGCAATATATTGCTATGCATTTATTTATTTCATTGACATAAATGTTTATAACTGAACGAATTAAAATCGTTATAGCTAATTCTGCCCAGCAACCCCAGCTGCCATGCCCGATTGGCCCAAGATTCAGTGCTTGAGCCTCTAACCTGTGATACACCGATGACATTTTATTAATAAAACTTGGGAATTACGGGGTAGAGGCCGGTACGCTCAGAGTCCTCCGTTCGTACTTACCGTATCTAATAGAAGTAAAGCAGTTTTTGGCAGGGTAAAAATTCCAATCCTTTGCCTGTTGCTCATGGCGTTCCTCAGGGCTCCATAATCGGGCCGTTTTTTGTTTGTAGTCACTATCAATGACTCGTGCATCAGCTTAAATAATGTTTTGCTGTATGCTGATTATACGACCCTGTTTGCCAGTGGCAGGGACAAATTCGTGCAGAAAGCATTGTGTTGGAACTAAAAAACAAATCTTCTGAATGGTTTATTGCAAATAGACTTTCTTTAAATGAGACAAAGACTCAAAAAATCACATTTAGTTTGGGTAGTTCTGAGAATGCAGAGAGCGATGGCCCTGGTAAACTACTGGGTTATGTTAGAACTTAGGCTTAAGCGGCCGGTGTCATAACTAGAATCTACAGTTTCCGGTGACAACCGCGTCAAGGTACTATCTACAATATTTACAAGATGACCAGACGTTTCGCCCATTCTGTGATGTGGCATCCTCAGTGGTTTCTCTGAGACAGAGTACTCAGTCTCTTCTGAGGATGCCACATCACAGAATGGGCGAAACGTCTGGTCATCTTGTAAATATTGTAGATAGTACCTTGACGCGGTTGTCACTGGGTTATGTACTGGATCCGCGGCTTTGTTGGAGTGACCAAATTAACTCTTTGTGCACTAAGCTGAACAAGGTATTGTTTGTACTAAGACGCCTGAAGGCGGAAATGCCCGCCGATTTTGTAATAATGGCTTTCCATGCCTTTTTTCAATCTCATGTCCTCTATGGTACAAGGATGTGGAATCACTCCGGCAACGTTGTGAGGGTTCTGCTGCTTCAGAAGAAAGCAGTGCGTATATTAAGTGATGCCCATTATATGTATCAATGTAGCCCTCAGTTTAGGAAACTAAAAATTATGTCTGTATTTAGTATTTATGTTAATCAATGTTTGTTAGAAATTAAGATTAATTTAAATAGGGTTTTGTTTAGTGATGATGTGAATGTTTACCTAACAAAGCTTCATAATGATATCCACATTGTTAGAAATAAGTTGTATAAAATTACTAATTGTTTTACTGTTACAGGTGTTAAATTCTATAATGTGCTTCCTAACACTGTCAGGAACCTAAATTTCGTGAAATTGTCTAACGTTGTAAAGAATTGGTTGTTAGAAAACCCTTTTGCATTCGTTAAACGAATTCATTGCAACAGACAAATCTGGAATTATTAAGTTGACTAACCCAATTATTGGCCTAATAAGAGTGGCTTTGTTTCATGTAATGTAACCAACTTTGTTTGATGCATCTGGACTTTGCATGGATTGCTTTCTACTTATTTATTCTTTTGATTTATTATTGTTTCATTTGAATTTTTCAAGTGCATGAAGATTGTTAACCACAAAAACTGTTTTTCTTTGCATTTAGGTTTATGACTTGACACCAGGGCCGCCCAGAGGGGGGGGGCAAAATGGGCAGATTGCCCCCTCTGAACTAACACAGACTTAGTTCAGAGGGGGCCCCATTTCATGCAACAGAAAATAAAATACTTAATAATCTACTAGATACGAAACGATTCAGGCATATATCCAAAGTGATATTAGGCCAGTAAGTCTTTCAGTTTTAGTTTTAAAAAGTTTAAACTAAAAACCATTGGTTTTATAGAAACCAGGGAGCCTTTTGGAGCAAGTTGAACACTGGTCTTTGAAGTTTGTGAGCGGTCGGCATGGTGGAATGACAGCATAAACTCTGGTTGGTATTAAGTGCAGATGTACCCCTCACCGCTTGTCTTGTTTGCGAACTAGTGTAAAGTCGTCAAGCCTGTGAACACACCAAAATATCTTTCCAGTTTGCACACATATAAATATACTTGAGTGCTGTGGAGTGGACCCTCCTATGAGATGTCCTGTTTACTTTAATTTAAGCAAACAAAGTTAAAGTAAAACATTTTTAATCTGCCATTTTAAAAAGGTCGAAAAGTGTTTATGAGAAAAGATTCTTATAAATTTGGTTTCAAAGCCGGTAATTGTATACTGCAAAGTAAATGGTATATTTTTACAGTTTAATAAACATAATAAATTAACGATGGCAAACCACTAAATTACAGTAGATTTCTAGGTACTTAAATCTGGTAATATGCACACAATATCACCACTCGCTTACCAGATGTGCAACAATATGTGTGTATGTTGCATTATATTCACTTGCACTACGCTATCGCGGGAGGAATTGTGTGGCATATTCTTGTCTAAAAATAAGAATTTTGTTACGTTCTGTACCATCCGGATTCACATTCCATCATATTTAACCGGTTAACCGCAATTTACTATATATACAAATGTTTTAGTTCCTCTCTACTATAATCATAGACCTTCTATATAGACCTTCTATAGAAGGTCTATGCTATAATGTTCCTCTCTAACAAATCTTTTACATTTTAAATTTATTAGTTATTATGACATGGATGTTCGTAAAGACATTTTACCAAAGTATTATTACGTAGATTTTAATGAATGGATGAGCTCTTAAGTACACCGTTAAAAGATAAAAAAATCTTCATCATTGTTCAGATTTGTACAACTCCTTATGAATACTATTTATTTTGTGACATTTAACTTCTTATAACCCTTTTATAGTCTGGATTAATTTACCCTAAAACTGTAGCAGGAACTGAGGTGTATTCTCAACATAATCAATAGAGTAGCTCTTGATTAAAAACTATTTATGCTCACGTACGGGTTGTTCCCAAACAAATAGCATGATTGATTAATGTTGTCGTACATTAATATAACTAATCTACGACTTATCAAAATTGTTTTCATAATTTTTTACTGTCACTGGCGAACGAGTAAGCCATTTATATTTTTTACGATGGTTAATACAGTATTTATTTATTGTTTATTAAACGATAAGTTAAATTAACTGTGATTGAACCACTGTACGTGTATTGTTGAGCGGGAGGGTCAATACCACTGTACGTGAATAGGTGTGTAGATGTGTCCATACCACTGTCACTGAATTAACATGTACATCAATGATATAGTGTCCAATTTGACAGACACATATTTCACTGTTTTATGCTGAGAAAATTGAGTTGTCAATTATACCTTTTATGCCTGTGAAATAAAAATTGAATAGTTTTAAAGTTAAGCAAAAAGACAAACTTCAAATCACGAGTATAAACTAGATGTTTTAATATCCAACATCAATAAGCTACGTAGCCAGTGGTCTACAACCTATTTTGAAAACAATAACATAACATCAACTCTCAGTTGACTGGTTTTTAAAGCAGTAGATGTTCGCGCTCGCCAAATTATTTTACTTCGTGAACATTAGGCCACTCTCAGTCTAAGCTTGGTGTTTAGCTAGCGAAGCCAAGTGGCCTACACAAATTTATTTGCCCCTCCCTCCCTCATCCATAAACATTTTATACACTCTCATCCGAACATGTTTTGTTTCTTGACGTCCTGAAAGGTATACAGGCAACAAGTTATGTTACTATGAATATCAAAACTGCAAAAAAAGAACATAACACAAGTATCTAAAAGGAAAAATGTATCTTAAGGACACTCAATTAGTTTTTGAACAACCAAATTGATAAAATGTAATATTGAAAACAAATTTCTTATATATACTACAAAGGGTAAACTGGTACGTAACAGTTCTTCGTTTTATATTTCTGTGAGCCAATTATATGTTTATGTTTAAAAATAATTACAAGTCTATTTATTTAGAATGATTTCCTGATTATTCTTAATAGCGCTAAACAAAATATTTCTACTACGTATTAAAGTGTTGTCTTAAAAAAAGAAGCAACATTTTGGAATCTTAGGTACAGCTTTAAAACTTGCAGTCATATCTAGCCAAAAGAAATCAGGTTATATGTGTAAATGGTAGGATGTCTGCTCAGATGAGTGTACCTTGTGGCGTGCTTTAGGGTTCGGTCCTCGGGCCATTCCTTTTTTTAATATCTATCAATGATTTGCCTGATTGTCTAGATTCTGATACCTATTTATATCCTGATGACTCAACGTTTTTGTTGCATGGAGTAGATTTTAAAGAATTAAATGACCATGTTAAGAAAACTGCCTGTGACTGGTTTGCAGCTAATAATTTTCTTTTAAATAAAGATAGGTTTATGAATGTAATTTCTATTAGTCTCAAGCATGTTCCAGATAATATTGTAGTTGCTAAGGATCATGTCAAGTTTTTGGGTATATTATTGGATCATAAATTATCTTGGGTTCCACACATAGATAACCTCATTAATAGATTGTCAAGAATTGTGTTTTTGTTATCTAGGCTTATGCATTATGTTCCAGTAAGTTATGTTAAAACTACCTATTACGCTTTATTTCAGTCAGTAATTTCATATGGCTTAATTTTTTATGGGAGTTCACCAAGAATACGCGAGTTATTGTTATTACAAAAGAAGATAGCTAGAATCTTGACAAAATCAGTTTTTATTGTAAACTACTGCAAACCTTTGTTAGGCTCGGAATACCAACTATAGTTAACTTGTATGTTTGTCAGGTGGTTCTTTTACATTTATAAATAAGGGAAACTATAACTGTAGAAAAGATATACATTACATACAAACGAGGTATAAGACTAACCTTGACTTACCTCACGTTAGGCTGGAGAAAACCAGGACAAACCATACTGTGATGATAATTAGGCTCTTTAATAAATTAACAGTGGATATAAGTAGCCTTGATTTTAAAGTTTTTAAACCTAGGTTTTATATTTTTTTAATAAAAAAATCCTTTGTATAATGTCAGTAAGTTTTTGACTTGTCAGAAGCTGCTTTTGTGAAATTCTAACGGGCAGTGTGGCTATGGTTGGCGAGCAGAGATAAGACCACTTGTATATAGTTGTAATTTTTATTGTTTGATTTTAGTTTTAAGATTAATTGCACATGCATGACTATTTATTAATTTTCTTTTTTTAGTTTGCAATGTTTAAAATATAACATCTGAAAGTTTATGTATTCCCTATATTATTATTTAAAGATCTAAATTATTTAAATGATGTAATTGAGGGCTCAACAAGGGATGTACTGAATTGGTTTCAAAGTAATAAACTACATTGTAATAAAGATAAAACTCAGAATTTAATACTTAGTCTCAAAAATGAAATTCCATACAATTCAGTAAAACTATTGGGCATAAATATTTATAGTAAATTGTGTTGGAAAGACCAAATCAATAATATCTGTAAAAAAATACCCAGAACAGTTTTTTTTTTATTTTGGAAGCTAAAGCCACGTGTAAATTTATAATACTTAAGAATTGCATACTTTGGCTTGTTTCAATCGCATATCACCTATGGGTTGATACTGTGGGGACATTCTCATTGTGTGCATGAAATATTATTAATACAAAAGAAAATTGTTCGCAATATGGCAGGGGCAGGGACCCTGGAGCACTGCAAACCGCTTTTTGTTTACCTAAAAATCTGTACAATTATTAACTTATACATTTTTAGGTTTTAATGTATGCCAAAGATAATTTAAATTTATTTCAACAAAGACAAAATATACACAATCGTAATACTAGAAATAGAATTAATCTGGATATTCCTCATCATAGGTTTACTCTTACAGGCAAGTCCTATAAAATTAACTGTGTGACATTTTTTAATAAGCTCCGCGAGATTGTTTGGACCATACCACGTAATAAATTTAAAACTGTCATTTATAACTGGCTTCTCAATAATCCATTTTATTCCATTTCCGAGTTTCTAGAGTCTGACTTGAACACAACTTTTTGAAATTTTTGTTACTGTAATGGTCTTTTCTGTTTTAAGTATAGATTAATTTAATTATGTTTATGTTGAAGAGTAATTTATTGTAACATTTTAATATATAGTAATTTATTGTTGAATTTTAATATATGGTAATATATTGTTGAATTTTAATATATAATAATTTATTTTTAAATTTTAATATATAGTGATTTATTGTAGAGTTTTAATATATAATGATTTATTGTTAAGCAAATTTTGTCAGAGTGCAACTGCCTAACTGCCTTATTTTGGATTAGAGTTGTACTTGTAGATTTATACTTGACATGTCCTATTCAAATTTCATGTTTGTCAACGGAATAAATGATTCTTGATTCTAGATTGTAGTATTTTAAGCACTATAAATATATTTCTTTCTTTTGCAGGCTGATAATTTTGACTATGTAATATGTATAGCTAGCTGATTATTGACTGATAATGCATGTATACATGTCTTAGATCAACAAAAAATTATTTGATTTGAATAGCATCCATAATGTTGAAATTATTGATAATTTATTCGATGCCTATACCAACTGTAAGTGATTAGATTAAAATCACTTCGAGTCTCTCAACAGTCTCAACGCCAGACTTGAGAGTTATCTAAAAATGACATAAACATCAAATATTAATTAGAATCTATCCAAATATTTGCCGTCTAGTTCACTAGTTGTGGGAAATTGTATGTCAACTGTGAGTAATTTTCATTTTCGTAAAGTTCTCCGACACCACTGTAAATTGTCCTTCATTATTTTTATATTGATGTTGTTTTGTTATGTTGTCATAACATAACCTAAAACCCTTACCTTCTTGTGTTCAGTCCAATTTATAAATACATTTTTATCTTGTAGAATAGTTGTTTAGAGAAGGCGTAATGTTTTGAAACATGCTTTTAACCCGGTGGTAATTTTACTGAAACATTCAAATTAAAATGAGGTCCTGTATTTTGAATAAATTATAACATTACCCTTAGTGTTCTCGCTTGAAGGTACATTCCAGCGTTGCCAACCTAGCTTGGTGTTTTCCAGTGTTTACATTTATATTAATGTCTTTTCTCTGTTTTCCTAGTAGCTTCAAAACTTCCCTAAATGTAGGGAAATTCTCCCTAGGTTGGCATCGCTGGTACACTAAAATGTCATTAATTTCATGTATTCATGATAAGAGAGAACACAATATCAGTAACACAAAGCAATCTTGTTTTTTTAAAAACTTTTCATCTCACACAATGAAGGAAACTCCCACTGTTAGGGATCTTCATAGAGAATGGGCATCCAAGTTTAAGACAAACAATGTACCTGAACCAGAAGAATCAACAATGTATATTATTGAACATGTTTTAGGAATGACTAAGGTAAATATTGTTTATAACTACTTGAACATTATTATTAATTTAAGTTGTCATATAGGTGTACATGAGTCCAACTTTCCAGTCATAAAGTAGGATAAATCAGGTATTACTTATCTGGGAATATGGTTTTTATTACACCAAAAATTCATCAGTGAAATCATGACTCACAATGCATTACTATTTTTTACTTTAATTGAGCACTCAAAATGTAAGATTGCTGAAACGTAACTTATATTTTATTTACAATAAATGGTTGGAAACTTTTATAAGCTTGTTCTTTCACTAATTATATTTTACATTATTCAGAAAATCTGGACTTGAAACATTTTGGAGGTATTACCTTATTTTACCTTAAGTGACTAGTCAAATCAGCTATGTTCATAGACTAGCTTTTGTCAATTGTTCACACAATCAAACATTTTATCTTGTAATTCAAAATATTATTAAAAACACCAAATTAAATAATATGTGACGATTTGAAAGTAAAGCACTGCACAATCCTTCTTGAAAAAGTTCTCCATGACATCATTGATTTTAACCCTTTCAGTGCCAAAGTCCGACTAGGAGGACGTCTAAAAAATGTGCATAAAGAGCCAACGTCCGACTAGGAGGACGCCCGAAAAACATGCATAAAGAGCCAACGTCCGACTAGGAGTTCGTTTTTAAAAAAATTCATAAAAAATACGAAATGTTGTTTAACAACTATAAATTTCGTTATCATTCTATTTAGAAAGGTCCAAATTCAATAACAAAAAAAATATATATATACATATATTTATATCTCTTAGTATTTTAGTGTTGAATACTAAAGCCCTTCAAGAAGGGAAGAATGTATTATACCCATCACCAGGAAGTACCAGGCAAGGTAATGTAGCCACCTATGTTTTTGGACAAACTGCCAAATAAAAAGGAACTAAACTTCTCTGTATGTAGTAAGAAAAGTACCCAAGCATGAGGAAAGAGGAAAAAAGCCACCTTTTCTTGTAAAACCTGCAAAAAGGGACTTCACCCATATTGTTTATCTTTTCATAAGTGTTAGTTTTTTTTTTCATTTTTCCACAGACTGAACTAAAAAACTTCAATTAGGATATAAGTATTTTTATTTTGTTCATTTAATTTTGAGATTAGGTAGTCCTATAATTTTGTAAATATATGCGTAAGACATGCTTTTAAAAAGTGAAAATAAGTTTTGAACGGTATGTGAAAAGAACTGAATTTTCCAAGATTTTACAAAGCGAGCCATAGAAACTTTATTTTTGAAGATATGAAGTTGATATTTTCTACATTTGTGAACAATGATATATACATTCAAATAAATACTAACTTTTTGGTGAGAGGAATTTTTTACTGGTCACATCTTTGCATCAAAGTGAAAAAAATCTTCACAACATTTTTTGTAAGTATTGAATTTTTTTTGTTTTTAGTATAGATTTGCATGTTATGAGTAAAATTATTTTATATGTACAAATTAGAGGACATTGTCAAGAGTAAAATAAAAAAAATTACCCATTTATGTCTACAAATAATTGAGAAATTATGGTTTTTGCAAACCCCTACGGAATAGCCAATTTTAGCCTGGCTCTTTATGCACAACCATAGGGCAAAATACCCAGCTCTTTATGCATGCGCACTAGACTAAATGTCTGGCACTGAAAGGGTTAATAAAGAATATTTTTCCTTAGTAAATATTTGTTAGAAAAAGTGTTAACCTCAACACTGCAATGTAATGAAAGAGAGTCATGTACAAGGATATTCAGTGTTTTGTTCAATAAGTAAATTCCTCTGTTGGAATTAGCCTAATTAATAAATATGTATTCTTTTAGCAATTAAAGTTTTTAAAAATGTCAGTTTCTATATAAATAAACAGCAATAAATTGCTTATCTGGAGTTTCTGCAGCATTCCTTCCATGAGCTTCTTGATAAGACTTGTAATAGCACAGACAATCTGAAGTGGATCAATTAATAGATTATTTGGAAACTGCCTGATTGAAGTTAAATTTTGTATAACAAACTGATTTTTTTCAGGCACATGAATATGAATTGGTTCAAAATACAAAAGTAACAGAAGATCAAGAAAAAAAAATATCAGCTCTATGTGAATGCAGATTAGCAAGGTGAGTTAACGAAACCATAAAAATAATATTGCTTTCATGAACTCTATTATCAATGGTATCGTTTTTATAAGCCAATATTGTTTCTTATTGTTTATATCTTCATATAAATTAATAATAAAACATACTAGCCTGTGTTATGTACCAGTATGTTTAGAATATTCTTAAGATTAAAATGATTGAATATTTATTAAGATGTTTTAAAAAAATTAAATAATATGAAGCAAAAATCTTTATTCACCAAATACCCCCCCCCTCCCCGTTGATTGCTAACAACCAAAATGTGAAGTACTTTTCCTTAGTATTTTTAGGCAATCATGAAACCGCGGTGCTTGATGCTTTAGAATTTTTAATCTTTTTAATAATTAGTATACTATCATAATCACGATTAGTGGCTTTTAGTAGCAAAAACCCCTAAATAAATAACATGCAAATGCTGCTGTTAAATATTTAATGGCTTATATTGAATTATTAATAGTTTTGTATCATATTATACAAATTAATAAGGTAGGCCTATTATTGTTGTGTTAAAACTTCTCTGTACACTGTTTTTTTTTTTTTTTTTTTTTTTTTTTTTATTGTTGGTCACTGTATTTTCAATAAACAATTTAATTCTGTGTGGTGATTTTACTCTATTAAATACAACATACAGCTAACCATTTCTAAACACTGGTTTGTTCAGGTTTCAGAAAGGCCACGAGCTTTCTCAAAAGGTTGGCCTTGTAATTGTTATTGCAAAATAAAGTTTTATAGGAAATTTATTGTTTTCTTGACATGTGGAAAGGCATATTTGGGTCTATTGAGATAGATTTATTCTTCGCTAAAATATTACATTACCTTTGCCTGACCCAATGATTTTTTTCCAATTTCATGCAGTGGGTTGTATGGAACTACATCTCATGTGTTGACCGAATAAACTTTTTTTCCCCGTAAAACTGCCATGGTTTTCTGTTCTGTAATTTGGATATCCATTTTGGTTTTCAATGGTTTCATTTGAGGATTTTTTGGGATATTTTCACTAGATTTTCCATCACGCATGCAAGCTGAATTAGGATTTTTGTACCACATGGTCCGTGTATCATATACAGACAACTACTTCATATAACCTTGAAAATTCAACCATACTTTGGAGCTCTGCACAAATGTATCGGTCTACATCAGTAGGATCTTGAAACTATGGTTCGTTATCTAGAATAAGTAACATATGATAGTGTAGCAAACCACGTTTTAGAAATTCATTAACGTATAGATGTACATAGACTACTAAAACTCCAAATCTTTGGTTTTTGAAAAAGTATCTTTTCAACTCGTTTAGTTTTACACGAAATACTCTCAAAACTAAATCTGGACGATCTGCTGACATTTCGGATTCGCTTAGAGCTGAAAGATTCTCTGGACAATGGGCTTTTTCTTTTTTTATGTTGAAAGATCAGTTTCTGCAAATTGCACTCAGAATTGCCACGCAGCTACTGAGCTTATTGAGCACTAACTCACTGTGGGTTGCATTTAGAAAAATATCTGATTTATTAAATCTTTTGCCATTGTGTTTTGATATCTTTGAGTAATATTTCTTGGACAACAATCAAATGAAGATTGCAATACAACAATGCGACTTTCTATGAAACTTTCAATGCAATACAACTATGAAACTTTCTAATTTGGCACGATTTAGTACAAAGTCGTTAACCCTCTGTAGTATTCAGTACTAAATTGAGATTGATGAACTTTAGTCTGCCTGACTACTCTACAATTTGTATATCAAGAATTTTTTGTTGAACTACGGTATTTTTCTTTTTTTTTATATATATGAGAAAATTTTCCATGAACTGCCTATCTAAAGTAAGCATACTGCAACATTATTAGACACTAGCGAATTTGTTACCCCCGTGGTCTATTGTGGGTCGTTTGATGATCCCATCCTGGCTCTCCATATGGAAATAAAATCGGATATACCATTGGGTCACAATGTGTGATCATTATAGAAGTAGTTTTGGACCATTTTGTCTATCGTAAATAGTTATATTTGTCGATGTGCAAGAGGTTCGCCATCAGTTGATTTTAAGACACGGGTGATTTCATCTGCTGTTGGTTTATTATATTTATGCAAATCCATATTAATCTTATCCACAAACCTAATGTTCCAATTTATTATCTCCTTCCTACACAATTATTTCTTCTGAAACTTTTTTGTAAATTTGTGCATATGAAACTTTTTTGATTAAATTTTTGCTAATCTTAATAATACCTGAATTTTCAAGTTACTGTTTTCGTTACGCCTTTGACGAATTTCATTTGCTTTAGATGTGTTAATTGGTGAGCCGATGGCTGAGCGGTCTAAGGCGTCAGGATTTTAAGCTTGGGTTAGAGATAGTGCTGGTTCAAATCCGGCCTAGACTGGAAGACTTATCACCAATATTCACCTTCTACTGTACTGGTTCGCCTCCTTGCTCTTTCTGAATAAGTTCCTCGCACAGATCAATGGTCTACGAAGAATGGGCAGAGTTAGGTAAAAAGGAGATCTGCCTCTCCTTTAAAAATACAATTATTTACAATTGGCCATAAGAATGGTCTTTAAGTGGCAGCAAATCAGAAATGAAGTGATAAATTTGTCCTTGGATTTTAAAACAGTAGGGTCCATTTCCTGAAATATCTTTCTTAGTAGCTGAAAGAGAATCAAATGCCATAGCATTGTTATATTAACAGATGTGTTTAAATTTGCAAGCCTCCTTCAAACATTGTTCATTTCTAGGTTAGTTCGTGGATGAGGTAGGTAAATGAGTCTATTATGACAACATGACATAAAATGTTTATTAGTAGTTTCTTCCCTAAAATGAAGAGAGCACTACATCGCATGCACTCCTGGTCAATTAAACCTGCGTTGTGGGCAGTTATATTTCTTTCGTCTATTATTGGTCTTCTAAGTGGTGGTTGCAATCGATCATCGTTCAGTTCAACATTGCTCTTTTTCGTTACTTTGTATAGTGTCATTCCTGTCAACAACTCCCCGTCTTTGTGGTCTTCCCCTGGCGTTCATAGTTAGTATGTAGGCTAAATAAAAATATAGTCAATGCATGAATAACATATTTCATCCTTTACACACTGGAATACATATTTCACTGTTCATAGTTTAAATAACAGAAATAATTCAACAAACACTAAATACAAAAACTCATCTTCTTGTTTACAACATTTTAGAAATATTTTATATGTGTTTCATAACATTAACAGCTGAGATATTTAATTCCTCTTATTAACAGCTGGACTCAATAAGACAAAACAAAAGTTATAAACCTCCTTCCAATAAGATTAACATGGGTACTTTGAGGGCAATGGGGCAGAGACCTAAAGCCTGAGCATGAAACTTATTTTTCCCGCCATCTACAATATCAGAGCTTTACAATAAGCCAGTTCCGAAGGCCATATGTGAAGTGTAGCGATTCAAATTTTGACGCAACCGAAGAGCCAGGAAATGTGCTTTATAAACTTATTCCATTGTTGTGGAACTTTTCAGCAATCCATCCATACTAAGTACTGTACTTTTTTTAGTTTTAAAGTGACATTTAACAAAGAAAATGAAATATAGAGATTTTACTTTGATTCCAAATTTTTAAGCTAAATAGCTTATTTATAAGCTAAATGATTTTAATATCTGTAAAAAAAGCTCACAATATTGAAAAATGGCACTGCCTATTCAGAGTGTTTCCTTAACCTCACTTCTAAGACAACGATCGTTTTTACTTTGTTGGTTCATGTGGAATGAATGATTATTTTTAGTATATTCTGTGAATATTAATGATCATAAGTCATGTTTTTTAAGACCACTTAAACATTTTTATTCAAATAAAATTTGTATACAAAACTCTGTACATTTTGATGTAGTTTGATTTTTAATTGTTAACAGAATGCCTGTGCAGTATATTATAAAAGAGTGGGATTTCCGAGATTTACGTCTCAATATGTGTCCTCCAGTGTTCATTCCAAGGCCTGAGACTGAGCAGTTGGTGGACCTGGTTGTTGAAGGAGCCCCCAAAAATGCTGTGATACTTGAAGTTGGCTGTGGATCTGGTGCTGTATCATTATCTCTTATAAAAGCTCTTCCAAGCGTATGTATGCATACAATATTTAAATAATTTTGCTTTTCAATAGATTGAAACTCTAATTATTTGGGTTTACGATAAGGAAATAGACCACTGATAATCAAAGAGAATGCCAAGTTCATCATTGTTAGTTTGAAAATTATAATGAATGGCCACTGGTTATCATTCAAATTTTAAATAACTGGCATTCACTAAGACATTTTTAAAATGTAGTAAGAAGTTGCTGGTTAAGTAAAAACATACAGTATAACAGAATAAATTGTTTAAATTAGCCTTTTAACATTGTAAGGTTTCTGTGAAAAAGAGTTGAGTCTGCAAACTACTGAACTATTTAGTGTTTATAATTGTTATAAAATTAGATTGACCACTTGTATCACAATCATTCTTCAGCAACTTTTTCATGTCTTGAGCTTTCAAATAGTTTTATCAACTGGATAATTTTGCCTTTGTGTAATCTATTATATTTTCTTTATCTCTTCGCCCTTCATTTTCATTGTGTGCACATTTCTCATTGATTAGTCCTTACTTGGTGTTTAACATAAGCAAGACTGAGACAAATAAAAATTATGCAGATGTGAATGATAATTTCATTCAGCTATTATTAGTTAAAATTTTTTATCGATTAGTAATTGTTTGCTTTAGATTTTTATTTTTGCAATGAGGAACAGCAGACAAGGAGTGCAATATTTTTCTGGGTCTTTATCTTTACTTAAAATAATAATAATTAAATATTTCGTATTCCAAAGTTTATGATGTTTCTGGCTCTTATTTTTTACTTATTTGTTTTTTTTTTTTTTTTTACTCTTGTGAAAGGTATCTTTTTAAATTTATACTGCCCTCTCCCATTTATTTTTCTTGTTCCCCTGCTTAATGACAGATTATTCTAAATATACACTAAGTAGTTTTAAAAATTATTTTAGGAATTTAAACACAAAAGTCTTTTCTTAGGTGGTTTTCTCTCCTAAATATATATATAATGTATGTTTTTTTGTCAGCTACTAATTATTAATTTTAAAAGATTGTAGGTTTAGTTAAAGGGTACTAAGAATTTGTATATTGGAAACTATTTTAAAGTATATTGGTATATTGGAAATAAAGTATTATTTAGTATATTGGAGACTCCAATATTTTGGATATATGGAACAATATCCAAAAACCCCATGTTGTTCATTAATAGAAATATTGAAGTGATCTCCTGTCACTTAGCTATTTAAGACCTGCCTTCCTGAATCTACTAATGCAAGCTAATCCCTCCATAAAAGAGCGCTGGAGGCGCTCCAGATATGTGGTCCATGGTTCTTTTTTGGATAGACTAGTATCTATTCACCAATAATCTATAACTATTCACATGATTGATCTAGTATCAATTTCTGTTTATATTTAATTCATTATTCATTAGTAAGATGCTGATCGTAGAGATATGAGGGACAATGAGTGTGATGAGAGTAGGTGAACGAGTGCAGTCATTGTTACTAAGATTGACTGTTCCTCAGAAAGAGCTATTTAAAATAGCCCAGTATCCAGGGCACCTAATGGACCTACAGCTTTACGTGGAGTTTGAACCACGTAGTATTAGTCTGATTTTCAGCTAACTGACAAGCTGTACACTCAGTTCTCTTCCTTACACAACATCTGACCCTTGACATCCATCCCAGACTTCTCTAGTAGTGTTCACGCTGATCATAACCATTGAGTAGATGCCATGTCAGATTAAGGGATTGAGCATAGAACCTATCGCCTACAGTCTCCTTAACGCTTCACTTTGAATGAATGAATGAATGAATGAATATCTTTATTTGTACAATTTCTTTGAGAAATACATCTTTGAGTCAACATGTAAAATAAAATAATAAAACAGGAATTGTAAGTCATAGTTGGTAAAAAAATTCTTCAATGGTGTAGAGAGGTTGATCCATCAGCCATTCAGTTAGGTTGTTTTTTTAAGGTCTTGCCAGTCAAGGTCCGCAGATGTTCTGGAAGGTGGTTGTGTAGTTTACATCCAACGTACAAAGGTTTCTTCTCATATAGAGCTAGGCGGTGTCGGGCTGTTACAAAGTCTGCTGCATGTCTTGTATTATAACCATGGATGTTGTGGTTTCTTAAAGCATTTCTGCTGTCTGCATACATGATGGCATCTTGTATGTATAAACCAACCACAGTCATAATTCTCAGCTCTTTGAAAGCCTCTCGGCACGATTCTCTTTCCTGCAGATTTCCTATTATTCTTATTGCCCGTTTTTGTAATACTAGAATTCTTTCCATATTCGCCCTTGATGTTCCTCCCCACGCAAGGAGACCATACCTGATGTGAGCTTCACAGAGACCAAAATATGCTGTTCTTGCAGTGACTGTGTCAGCAATTGGTCAGTAGCGTAGTTGGTTCAATCCCAGCTTCATGTGCCAAAGGTTCTCAGTTCGATCCCAATCAGAGTCAATACATTTTGAGAAGGATCAGCTGATAACCACCGGCTGTTCATTTGTCATTGGGCTATTAATTAATGACACTTTCTAAGGAATAGTCGGCCTTAGTTTGTAACAATGACTACATTCGCTCATCTACACTCATCACACTCATTCAAAATCCATATTCGCCCATGTCTTGACGATCGGCGTCTTATGAATAAATAAATAAATATTTTTTAGTCTTTTCAAGGCAAAAAGGCCAGAGGAAATCTTTTTGCATACCTGATTTATATGAGGGGTCCAGGTAAGGTCAGCATCTATGGTCACACCGAGGAGCTTGACTTCTTGTTCAAGGCTTACATTTGCAAGTTCTTCCAAATCATTTCTGCTTCTAAAAATTATTTGTTTTGTTTTTGCTGTGTTTGCCACCAAGTCGTTCTTGCTACAGTATTGATAAGCTTTCTCTAGACTTCTTTGAGAGGTCATCTCTAGTTCATCAATGCTGCTCTCACTTACAATAAGTGTGGTATCATCCGCGTACATCAAGGATGAGCACATGTTTAATTGTTCTGGCAGGTCGTTTGTAAACATTATGAAGAGAGCCGGTCCCAAAACAGACCCCTGTGGGACTCCCCTGGTTATTTCCTTAGGTTTGGATTGGACTGTTTGTAACCTTCTTCTTTCAGTTGTTTTGATTTCCACTAATTGGCTGCGCCCCGTCAGATAGGATTGAAACCAAGTTTTTGCATTCCCTTTGACTCCTAGTGCATCAAGTTTGGAAATAATAAGGTCGTGTCCCAGGGAGTCAAAAGCTTTACTTAGATCCAAAAGTATTCCAGAAACACAATTTCCCTTATCAAGTTGGTCTATTATTTCTTCTACAAAACTAACTATGGCAGTTGTGGTTGATTTCCCTTTTACAAAACCATGTTGTCGCTCTGTAAGTAAATTATTTACTGTAAGATGACTCATTATTCTTGAAAGTACAATTTTCTCTATGACTTTTGAGATGGTAGAAACTAGGGTAATTGGTCTATAATTGGATATTTCAGTAGTTGGGCCTTTCTTGTGTAAGGGGTAAACTTTAGACAGTTTCAAAGCACTGGGAAAGGATCCCTTAGTGAACGACTTATTTATCAAACTAGTTAAGGGATGAGTTAGTTCTTCAGTGCAAAATTTCAAAATTTTTGATGAGACCTCATCTAATCCTGCAGAGGATTTGGATTTAAATGATTTAATAACTTTTTGAACCTCGGCTGGAGTTGTAGGAGCTAGTTGATATAAATAAGAATCACATTCTCTGGGTGCAATCAGGGGATGTGTTACTCTTTGAGCTGCGCAGGCTGTGAGGGCATTTTCTGCTGCGTTGACAAAGAAAGAGTTTATTTTTTCTGCAATGTCTGTTTGATTTTTAACCAAATTACCATTTATATTGAGATTAATTTCTACATTTTGTTTGGTTTGTTTGTTTCTTTCTTTGTTAATTATGGACCATATTACTTTTGATTTGTTCTCAGCTTCACTTATAGTAATATTTGTGGCAGCCTTTCTCAAGTTTTTTTAATCTGATGTCATAGGATTTTTTTTATTGTTACAGATAGTTTTATCTTCTTCTGCTCCTGTTAGTTCAAATCTTGTTAGCGCCTTTACAAACTCTTCTTTCAGTCTTTTTACCTCTTTGTCCTCAAAGATTTTCTCACATTTCTTGCCTTTAGGCCTTTTGTTTTTTTTAAGGCAAGCTACATCCATGCATGTTATCACTCTCTTGTTGAGTTCGTTATAGGCCTCCTCAACACTTGGAGCATTGTGTACTCCTAACCAGTTGGTTTCAGCTAATAATACCTTGAGGTGATGCAAATTATCTTCATTGAAGCTTCTGGTAAAAGATGAGGGGTCAGACTTTTTAAAAGTTCTTAAATTAAGCTGACAAAATTGGCCTCTGTGGTCTGATAACCCAGTGCGCAGTACTTCCACATTTAGGTCATCTTTGTTTAAGTTTGTACAAACACAGTCTATTGATGTTGAAGAAGTATATGTGACTCTGGTTGGAGGTAACGGTAGTCGCTCCATATCAACCATTGCTAGTGTTTCATTTACTTTAGCTGAGTTGTTATCTTGTTTTAAAGAGTCGACATTGATATCTCCCACTATGACCAATGGTTGTTTGTGTATTTTTGTTTGCTCTATTATTTGCAACAGATTATCTAGAGCCTCTGTCAAGTCAGCCTTAGGTTGTCTATAAAGGCCTAAAATGGTCAAAAGTCCTGTGGTTGTACGGAACTTCACTGCTGCAACTTCGAGTTTCATTTCTTCACATCCTCCTTCAATGTTGATTGGACTTATAAAAGTGGCATAGTCTTCTTTCACAAAAATTGCTGTTCCCCCTAGTTTATGTTGTTGCCTGCAGAAGAAAGATGTTAGAGTATATCCACTTATATTTACCATTTGTAATTTAATTTTGCTTAATCCGTGTTCTGTCAGTATAAGAAGGTCTGGTTTTTCAATCTCTAGCAGGTGAATTAGACGGTCAATTTTACCCTCTAGTCCGCGGATGTTCTGATGCAATATTGAAATGTCAGTTCCTAAAAATGCTTTATTTTTTTTTCGTGTAAGTGGTGTGGAATTGATTTCTTGTAGCAGGTTATTGTTTGGGAAGTTGAGGCTAAAAAATGGGGTTGTTGCATTTGAAAGTTTTTTCTCAGCTCTGTAAAGTGAAGAAAAATTATTGTTATTGATGAAAAATTTCTCTACAGATTCTTTCGGATCCCTAATCACAGCTGTATTTGGTGGAGTACTAATATTTGTTGTACTTTGCACAGTAGATATATGACTGGCAGTGGTGGTCATGGGTTTCTCAGCAGTAGTCGTCAGCGTCTCTGTTGGGGTAGACAAAGTATCCTTAACCATGGATTGGATCCTTAACCGTGTCTTCATTGCAATAGTTGTGCTTACTCTGGCTGCATCAGCTACAGGTGTCTTGGTCGCAGTAGGTTGAGATGTCTCAGGGACGTTGAATTTAGCTGCAGGTGTTGTAAGTGCCTTCGCTACAGTAAGCACAGATGTTAATTGCTGTGTCTGTTGAGCATGTCTGTATTTAACAGCTTGAAGAGAGGCACTAAAAACATTCTTTCTTGTACCAATACTTCTCCTTTTCTTGTAGTGTTGGCCGTTTTGCAAGATCAATTTATGGGAGGAATTATTTTCCTGGCCCAAATTAGTTTCTAAACCTTTGAACACTGTTTCCATCTGGTTAAGCTTGGTTTTAATTTCTGCAAGATCAATCAAAATTGGAGTTGAAATTGCAAAATTGTTTGAATTGTCATTCATTGTAGGGATGGTTTGAGTACATGAGTTCTGGTAAGTTTTATTTGTTGCAATTTGACCTGTGATTTTACTTTGTAGTGTAAGAATAGTTTTCTTTTGCTCATCTATCGTTTTTAGTTGGTTATCAATGAGTTGACACAGTTTAAAGTCTTGCTCTTCAAAAATAGCCTGTGTTTCTTTACGGAGTTTCTTCTCTTTATCAAGTTGATTCTGTGATTCAGCAATCTGTTGCAGTAGCATCTCGATTTTGTCAGTGTATTTTCTTTCATTAGTTTCTATTTCCTCTAACTTTGATTCCATTATTGTTAGTTTGATTTCTAATTCAAGCTTTGCTTGTTTTAGGATTTTGTTTTCTTCTAACAGGACTGACCCAATTTTGGCAGCCATCTGTAATTTATCCTCTTCGTTACTTGAACTCTCTAAGAGTTCACTGTTGATGAGACTTTTTTCAAGTTCCTCAACAGAAGTATTGAAAGTATCAAAATTCAAATTGGATTTGAGGCTTTCAATGTTAGTAACACTGTCATTTGATTTGCAGGTGTCACAAGACCAGTTTTTTATGTCGTTGTCTGTGAGGTTTTTGAATTTTTTAAAGTTCCAAGAGAGACATTTTGCATGAAACCACCTTTCACAGGAACTGGTGCATTGTATTCCTTGGAATTTAACGCCTATTTCACAGACTCCACAGGGATATTTTGACATTTTATTTAAGTCCGAAATTTTGTGTAAAATGATTCAGTTTTTTGAGCTTGGTTTTACTTGTTTCCTATTCTCAGAAATGTAATAAAAATGTAAAATGTAAAAATCATACATTTTTTTGAGCTTGGTTTGACTGGTTCCTATTGTCAGAAATTTAATAAAAATGTAAAATGATTCAGTTTTTTAAGCTGGGTTTGACTGGTTCCTATTGTCAGAAATTTAATAAAAATGTAAAAATGATTCAGTTTTTTGAGCTGGGTTTGACTGGTTCCTATTGTCAGAAATTGGTTCTAGTAGTCAATGTATATATGGTGGGCTGTATATTAATGATGTTATACAACAATGTCAGGTTGATGAAACACTTGTACAGTGTTGTTTGCAGTGGCAGTGTCTGTGGTCAGTGTGCTGAGTGTACTGTCAGCAGCTCTCAGGTCAACACTCCCAATGGCTCTTATTGCCAGGCAGCTGGTGTCGTGTTGGAAGTGATGAGTGTGTTGAGCTGTGAGTTGGCTGTGACGTCACTGCTTTGTTGTCAAATGATAGATGGTTTACTAGTCTTGATTGTTCTGGATTGTCAAAATAAATATTGTTCTCTAAAGTCAATGATTGAGTAGACTAGAGAGCAGATATCAAAACTATTTTTAATCTAGTAATGTTTTCTTTTAAGTTTAAAGTGTTGGTGTCTGGAGTGCTCTGAAATGAAGTCACTCAATGTGCTTGTATATAATCTTGAGTAAATGAAATCTTGAGGTATGTCTTTTAAGTTTTCTTACATATGTAGACTCACGGTTGTTAGTTAAAGATGGTGTCAATAGGTGATCTTCATTCTTGTCACTTTTACCACTTAAAACTAAACTTTTCACCGAGATCACTTTTTTAGTTGTTGTTGGCAGGCAGCCATGTTGGAATGCAGGCTTTGTCTCCAAGTAGCTGGGTTACAGCACTGCGCCAGTAGTTTTCCAGTTTTTGTATTTCTAGTAGTTACATCTGCCCATGCCAGTTCGAAAGCGATTCAACAGTGTCCATTCCCTACAACGAGGGAGGTTCATCCCACCAACAAGTATTGATAGATTGATAATAAGGAACGTATTTTCGTCTATCAAGACTGTTCCATGCTGTGACCCAGCTAGTAATGAACTTCCCTCTACCTTTTAATGTATCAACTGTAAAATCTGTACTGTAAATTCAACAAATCCAGAACATTCAATGTACATTGTTAACTTTGTTCATTATATTCTAGACCTTAAAATAACTGAATGCATTTCTCATTATTACTTCTAACATGTTTGGTAATACCTTTAAATTGTTTTGTTTAAATAATAAATACAGTATAAGTTATTGCCAACGCTTTCAAATTTTGAGCAGGAGTCATTTTCAGCCTAAAGATGTATGCTAAATGTAAATAACATTATTTTTAAAACTCTTTTATCCCTCAGTGACTATCCAGCGCACTTACACAAGATCATAGTTTAAGTTTTTTTTTAAAGCTTGTTTTATACAAAAAAAGTGGCTAAAATAAATCCAGGAGCTAATATACAGTTTATACATCAATAAAATCCTGAGTATGCTAGATGGACACGAATAAATATTAAAATATGTTTAACCCTTTTAGTGCTATGCCGCCTAACCAATGAATATACTCAAAAGTGCTAAGCTGTTTTGGGTGAAAATGTTGAGTTTTGGTAAAACGCTCATAGATTCGTTATTTGTGGTCATATCTTTATAGCTGTTGTTTTGTATTGCACAAAAATAAACAGAGAACAACTGTATGGCAAAATGATAAAATAAAGTCTTTTTGTTTATTTATAAAAAAAATATAAAAATTAATTAAAAAAATTTATTTTTTTATTTTTGTACTTTTGAATAAAATAAGAGTGCCTAAATATTTTTTATGTTTTTTTACCTATTCCATTATAAAGAGCATCTAATAAAGAACAAATTTCATATATTTTCAGTTCATTTTTATAAAAAAATCAGGAGTTTAGAGGAAACATAAAAAATATTGTCATTGCAAAAATTAGTTGAAAACTTCACATTTGAAACATCTGTTTCAAACAAACTTACAATAACTATGCAATCATATATATATGGCACTGCAATGTTTTATTTACATAAAATCTTTATTATAATAACAAATGAAGCATCAGTAATATTTGCACTGCTTTCATTGTTTAGCTATTCGTCAATAACATTGCGTAGCAAGGAATCGTTCCCGGCAAAGTTTTTATTTGCCATGCTAAAAACAATTGATTTTCTATAATTATTACAGAATGCTAAAGTTCAAAATAAACGTTTTTTATTGCTAATAAAACAAACTATTTATATGTAAAATGGAATTCTGTTGAATGAAACATTATACACTTAAACAAAAAAACGCACTCGCACACTTAACAAAACAAACAGACGAACATAACCTCGATTTTCTTTCGAGGTAAATAAATATAAAAAGTCGTTTGTCGGCAACCGAATGGCCATATATCGGTTCTCTGATACCTTTGGAATAAAATGACATTGATAGTGGCCAGTAAAATAAAATAGCCTGTCGTATATCAATAAAATATGTAGCGTCTACTATATAGACGCTCGCACTTTTAGACATAAATACAACGTCTACTATGTAGACGCTGTAGCACTAAAGGGGTTAATAATAATAATGCTTTATTTCCTAACGTCAAGTACTGATAATTGTGCTAACAATTATATAAAATTATGATTGCCAATGATAGTCTTTGATTTTTAGCTTGAATCCTGATCCTTTTATCTTACGTAATTTCCCAATCCTTGGACTGAAATTGTGAATGATAATTTAAAAATATTACCTGGTAATTCATTAAAATTGACAGGATGATAAATATTAGCAATAATAAAACCTAAATTAGTTGGATAATGCTGATTTGTATTTTATATTTATTTATTTATGTTGTGGGTTAGGTTTCCCTCCCCTTTAGGGGAACCGAGCCTCAGGTAAAGGGCGGGTCACAGGTGGCGGATAGTGAATGTTCCACCAGATATGGTGGACAGCTGCGAATAAGGGGTAACCCGAATAAGCAGTCCCGGACCGAGGCGGCAGCACCGGAGGGCGTGGGAGGGTGATCTGTGGCGGGGTCACACTCAGCAAGTCCACATGAGCCCGATGATAGTGCTGTGTCATGGCGAGGAAGTGCCGCCATCAAATAAGCACTGCCCGCACTGCCTTGTACGATAGGGTTTGGGTACCCGAAGGCTAGGAGAAGGTCACTCTGATGTAACACCGAGGCCAGGCCAACGTCTTGAAGCTGCAGTGAAAGCAATTGGCCTAGGAGAAGAAGACTCTGATCACAAACTCCTGACCCTCCAGGTTGGGGGTTGGGCGCTGGGCTGACAACCCGCCTCATAAAAAATCACAATGTTACGAAACACCAACAAAAAATAGCCTCGGAAATTGGACAGGAAAAACGGATTAAGACCCGGCTTAGTTTAAAACAGTTACGAATTGGCACTTGGAATGTAAGAACATTAGCAACACCTGGAACTAGTGACATATTAGCAGAAGAACTGGATAAATACAAAATGGACATCGTAGCACTACAGGAGACCCGATGGCCCTTGGCAGGGAGGATAAACACAAAGAAGTACCTGATCTACTATAGTGGCTGTGAAGAAAATAGGTTTTATGGAGGAGTAGGTTTTGCAATAAAGAAAAAATTAGCTGAAGCGGTGATACATTTTGAACCAGTAAGCAATAGAATGTGCAATATTAGAATAAGAGGAAAATTTAATAACTTATCTTTAGTTAGTATCTATGCTCCAACGGAAGAAGCAGATGAAGACGAAAAAGATGATTTCTATGATCTACTAGACGAGTTGGTGGGGAAGTTACCAAATTTTGATACCAAAGTTATATTAGGAGATGCAAATGCTAAGATAGGGAGAGAGGAGATCTGGAGCCCAGCGATTGGAAAAGAAAGCCTTCACCAAAACTCCAATGATAATGGAACAAGATTAGCAAGCTTCGCCCTGGCTAATAACTACAAAATATCAAGCACGATGTTTCCAAGAAAGGACATACATAAGTACACTTGGACATCACCAAATGGAGTTACCAAAAACCAAATTGATCATGTGCTAGTTGACCAAAGACATAAAAGCAGCATAACGAACGTTAAGAGTGTTAGGGGGGCAGAATGTGGAACTGACCACTCATTAGTTGTAGTGAAGATGACACAAAGAATAGCTACTCAGAGACGAAAAGAGGAAAGACAAGAAAGACTTATAGACACAGAGAGGCTCAAATGCCACAGTATAGTTGAAAATTTTAAACTTAAACTTGAAAACAGATTCAAACTTCTAGAAGAGGTGGACGAAAATGATAATATAAACAATAACTGGAACAACTTCAAGGAAGCAGTTTTAGACTCGGCAGAAGAAGTATGTGGCAGAAAGAAGAAGAAAAAGAACAAAAAGCCATGGTTTGACCATGAATGTGAGCAAATGGTTGAAGAAAGAATTGTTAGGAAAAAGACTTGGATGAATAGTAACAGCATAGAACACAGAGAGAGTTACAACAAGTCAAATAGGGATACCAATAGGTTATTGAAGAGGAAAAAAACGGCTATATATAAATAGCTTGTTGGATAAAGCCGAAGAAGATAACACAACAAACAACTCAAGAGACTTCTTTAGAAAAGTAAGATTTTTCAAAAAAGGATTCACCCCCCCGCTCTTATGGAGTTAAGAGTAAAGATGGCACATTAATTATGGAAAGCCAAAAAGTCCTTGAAAGGTGGAAAGAATATTTCAGTGATCTACTTAATGTCAACAGAGGATATGAAACAACAAAACAAGACAATGAATGTAGCTATTACCATGTACAACCAAACCTGGAACCACCAACCAAACAAGAAGTGGAAAGCGCAGTAAAGACACTGAAAAATAACAAGGCTCCAGGAAAAGATGAAATTACAGCAGAATTACTAAAAAAAGGAGGAAATGTAGTAATTGAGAAACTGTGGAAGTTAATACTTAAAATATGGGAAAAGGAAGAAATGCCAACTGAGTGGTAAGAGGCAGTAGTTGTACCCATACATAAAAAGGGAGAAAAAGAAGAGTGTGGAAACTATAGAGGCATCTCATTGCTAAGTATCCCCTATAAAGTCCTGACTAAAATTATTCTAAATTGACTTGAATGCTACTCAAACGAAATAATTGAAGAACACCAGGCAGGCTTCATCAAAGGTAGGTCCACTACAGACCAGATATTTTTACTGAAAGAAATTGTAGCCAAGTACTGGGAATATAACAAAGAATTTTATGCCATCTTCATTGACTTCCAAAAAGCTTACGACAGCATTGACAGAGAAAGATTATGGGTACAGTTAGAAAAATTTGGGGTCCCCAGAAAACTGATAAACCTGTCTAAAATGAGTGTTACCGAGTCAAGATGCTCCGTGAGAATAAATGGACAAAACAGCAAAACCTTCAAAGTAAACTCGGGAGTCAGACAGGGGGATGGCCTTTCCCCAATATTATTCAACATGGCTCTAGAGGAGGCCCTTCAGAAGACAAAAGAAATGAACCTGGGTGTTAAAGTCGGAGGAAAACTGAACATTATAGCATTTGCAGATGACGTAGCTATAATGGCAGAAAAGCTAGAGGATCTAACTACGCTGACCAAGGTCTTCATAACAGAAGCAGAAAAAATAGGGCTGAAGACAAACGATCCAAAAACTAAATTCATGCACTTTACAAGAAACCAAAATTACACCCAAGACCCCCTACGAGTTGATGGTCATGAATTCGAACAAGTACCGGAATTCAAATACCTCGGAGTCACAATTTCAAATAAAAACGCAGAAGAAATTGAGATACAGCAAAGAATAAATTCAGCCAACAGATGCATTTATGCATGCAATAGATTACTATCTTCCAAGTCATTGTCACACAAAACAAAAATTAGGTTGTACAAATCAATAGTCATCCCAGTTTTGCTCTATGGATCTGAAACGTGGATACTAAATAAGAAAGAGGGAAAAAAACTAATTTTCTTCGAAAACAAAGTCTTGAGAAAGATATATGGGCCCACATATGACCAAGGGAAGTGGAGAAGGAAACATAACAGGGAGATTAGAGACCTGTATAAACGACGCAGACATTGTGAGTGAGGTCAAAAGTAGAAGACTAAGGTGGGCTGGGCATGTGTTGAGAAGGAGAGAAGAGTCCCAACTAAAGAAAGTTAGCAAAAATAACCCTGAGGGAAGGCGACCTCGTGGGAGGCCAAAACAAAGATGGTGGGACCAGGTTAGGATAGATATACAGCGAGTTGGAGCCATGGAAGAGAATGCAGAGGACAGGCCAATCTGGAGAGGCTTTGTTGGTGCGGCTAAATATCACCTGCGATATAGATGGCCCTGGGAGTAAGAGTAAGTAAGAGTAAGTGGGTTAGGTTTAAGGACACTAGGCCAGGAATTAGTATATTGGAGAGATAGGACATCAGCAAACTGACCTGTGCTGCCAGTAGCACAGAAAATTTGTGTGATTTTGTGTTTCTTTTGTGTATATTACTACTACTCTGGTGTTAGTGAACTTGTCTTCTAAGATAAGTTTGCTGATGTACTATCTCTCCAATATATTTATTTATGTTATCTAACTATGTGTAGCCAACACCCACTTAAGCTTGACATCGGTTTTAAACAATACCAATAATAATTATTCCCAGATTCAAAAGAATTTATTTACAAAAATAAGAACATTAAATTCTTTTAAAATATATATTTAAAGTTATTTTTTAACGTTTCAGTCCAAAGTGGTGGCTATTGATCAAAGTAAAGTGGCATGTCAGCTGACCTTGAAAAACGCTCATCTAAATGGTTTAACCAAAAACCTTCAGGTAAATGCTCATAGTTAATTGTAATGATCTTTTTAGTTATTTTCTACCATCAGTTGACTGTTGCTTTAGTACAATAAACAATGTGCCTTGTTTACCAATATTATTGCACTTCAGCTTAGCTGATTAAAGGATGCTCATCCAAATGATTTAACCTTAAGTAATTATCAAGAGTTAGTTTTAATTATATTTACTTAAGTGGTTATTTTTATACTAGCAGCAACTGTTGCGTAATGTAATTTCTTATTTTATACATGCTATTATTACACTTCAGTTTAGTTGATTCTGAAAAGCAGTGTTTTTGTAAATATTTGTCAGCACTGGTCTCGCCGCTTCATTCAGTACGATTGCCAATTCAAAGTAATCTTGTTTGTCATGCTGACAAAAGAATTGTTGCGATGGCCCAAATAACAAGTTTGAACTCTACAAGCTGTGTAAAAATTAAATTATTTAAAATAAATAGCTCTACAGAAAATAGTTAAGGTTGGCGGCAGATAACAGGATTTGACCTTGAATGGTTTAACAGGTTTGGGCGAGCCGGTGGTCGTGCGGTCTAATGCGTCAGGAGTTTGAGCTTGTGTTAGAGATAGAGCTGGTTCGAATCCGGCCTAGACTGGAAGATTTATCAGTAACATTCACCTTCTACTGTAATTGGTCGGTAGCGTATTTGGTTCAATCCCAGCTTCATAAGCTAAAGGTTCTCAGTTCGATCCCAATCAGAGTCATAACACATTTTGAGAAGGATCAGCTGATAACCACCGGCTGTTCATTTGTCATTGGGCTATTAATTAATGACACTTTCTAAGGAATAGTCGGCCTTTGTAACAATGACTACATTCGCTCATCTACACTCATCAGACTCATTCGAAATCCATATTCGCCCATATCTTGACGGATCGGCGTCTTATGAATAAATAAAATAAATAAATAAATACTGGTTCTCCCCCTTACTCTGTCTGAATAAGTTCCTCGCACAGATCAATAGTCTATGAGGAATGGACAGAGTAAGGTTAAGAAGGAGGTCGCCCTCTCCTCTTTTATATATAAAAAAAGGTTAGATGCAAAGCTGATTTCGGAAAATCATTACCACTCGGCCAAATACTCACAGTGGAACAGTTGGCCCAATCTAAAGGTGTGTGTGACCTTGAGGAAAGGCTAGTAGAAGCGGGACTGGGTGAAGGTAATTTTCTTAAAATGTTATACTAATTAATTAGCTGACTTAAAAAGAGAAAATATTAGTTACCAATGTAATATAAATGCACTTGTAACTAATTATTTTTATTAATTCTATTAATAAATATCACCTGTATTTCTAATTAATTGCAACTAATTATTACTGTTTCCGAATTGTCTGTTTGGCAAGTTATTTTTGTTAACTAGCTCTAGAATACATTCTAAAGAACATTTAATTACTGTATATTAATATCAACATTTAAATTTTGGTAATTTAATAAGTGTCATTTATTTAAATAATCTCAATTACATAAACAAATAAAATAAGGTTTTGACGTTTGAAAAATAATTGGTAAACTTTATCTTTTTGTAACATTGTGTTCAAAACCTAATATTATTAAATAACAAATGAGCTTTTAGTATTTGTTTAGGGATTTGTAAAATGTTTATTAGTCTTTGGACATAAAATGAAATAGTTCTACACTGTGACAACGGTTAGTACAGTTGAGTCTGCGAGCATGGTTACAAGCCTGTACCATGCCTGATGCTGAGCCATCTGTACAAACCCACCTAACCAAACACGTATGGTGTATTGACCCAACCAACATCCCATACACGTATGGTGGTATTGACCCATCCAACAACCTATGCACATACGGTGGTATTAAAAGTTTTGTATATGTGTTGCGTGTTATCCGGCAGTCAGCTAAAGTGATTGCTAACTTTAGCAAGTGATTATATCTTTAATTATTCTTGTTTAACTGTTACATGTCATAGAAACATAATATACCCTAATATTGTTTGTATAATTTTGTATAAAAAAAGTCATATGTAGCTGGCAAAGTTGTTTTTTGTTGATTTTCTCTCCAAAGTTACTACAGATATAGTTGGCAGTGATTAGACAGAGGAAATTCAATTCTATGAGGTTGGCACTAACTGAAACACTGTCCCATTACTCTAGGGATGGTAAGGATATATCGGAAATATAGATAGATATGTTTTGATATATTAATATATTAGTGTCTGTATTTTTTGTTCTTTCGATAATATCAGCCATACCGATATTTTGGTTTGGTTTATCATATTACTAAATATTGACGTTATTCTCTCTCTCCTCATAATCATTACGATTAGAAAAAAAAACACATTTAAATTACCTCTTATGCATACAAAACTGCATTGAAATAATAAAGTCGCGTTATTAATTTTTTTAATGCACTAAAATGTAGTTTATTGTAGACCAGTGCATGGAAGTTTATTGTTTATAAGAAGCTTAATACCATTTTTAAATGTGAAAATGAAAAATAAAATTTTGCTACATTATTCTTTTATAATTGACATAATAGTTGGAGGCCGTCCCTAAATTAAGTAACGCTAAAATCAAGCTTTTAAGACATCCTTCCCCCATGTAACTGACGGTAATCTAAACCGCCTCAAAAAATACATAATGCTGTCACCAACACCCCCTCCAATTTTTATCATCCATTTTAATGCATATTATTCAAGATTCTTTATTTGTCATTAAGCAATTTACAAAAAATGCTATGGACGTCATCAATCGTACTACAAAATCTAAATGTCATTTGATACATTTCTAGGCATGTAAGTGTCTTCAGTACCTCTTATATAATAAAATTTGTACATTATTAATATATGACAATAACTACAAAACTATTTAGACTCAGATTATTGAACAGTTTAACTACATTATTGATAGTTAGATAAATCTACAAAACACCATGAACAACAACATATATATCACTAAATAGATCAGGAAAACAAACAAATATTGAAAACAAAGACAATCAATAAAACATGGATTACAAAAATGTTAAATCTTATTTCTTCAGTGTTACACATTATGATTTATAATAGTCATTATTTTGATTTTGTTTCCCTTGCCTTGTTTTCTAATGGGGGGTGGGGGAGAACATACTACTAACTTTAAAATCTTTTTTAAAAGATCTTGTAGTTTTGTGAAAAACGATCAAATTTTGTAAATGAATTCAAACAAATTGTTTAGGTTTAATAGTTACTTTACACTGCATAGAAACCCCCCACCCTCCCCCATAATGGTTTATAATCAAGGCTGTTAACCCCCCCCCCCCCAAATGCATTGCATAATTTAGGGACAGCCCTTTAAAGGTATAACTATTCTTATTTTGTTTTTTTTTTTTCATTCAATCTCACAGTCCACAACTTGTTTCGTGTAGATAAATGTGTTTAATTTTTACATACAGTAGGCTATTTTGAATAGTGACAGCAAAACATGAGTGTATTTTTGGTCATCGCATAAAAGTTAGTGCATAATTTTAAACAGAAATCATTTACAATTTGATATATTGGCTCTCCGATATATCGAAATTTTTCTCGATATTATCGCTGTACCCATATTTGTGCTGTGATATATCGATATGTTGAAAATCTTTGCCATCCCTACATGCCACTAACCTGTTTTCTGCTCATTTGTTGTCTGATTATTTACTAATTAATTAACAGACAACAGCCAACTAATTAATGAACAGATTAAATCCCGCTCTTTAGTTATCTTGGATTCATGTATGTAAGGTTTTCGATTTTTATCAAATTTGTTCCTGCCATTTTTCAAATAATAAATCGATATTACCAAATAAAACAACTGTTGTAACAATTTTATAACCTACGTTCTTTGGACAGAAAAATGGTATCCTGAACTTATTGAACTTTATTGATATGTTTTGTTTCACCAATTTAGATTGGGAAGTTTCCAATATCATTTATCTATAGCTAAGTGCATATTAGTATACCCCTAATTACCGTTAACCATACAAATGGTATTATGGCATAAATTTATAAAAAATAAAGTAAGAATAACATTTACTGTGTACAATGATGTGTTGCACAGGTAATACACAGTAAACTAAATGAGGACGGCACTCTGAGTGAATGTCTTCCTACAGGCCTTAGCAAAGTTGATGTGATAGTCAGCAACCCTCCATATGTTCCTTACGGCCAGGTGTTAGATCTTCAACCAGAAATTAAATTGTGAGTAAATTTATTAGTTTACCTAGATCGTTTAGTGTAAAGAAATTAGTGTACTTTGCTCTTTTTTAGATTTATTTTCATTACGACCTTATAGGTGTATGGTGAGTTATGGAGTAAAATTGTTAATGTACGTGTGGGTGGAAGGGTAAGTGGTTTACCTTGTGGGTGTATGAGTGGATCATCTGTGGATGTTGAATTTTATATAATAGAAAAATTCTCTACTTTTGTAATGAAATCAGTATCAAATGATTAAGATTATGTATATTAGATGATTAAGAATCTCAAATCAAAACTTTGTGTTCTGATTCAAAATGAATGCAAAGAAATCTGCCAGATAACGATTGCATTTATACTAAGTTTAGGTTATGTCAAGGCATTATGCCAGGAATAGGAGAGATAAGACATCAACAAACTTGCCTTAGAAGACAAGTCCTCCAACACCTTGCTGTTTTAAAGAAATATTAGAGTTTTTACAAATTTTCAGTAGCAGTGAAATTTTTTTGTATCATAGGTTGAATTTTATTTATTAGTAATTTGCCAGTATTGTTGATTCTAATAATACTGTATAACACTTTAAATTCTTATTTGATAAACACTGTATTTTAACCATCAAACTGGTTAAATTGTTAATTCTCAAATTGGCAAGCTATTTTTGGCCATTGAGAAATTTTTTTTAAATGTTTAAAATGTATTTTTAAGTTATCTACTTTAGCTGTATTTCTTACCATTTTGTTCAAAGACGACAGGGGAACACATTGAGATAAACAAATTTTTTTAAATGTCCTGCTCAGTCAAACATTTAAAATGAACCTATTTTAATTATAGAAAAAAGATGGGAGTGTGCCTGGGAAGCATTGTTATGTTTATAAATTCAATTTTCCAAGATAGCAAAACCTCATAAATTTAGTTTAGTTTCAGAAAAATGTTTTACTTAGATTACAGTAGTTGAAAAATAAGTGACACCTAATATATGGAGACTTATAGCTGTGCTTGTTACCTTTATTTGCTTATAGTTGTACTAACCACATTTCAAAATTAACTGTACATAACTGTACTAAAAAGTAAATAACTATACCAACGTTGGCGAGTGGATCGTAATTTTTAATTTAGCTATTAATTAAATTTGATGGAAAATATTATTTCTTTAAATCGTCATCATTTAAACAAGGACAATTTCGTTTACAAAAATAATCTACCATACTGTATGTTTAAATATTTCCTTTAACTCAATTTAAATCATCAATCGGCTGTTTTTTGCTATCAATCAAATCGATCCTGCTGTACTGTTTATGTTTTTAGAAATGCTTTATTGTATAACTCTATTCCTTATCAGTTGCTCGATTAGGTCAGACGTGCTAGTGCTCGTCCGCTCCTGCTCCGTCTTGTCGTTTGTCGAGTGAAAGTCTGACTCACTAGCCTAAATGCAATCTGTAAATTACATTTATTAGTGATCTAAATTGTATTTGCGAGATTGTGTTCGTGTTTGAGTCATGGCTCAGATAATAAGTGTTTGGAGTGTGTATTGGTGAAGGATTCAGTCTTGTGCCAGGACTGCGGATGTTCTTTCCACCCTACGTGCACAAAGATTGGAACTGTAGAAGCATTTAAAAAACTAAAAACGTCAAAGAAGGTGTCTTCGTGAAAATGTGACGAGTGTCAGATTGAGTCGTCATCAAGTGCATCTGCCGCTAGCAAGAACGAACCAGAGGTAGGACACACTAAGGTATTAGAGTGTCTGCAGGCCATGAGGGCGGACATTACCAACCAGTTTAAGACTGACAATGATAATGTTTCTGACATCAAAAACCAATTAATGTCGGTAAACACCACTATAGAAAAACTCAAAACTACTATTGATAGTCTTACGTTGGAAAACCGGAAACTTAAGGAAGAACAAGAACGGATGTTAGTTGATAACGATACCATTAAAGCTGAACTTAGCGAGGTCAAATTGAAATTTGAAGATCTACAACAATATTCGAGATGGAACAATATAGAGGTTGCCGGTGTTCCATGCTCAAATGGAGAAGATATTTATTATTTATTGGAATGTTTGGCTAGTTACATTGGGATTCGTTTTGTTAGGGAAGAAATATCGGTGGCACACCGTCTGCCCAACCGCAAACCACTCAGAGGATCTTAGGCAGAGCAATTCCACGCCAGCTAGTGAGCTTCATCTCACGGTCTGCCAAGGATGCTTGGTGGGCAGCAGCCAAGGGGAAGGACTTGAGAGCGTCTTCGCTTCATGACAGTTTCCCGTCGACCAGGATGTACGTGACCCACCATCTGACTGCGTACAACAACGCCACCCTGGGTAGAGCGCGCCACTACAAGAGAGAGAGGAAGCTTCTGGCAGTATGGTCCATCAACACCAAGGAGCTGGTCAAGATGACACCGGACAGCGCCCCACATCGAGTAAACTCACTGGAGGAAGTGGACAAACTCGTCGGTGTCAAGACTCCAGCTGCAGCTAAGGATAAATAACCTAGCTGAAATATTTAGAAAATACCTTAATTTTGTTTACGCATTTTCTTTTCATTTAGGATAGTAAAGTTATTAATTTAATTACACTTTTTAGTTTTACTCTTTTATTTTTCATTTTAATCCAATACTCTTGAAAAATGTTAATTAATAATGTTGAAAAATGTTAATTAAAATAGCAAGCTGAATATGACAATATGTGGCTTAGTAGGCTTTAATATTTAGTAAATACTTCATGTTTATTTTAAGTTTGTCTACATATTTTCTTTTCACTTATAATCATTAATGTTATTAATTTAATTACACTTAATACTTCATAATCTTACTCTTTTTTATATTAATCTCAATATATTTTTTTTCTCTAAATAATAATAAATTGATTTTCCTGATTGGAATAACACAGAATATAGATGAGTACTTTTTTTATTATTAATATTTTTTTTTTTAACTACAAGCTCAATATGACAATATATTCGCTAGTAAGCTGGAATACTTTGTAAACACCTAAATTTTATTTTAAGTCTTAAGTATTTTCTGTTTATTTACAGTCAATGTTATTAATTTAATTACTCTTAAAACTTTTTAGCTTTACTCTATTATTTTTCTTATTAATCTCAATACATTTAAAAAAAAATTAATAATGTATTAAGCTTCCTGAATAAAAAGCATAAATAAATGAATGTTTATCTGTCTAATAATGTTTATAAATACAAAAATATGACAGTATAATTCTTTAGTAAGGTAAAACATTTCGTAGATACCTTAATTTTAATTTAAGTTTGTTTATTTAAGCATTTATTTTCACTTACAATCATTCATGTTTTATTTTAAATTACATTTAACATCTTTAGTTTTTCCCTTTTCTTATATTAATCCTAATACATTTAAAAAAATAATATTAAATTGAACTCCCTGAATTAAAAAATTTCACAAATAAATGAGTATTTTTCTTTTGATTAATTTGTGATTAAAACAACAAGCTTAATATGTCAATATTATAATTTTTTAGTAAGTTAATATATTTGTAAATTCCTCAATTTAATGTTCAAATTTGTTTAAGCAGTTCCTTTTTATTTATAATCATTAATGTTATTAGTTTAATTACAAAAAACACTTTGTAGTTTTATTTTTGTTTATATTAATCTTATTTCATTAACATTCAACGTACAGTTTAAAACACTGTTTAAGACATATTCTTAGTAACAACATTTAATTGCCAATATAATTTGAACAACTCGCTTTAAATTCGTAAACTGATTTATTCTCAAATTTAATTATAATGTTTATAAATTTGTTGTATATATTTATAGCTTGAGATAAATAGCTTCAAGATGGCAGATTTACTATCTCAATGTATATATATTTCATTTAATTTTTTTAATAACTATATTTTCTTTTCACTACCGAGGCTTTTTAATTATTCAGAAGAATCTAAACTGGCGGGCAGGATGGAGTGGGTTTCTATTTTATATTTATGGTACTGATTAACAGTGCTTTGAACTATACTAATGACAGAACAATCACCTGTGAAACTATTGACTGTTCTAATAAACTTACGGGACTATTTTCAACAGACGATAACAACGTGAGTTTAAAAATTATGCATATCAATATTTGTTGTTACTATAAAAAGTTTGATTCTTTTTTGGTATCGCTTGAATATTTACGTGTGGATGTTGATGTTATTGTTTTGAGCGAGACATGGACGGACAGACACAAGACTTTGACTGAATTGGACGGTTATGATATTTACTGTACAAACAATACTTGGAATAGAAACTACGGCATTATTATCTACTTTAAAAATAACTTAGGGGCAATTATCAAAAAAGTAAATATGGGTGACAATACTGGACTGGAACTTAACATTACACTTGACGGACACCACTACAGTATTCTGGCGGTTTACATAAGTCCCTCAATGAACTGTAATCTTTTCCTATCTGACCTGACTGACTAATACAACAACAGTAACAGCACTAGACATACGACTCGGGTGTTCATAGGAGATACAAACATTGATATATTACCAGAAAACTACGACGATCCGGTAAAAGAAATGTACTTAAATTTACTATACAGTGTAGGTTTTTTAATTGTGTTGATAAGCCCACTCGGGTGGCGGCAAACTCTAAAACATGCCTTGATCATATTTTCACTGACTACTGGGAGGCCACTGCCATCACATCAGCGGTGCTGCAGACATCAATAACTGACCATTTTGCTGTGGCGTTGAACATTAAACTAGACACTAAAATGACAGACACCGACACGGACAACAGCCCTACTTACTTAGACAAGGAGGTATTGGGGAGACTTATTGAGGCTCAGTCGTGGGATCATGTCCTGGCTCTGCATGATGGTAACGACAGTTGCACTGAGTTCTTACGTACTTTTGAAACAATAAAAAAGTCAGCCACAAAACAAAAAAGTAAAAACTCTCGTTTAAAAAAACTTAAACCTTGGATTACTGTTAGTTTAATAAAATGTATTAGACAGAGGGATAAATTGAGCAAAATCATGATGAAACGCTCTTTTAATTTGGCTGTTAGATTAAATTACATCCGTTATCGAAACCATCTAAACGCTGTAATAAAAAGAGCCAAATCCATGTATTTTAGAGAAAAAATGTCTAACTGTCAATGTAATCCTAAAGAGTTTTGGAAGATAATAAATGAATTCAATGGTGTTAAGTCGAGGAGGACTCCGTTTCCAATTAAGCATTTTTTACCGGGCAAAGACATCACCAAGCGGTCGGTACGGGAGGTAGCCAATTCATTTAACGATTATTTCGTGAGTGTTGGAGAACAGTTAGCAAGCGTGCTGCCTCCCTCCGCCGGGCCGCTGGTGGTGGACGAGGCATGTGTTTCATATTGGAGCCAGTCACCGAGAGCCAGGTGGAGCGGTATGTCACTGAGATGCGCGGCAACTCTGCCCCAGGAATCAATGAATTTTCTCCCACAGTTTTGAAAAACTATATAAAACATTTAATCACACCTTTGACTCACATTATCAATATTAGTTTAAATTCCGGTGTATTTCCAATTTCATTTAAAATTGCTAAAGTCATTCCACTTTATAAATCTGGCGAAAAATCTACATATAGTAATTTTAGGCCCATCTCCTTGCTCAGTACACTGTCCAAAGTATTGGAGAAGTATGTAAAAAACAATTAAAAGTGTACCTAGAGACAAAACATCTACTTTCAAGTCGACAATTTGGCTTTAGAAGTGGTAAGAACTCTGCGGACGCTTTATTTATGTTAAATAAAATCATAATGAATAAGATTAATAAACACGACAAGATTTTGCTTGCCTTTACTGATCTAGCTAAGGCTTTTGATTCAATAGACCGGAAAAACCCTTTTTTCAAAAATGACTGACCTAGGAATACAGTAGAACCTCTTTAATCCGGCACGTTTGGGACTTGACTCTTTCCGGATTAAAGAAAATTCCGGACTATGGAGGTTATTTATAAAAATACAGGAGGTGTATAAAAAATAACATAATTTGCACAACAAAATTTTACTGTATTTATATATTATTTAAACATAGGTTATTTAAACAATATATAAGTACAGGAGAAATATTAAAATGCATTTTTAGGTACAGTACATGATGAAATAAATTAAAATACAGTATAAATACAGCACAGTAATGTACTATAGTATTTGTGATTTTTAGCAACAGTACTGGTAGATGGCTGGAAAAAGATCTAATATCTACTTGCTTCTTACAACTATTTTTTATTAGCTGTCGAGTTGCTCACTTTACAATGTTCATTGTGAAGGCAATTCTGTAATTTGTGTCTATTGTCGTTGATGCCGGATTAAAGACAATTCCGGACTATAGAATGCCGGATTAAGGAGGTTTTACTGTAATTGGATTACCTTTGAATTGGTTTAAAAGTTATTTAAGTGACCGATGCCAAAAGGTTTCGATAAATGAAGCGAAAAGTGACACTAAGAGTTACGACTACGGAGTAGTTCAGGGAAGCAACCTTGGTCCATCGTTATTTTTAATTTACATAAATAATATAGATAAAATAAATATTTCTGGAGATCTGTTTTTGTTTGCGGACGATACAGCTGTGCTGTTCCATGCTGAAACCTGGACCGATGTTTTCAAAATAGCGTCACAAAACTTAACAAATAGTTTTTTAATTAGCATAATACGTGTTGGTACATATACAGTACAAGTTAAACGTCACACAACACAAATTTATTACAATATAAGCACAAAATGCACAAATATACTACAATACAAGCATATTTGTGCGTTTTGTGCTTGTATTGTAGTATATTTGTGCATTTTGTGCTTATATTGTAATAAATTTGTGTTGTGTGACGTTTAACTTGTACTGTAAAACTTAACAATAATTAAGCAGTGGTTTGATTAAAATGTCCTTACAATGAATATTAAGAAAACAAAATTTTTACCCATAGCTCTTCGCAAAGGGTCAGAACCTGCTGCGGAGCTGAGAGTGGTGGTGCACTCTTGTGATGACCCCACTAAAGAACACTGTCAAGTCGTAGAGAGAGTCGACCACTACAAGTACCTGGGTGTCATTATTGATAACCAGCTACGGTGGGACAAACATATAGATATGTTAAAGTCTAAACTAAGAAAGTTCATATACGTTAATTACATTTTTAAGTACAAATTAAGTACATTTTTTTAATACTCATGAAATTAAAACTGTATATTTTGCATACGTTCAATCCATCTTAGAATACTGTATTATTTCTTGGGGAGGAGCTTTTAAATCTATAATAGAACCGTTATCTGTTATCCAAAAATCTATTTTGAAGACAGGCTTCCGTAAGATAAAAATGTTTTCATCCGACTTACTTTTTCAAGAAACAGGTGTTCTCACCATAAGACATAAATTCATTCCGATTTAATATCTACTCCTATTTCACATAGTTACAGAACAAGAAATGCCTTGAATGTTGGTGTCCAAGTCCTTAGAACAGTTAAATCTGTAAACAATACGAATTCCTTCTACCTTGCAAATGTTTTGTATCGCAACTACCGAGGGAGATAAGGTATCTACCTGGCTGTTGCAGACCAACTGTGATTACGCAGAGGACCTCCTCAAGTCAATCTACATCTGACAACACGATTACTTGACTTATTACTTTACTTTGACTTCATTACTTCTATGCTTTACTTCCGTAACTAATACTAAATTACTTGACTCCACCCAATAACATCAAACCCTCATAAGTAACTAATATATATTTTAAAATTAAAAACTCATGGCACTCACTTACTTTCTTTATTTTATTAATCTATTGTTATTTTTCACTGTTATAGGAATATGTCTTCTTTTTTAATGGTTTTTTTCTATGTAATAGTCAGTATCTAACTAATTATTATTTATTTTAGTTTAGAATATACATTTTTGTTATTTTTTTATAATAATAAATTATATGATAAACAGAATGTTAAATGTCCCAATGAAAAAATCTGATTATGAAGAAGAAAAAAGAACAATAAAATACTTAGCTTCGAAAAATGGTTACAATCCGACAATTGTTGATAAAATTATAAAAAGAATAAAAGGAAACAAAAATAAGAAAATGAAACAAAAAGAAAAGAAAACATTTATCAGTGTTCCTTATAATACAAAAATGAATAAAGCTATTAGAAAGACTTTTCAACACAGTAAATATACACACAGTTACAAAACAAAGAACAATACTTTTACTTTAATTAACAAACTATCCAACAAAGAGAATAAAAATAACAAATATGAAAAATCTGAAATATATAAAATAAAATGCTCAGAATGCAATTCTTTTTACAAAGGACAAACCGGAAGAACATTTAATTTATGTTACAAAGAACACATACAAGCCATAAGAAACAACAACTCAACATCAAATAAATCTAACTTAACAGAACATATTCTCCAGTCAATTTACAGTTATCAAAATATAAATGAAATGTTACAGTTTTAGAATACGAGAAGAAAGGAGAAAAAATGAATACTAAAGAAAATTTACATATATACATAAGCAATTATAATGAACCAAAGAACATATTAAATACATAAATTAACATAAACAATCCTATTTATGAAAAAATAAGAGAAGTTAAAAAACATAAGAATCAAAAGTAAAATTCAACTTACCCACACACTAAATTAATCATTTGTTATGTTATTTTCATCTGTCTTATTTTTATTTTTATAATTGTTCATTTATTATAGGTTATATTATTTACAATCTGAAGATGACCTAAGAGCCGAAACCGGTCATGTATTTTTATATAAAAATGAATAAAAGGGTACTTCATTATATTTATCATTTAATTTATTAAAATAGTAGCCCTAAAGTGAACTAGCTTATACATTTATATGTAAGTACCTTTCTAAGTTTATTTGTCTGATTAAATTGTAATGTAATGTTCATTTGACTAGTTTTACACACAGGCAAAAAAGCCTATGTAAAACTTTCTTTTCCGATATATTAAATTGTTAACTTAAACCTTTGTAAACTTGAAAGGGAAATAAATTGATTTTCTTTCTTTCTTTCTTTCCTTATCTCACAATAACCCAACATCACAAGGTTACTCCTTCATCAGTACATAACCTGAAAAAGGTATTTGAAATCTAAAATTCGTTACGATGGACACAGTTATAATTAAATTTAACAAAATTCTATTACAAATACTAGATAGTTTTATTGTATACTAAAATGTTACTAAAAGAATAGTCTATTAACACATAACAAACAATTAAATTGATAATATTACATCAAAACCATAGCATATAATATACAATATTATGCTTCTTACTCTTATGAAACACATGTTAATATACCAATCAAATGAATCAGAAGTGGCCTATACAAATAGATTCATCAAATCTTGCAGAGTATGATATTGTGAACATTTGAAGTAAATCGATTTTTTTTTTTTTTAATTTTCGCTGAATACTTTTTTTCCGCCTGCGTTTTTTAATCGAAGGAATTTACACTTAAGAAGCAGATACATACACTTCTGTTGGAGAGAAAAGGCAATTTCTTATATTTAAGAAAGTTTGGAATAGTTTTTGCTTATATAAATGAATACTCGTGGTTTTCAAATTCTTTTCTAAAGAATTTAAGCTTTAATAAAAAAAATTAGTTTTTTAACATGTAGTCATTTTTCAAGAGTTGTAATCAAAAACCTCAATGTGATATAAGGTTTGACTTGTCGCGATAATATACAAGGATATGCCTTGTCTAATCAATCTGGATCTATGATGAATCGTTGTTTATTGATCCTAAACAGAGATGCACAATAGTTGGCAATTCAACCTATGTAAACATTAAATGGTGGTTGGCAGATAGTCAACTTTTGTTTTCCTTATATACCAATTTATCTTCTTCTACATATGACACAGTTATCATAGAAACAAATTAAATACAAAGTGCCTATAGAGATCAGTGCATATTGAGGTATGATGATCTGTCGATTACCATTTTAAGAACAGTCTATCAACAGATTTTCCGTTGATCGTAGGTTTGAGAGTTAAGTTAGCTTGTTAACTCTAAACCATGCAGTGTAACAGTGCATGATATGAATAAAGTTTTTTTTACTTTTGTAGACAAATACTGAAACATATGTGAGTTCTAAGGCAGTTGAAAATGAAAATATTTATTTATTCCAGTGGCCAAGCCAGTACTCAAAGAAATACAAATCAGTTTGCATCAGACAAAATACATTGGAGGTTTATGTCAAGTTGAGAAATGTTTGAAATTATGGACAGTTTCCAACTTTAATTTTCTATTCTATCAATCCCTGGCTTAATCAAATTTTAAAATATTTAAGAAAGCTCTAAAAAAATACTTGTTGGATTTAGAATTTTATTCTATGGTAGAATTCATTGATAGAGAATTAATTAAATAATTAATTTTAACTATTTAAAAAATAACTCAATAGTTAAAATCAGGATAATTTAAAATGTATTACTTAATTTTTAATAATTATTAGTTTTAGTTAATTTTAAGACAATCTTGTACTTTGTACATAAATGAATAAAGTTAGTTTCAATGCAATTCAACCTTAAATATGTGGAAAATCAGGTTGGAATATGACTTTTGTATTGAACATTTCTATTGAACTGTGTTCAAACGTGCAAATCTACTCTCACTAAGTTGATACCACTCTTCTTAATTATTAAAGAAGTGGCTTTCATATCACCACGATATCGAACACTACTTTTTCTACTACGTATCTAGTGTTATAAGGTTTTAATAATAAAATTCCTCCATTTTGTGTTAAACAGTCTTTCATTCTGTTGACTAATTACATTACTGTAGATTAATAACCATTATCAAATATATATTTTATATTTTATCAATGTCACTTTGCAGGTATGAGGACCTCCGTGCTCTGGAAGGAGGCAAAGATGGCCTCCGGGTGATCAAAGCACTACTACTTTTTGGTAAAACAATCCTGAAACCTGGAGGACCAATCTTCCTAGAAGTTGATATTACTCATCCTAAACTAATAAAGAAATGGCTTTCAGATCACCCGGAATTGAACATGACGTTTGTAAAAAGTACCAAAGATTATTGTGATAGGGATAGATTTGTTGAGTTAAAGAAGCTTCTTTAATAAATTTCTTACAAAATGAATGAGTATAACAATTTAAAACTCTGTAAGTTCTCTTGTAGTGAAAAATAGAGATTATATGTGCAATTTTACTTCATATTTTTACTTCATGCCTCTCATCAGCAAAATGACATTTTTAAACCCTATTTACAGTTCACCGCATGAAAATGGTTCGTTAACAGATGATGAGAGTAGGGATATTTGCCTGAAGCTAAGGTGGCAAAACTCGAGTTTTCTGAAAAGTCTACATTTCCGTGTTTTCGAGGTTTGTTGTCATGTGGAGCCGGTCTGAGGCCAGAGTCAAGGTTAGTCGCCGTGGTCTGGTTTTTCTTAAAGTCAACATTTCTATGTTTTGCCGATTTGGTGGTTTGTATCAAAACTCTGAGAAGTCGACATTTTCGGGATTTTGCCAAAACTTGAGTTTTCTGAAAAGTCGACATTTTCGTGTTTTGGAAGTTTGTCGCCAGTCTGAGGCCAGAGTCTCCTACAGCTTGTGGTCTGATTTTTCATAAAGTCAACATATCTATATTTTGCCGATTTGGTGGTTTGTATCAAAACTCTGAGAAGTCGACATTTTCGGAACTTAGTCGGTTTTTGTTGTCTGTCACAAAACTCCAGATTTGTGAAAAGTTGAGATTTGGTGGTTTTTAGCAAAACTCTGAGAAGTCGACATATTTGTGTTTTGGACTTAGTCGGTTTTTGTCGTCTGTGTCAAAACTCGAGTGTTGTGAAAAGTCGGGATTTGTGAAAAGTCTACATTTTGTTGTCGTCGTCTGTGTAAAGTTTTGTGAAGGTCATGTTTTAGTCTTTCTACGGCCTAGGATTTGAAACGATCAAAAGTGTAGTTTTAAAAAAAACCATATTTTTCAGTGTTTTGTCGTTTGTGACAAAAGTGAAGTTTTGTAAGTTTCAGTGTTTTGTTGTCAATGTTTTCAATCAACCAAAAGTTTCACAAAAACTCGGCTTAAGTGTTTTGCTTATCTTCTTCGTAAATCTGATGTTTCGGTTAAATTGACAATAGTGTAGTATGTTGTGTTTTGCCGCCTGTGGTTTAGGTTATTCGTAAGTTTGCCGTTTGTTGTTTAGATTGTTATTAAATCTGATGTTTCAGTTAAACTGACAATAGCGTAGTATGTATGTAAATCACATAAAGTGTCGAAGCGCAGCTTCACCCACAGAAAGTGTAAATTGAGAACTGTGTGTAATCAGCTAAATGAGGACTGGTCCTGGCTGTTAAGGTCTGGGTCGAATCATTTACGCAACCATGTTATGCAGTGCAGTTAACCTCGAGATTGCAAGCTACCTTAACATTTCGAGCTGTAATGTCAACTCCTGTATTACATGACAAAACTGTTCTCAGATGATTAAAAAAAGAACTTAAAGCATATAAAAGCATCCATGTAAGACTGTAGATTTACACTTGCCAGACAGCCTCACCTACACCAGCCATGGACTTCGTAGTAATCTTTGATGGGCCACCAAGAGGTAGCATCCTTCGTAGCATGAGGAGATTGTATAAGATGGTCGACTCCAGCAAGACAATCAACATCATTGAGCAGCCGACAAACTTGTCTCCAGGTGTGTATACTAGGTTATAAATACAAGGAACACAAAACTCTGACACAAGGTGTTTATTCAAATCACTTAAATATGACAATGTTAGGAGACTTATTTGTTACTCCAGTACACTTTATTTTAAAACATCCGTTAACCAAGGTGTCAAGTTCATTTTGAGTCAAAGAAGTGGAGAATCTATTCGGTAGGAAGTAAATGGTTTCTTGATTTTTAAACACCAACGTCACAATTATTGATGTCCCAAATGTAAGGTGAACATGAAATCTTGCAGCGGTGATAATGTATCCTGAAGGATCAGTCAGTTTCCCTCTCTCAGCTCCTTCGGCTACCGCCAACTTGTTCAGCTTAGATGTAAAGTCAGACATTATATGCAACAGAATTACAAGTTTTTAAATCTACAATATTATGTTCTAAATCATTCGTCTGTTACAGCTGGAATAATGGCCGCTAGACTGAGAAACAGTACCAAAAAGAGGGTCTTTTTAATGAAAAAAAAATAAACGAGTCTCCACAACTTCACCTCTCCCCACTCCACCTGCCACCTCTGGACACAGCCAATCAACATCACCGATGTGATCGCCAGCTGAGGCCATTACAATAGAAGATGATTGGCCTCTCAGAGCAGCCATCGACTTAACTAAAGAGGACGATGCAGTTGACAGCAGCTACTGCAGCGTGGAGTGGGGCATGGATGATGAAATAGATAAGTTACTCAATGAATTGAAATAAAATATGTTCTTTTTAAATGTGTATCTTATTCCAAACAACGCATATTCTTACAAATGTGTGTTTTACACTAAAAACTAGTAAGCGTCTGGGCATATTAGTTGTGCCTTTCTTTCCAAACAATGGTCACTTTTACAAGAGCGCCAGTCCATAACAATAGTTAGCGCCAGATCTGACACCATGAATAATTTAACAAATATATGTTTTATAACACAATCTTTAAGAATGGTCATTTCAGTTATGCAATCAGTTTATCAACTTTCAGCCTGAACTGAGTCTATCAAACCCAAATGCTATACCACCCTCTTTTAATAATCTAAAACCGCTATGGACATTTCAGTTACGCGTTTCCAAACAATGTCTAATTTTACAAACTTTTAATCAGTAATATAACAAATAACACAAACTCTAAAAATGGACTTTTCAATTACGCCTTCAGTTTGCTAGAACGCAACTTTCAACCTTAAACTGATGCGAAATAGTCTATCTTCCAGATGCAAGGAGTAGACTGTTCTCTTTTAATCGAACAAACAGACATTAAACTGTGTTCCAAATGCAAGGAGTAGACTGACCTCTTTTAATACTAACACTTCTACACTTCAAGCAAATCTACTTCTCTATTTAAAGTAATAAAAATACAGCACTTCGAAGTAAACAGACTCAAGGGAGTTGAAATGAACCAACAAGTTCTTTCTACCACTTAACCTTATTTAAGGAATAATATTTATATCAACATCAATAGGTGAAACAACAATCTCAAACTTTTAACCTAAACCGAATCAAGGATTTTACAAGAATGACATCTTTTCGCCAAGTAGTGCATTATGTCATTTATTTATTCAGTGATTTCAACAATTTATTTTACAATGGAGCAATGTATCCTACATTAAATAGGTGAATCATTAAACTCAAAATTCACATCAAACAGAATCGAGGAGTAATATATTCAAAAGAATGATTCATCTTTTTGCCAAATAGTGATTTTTTCGGTGATTTCAAACATTTACTTTACACTGAAGCATCCCACATAGCAAAAGTTAAAGATTGTTTACCACCAAGTAGTGTTGTTGGTACACTCACGCGTTGAGAACAAGAGATACCACAAGGTAAGTAGAATTTGCTTATAAATACAACCTTCCAGCACACCCACAGGTCATGGTAAACGTGTGCAAATAAAAGAAGCAAGGACAAAAGTTCATATCATTTTAAAGGAGCAGAGCATAAAAACACAGGTTTACCACTGCAGGACTCATTCACACAAAACTGTTGTTCCGACTTTGATCAAACTTGTGTTGTGCGTGCAATAGTGATGAAGAAGTGCGGGATATGTAAAGAGGCCTATTTCCGAAGTGAACAGGGCTTGCTGAGGCACCATCAAATATGCTTCGCCATTAAACTTTATTCTGGTGCGGGTCTAAAAACATTGAGTGACTCTGAAGCCTCGACTCTGCACATCCTCCTCCTTCCAAAAGACTCAAGAAGAGCCCGCAGTCCCTCACTCTTCTACGTCTCTCCTGAAGCAAACTCCTCCACTTCCGACCGTCTCTGCAGCTCCTGCCTTGGATACCTCAACTGAAGAGGACCCAGCAGCCCTACTGTACACAGTAAAGAAGGGATTAAACAGTGCCCACAACTATATAATCAAGAACCCGGATGGATCATCCGTGAAGGACAACAAGAGCTTCCTTGACGCCTCTCTCCCCATGGTCGAGAGATTCCTCAGAGAAGAACTCAGTTCTACGTCAATATTAAAATATAACTTAGTTTTAGTCTCATTTTACAACCACCCTGACTGTACGATAGAGGAGTTTAACTTCAAAGCGCCTTCCAAAAGTTTATTTTCAAAAGTAATAACTTTCGTGTGCTTCTCACTGAAGATAACGAAAAATTAATAAGTGAATCCGACGAGTTTCAAGGTAAGGGATCTGGCTGGTCACTAGATCACCCGTCAAAACTCACACTGCGGGTAAGTCGATTTAATTATAAGAAACCATCCAGTAAATCTTACACTGCACTGTCAAAACGCCTTCAAAACTGTAAGGCGACAATAAATGTACACAACTGTGATGTTTGTTTTAAATACAGTGTACTAGTCAAGCACTTGTCAAACATTGATTCCAATAGCGTGTTAGATGAATCTAGCTTTGAAGGGTTAGAAAATTTATATAATTTTACAGGATTAGAATTTTCATTATCTGTTAACAGTGTACAAAAATTTGAAAATTTAAATCCTGGGACTAGCGTAAACATTTGAATCAGGTCCCAACTCAGATATAATAAGAGTAGTAGATGAAAAGGAAGATCACATTGATCTGCTTTTGTACTCTGTTGGCCTCGGTAACTTACACTATATATATATATATATATATATATATATATATATATATATATATATATATATCAGATTTTGCTAAATTAATTCGACCACAAATCACCGGGGGAACTAACAAAATTGTCGTGTGTAAAAGATGTTTCACTTACAAGGAAGTTCGCCGCTGTAAACCTAATGCAGACTCCTGGTTTAAAGAACACCTAAGCCTTTGTAGTAAGTTCAAACCAACACTGCCTAGTGAGGATAAAAACCAGTTAAAATTTGAGGAATACGAAACTCAAATTCCAGTACCGATAATAGTTATAGCGGACTTTGAATGCTCCCTCGTGCCTACAGTTGGAAATGACAGATCTTACCAACTCCACGAAGCCAATAGCTTTTGCACCTTAATAAAATTACATTTTCTGATGAATTACTTCATCAAGTGGGCATTAGTACTAAAATAAGTGTATATCGCGGTGCAGAACCTGGGCTTTACACACGCCAAGAGCCAATACTCCCCTCAGTTCTGATGAAGTAGCCCGCCATGCAAATGCTTTGACATGTGAGTTGTGTGAACGAATATTCAACGATTCAACTTGTGTTAAATGTATCGACCACTGTCACGTTACAGGACAGTTACGCGGAATCATATGTAGTCGCTGTAATTTGCGTTGTGAAATGCCCAATTTCATACCTGTATATTTTCACAACTTCACAAACTACGATTCAGTTATCTTACTAAAAACCCTAAGTGCTTTGCCTGGCTGTGAAGTAAACGCTATCCAATGTACTAGTGAGAAATTCATATCAATATCAGTCCACGTAGGTAGGATGTGGCTAAGATTCCTAGAATCATACCGATTATTGCCTTCAAGTTTATGTAAGTTAACAAGTACACTGTCTAAAGATAATTTTGTTGAAAGTTCAAAGCTAGTATTTCGTGAAAACGTTCACTTGGTTCATCAACAATCCGTCTATCCTTATTCATGGGTAAAAAGTGACGATGTATTCACAATCACAGAACTCCCACCTCGTGAGGCGTTTTTCAATGATCTCAACGATGAAGCTTGTTCCGAAAGTGACTACCAACTAGCATTGGAGGTGTAGCGAAAGCTAGGCTTTACCACATTTGGTCAGTATCACGACTTATACCTATCTCTAGACGTCACTTTATTGGCAGACTGTCTTAGCTCTTTCTGAACAACATGTTTTACAACATGTTTGACTGCATATAAAATCGACTGCTGTCACATGTACACAGCCCCGGGTATGGCTTAAAAAAGTATGCTGAGACAAGTAACCCTAGAACTAATCACAGACGCCGACCAATTATTCTTTATAGAAAGTGCAATAAGAGGTGGATTGGTTCAATGTTGCATGCGTTACGCTAGTGCAAACAACACACAGCTTAACCCACAAGATTACAATAGTGACGAACCGACAACACACCTTCTACTATTAGACTGCTTTAATTTATATTGCTATAGTCAAAGAATTGTTACCTTCCACACGGAAACTTTAAATTCATTGAAAATACTGACAGTGTAGACTGGTCAAACTTACCTTAATCCTGATGTACTAATTCTTACTGAACATGGCCAAAAGGAAGAAACAATGCTTAATACAAGAATAATTAGCTACTTTTTAGTGACACACTATAGCAGAGAAAATCACTTAAAGGGAGGTGTAGCAATATACGTTAGGGATGACCTTAAAAATATCAGTGAAGCTCTTATGATCCAGCACTTCTCTATTGAACTCATATGTGAAGTCGCCGCTATAAATCTCAAAATGGATAAGAGTATTACAACAATTATAGGTGTTTACAGGACAAAAAACAACCTCGAGATTGGTCTAGAAGTAGTGCACAATGTCTTGGAAAGTATTCAAACACACAAACGTCAAGTCATTTTGATGGGGGACATAAACATCGACTCCCTGAATAAGAAACATGACACTACACTTTAACTGAAACCCTGTCAAGCCACAATATATATAGATTAGACCTTCCACCGACTAGAATTACACCAACTTCAAGGACATCAATTGACTGTGTATGCTGCAATATTCCACTTGGTACCGTAAATGTAGAAGTAATAGAAACAGGTATATCAGACCACACAGGACAACTATGCACCATAGGCCACAATTCACCCTCCCCACTGAAACACACTAACCCTGTAATGGAAATAAGAAATATGAGCAATGAAAATCTTATGCTTCTGAAAGAACTCCTAAGGCAGCACAATTGGACAGAGGTCTACAATAACAATGACGTTAATGAAGCATACTATACATTTAGCGATATCCTTCAGACTGCTCTTAACCAAGCATGCCCAAAAAGAAAATCAAGACGGGGAAGAAGGAAAAAGATTTTTATCCTAAATGATACTACTGCCCAACAGCTGAAGAGGAACTTCACTGAAGCTCAAAACACCTACAATGCCACAGGCAGAGAGGAGCATAAGCAAGCTGCTACACTCCTGAAAAAGGAGTACGACCTGCATATACGCCTTCTAAGGAAACAGGACACAATAGCAACCATTGCAACGGCAGACAACAAAACAAAATCTATATGGAACATCATCAATTTAGAAAGGAAACCAAAAGAAGGTGACATGCCTCTAACACAACTCAACATAGAGGGATGTAAAGTTTCAGAACCACTAAAAATGGTAGACTATTTAAATAACTTCTTCATCAATGCAGCCAATGAAACAATTTTACATAATAACCCAAATATTAACCATCCAACAGAACCAACTGTCCTTGAAAATACCTCCAACTTGGTCTTAAACCCAACTAATAGAGAAGAAATGTCCAAAGTTATTAGTGAGCTTAAACAAAAAACATCCTCAGGATATGATGAAATTTCATCTAAACTGCTAAAACTATGTAAAGATGAACTAATAGAGCCCCTGGTCTACATTGCTAACAAATCATTTACAACTGGAATATTCCCATCAGCTCTAAAATTTTCAAAAGTATATCCAAAGCACAAACAAGGATGCACAACCCAACCATCAAATTATAGGCCGATCTCACTAATTCCAACCATATCAAAAGTATTTGAAAAAATAGTCCTATCTCGTCTCTTAAAACACCTGACAACCAACCAACTTTTAACGCAATACCAACATGGCTTTATACCCGGCAAATCTACATCCTCTGCCCCGATTAACCTAGTAGAATTTGTAATTGACCAACAAGAAAAAGGAAACACATGCTCTGCTATTCTGCTAGATTATAGTAAGGCGTTCGACTGTCTCGAACACGAACAACTCCTCAAAAAACTATCATCACTCGGGATTCAAGGAACTGCAAAAGCTTGGTTTAGGAGCTATCTAACAGATCGAAGTCAGGTGGTAGAGATGAAATATAACAATAAGGGAAAAGTAGAACAAGTAAGATCACATCCAAAGAAGATCATAAGAGGAGTCCCTCAGGGATCGGTTCTGGGCCCTGTGCTATACATACTTTTCACAAATGATTTCCCTAAACTCCTTGAACACTATTGCAACTGTCTCATGTATGCAGATGATACAATATTACTTCTTGGCAGAGAAAACACAGAATAACTCGAAATAGATTCCTACACAGCTTTCAACATGGCCATTCAATATAGTCATAACAATGAACTTGTCCTTAATGAAAAGAAAACAAAACAACTTGTACTGGGCAGGAACAGAGAAGTAGCCGCACAAATACCAGGGGTAGATGAAGTCAGCTTTGCCAAGTATCTTGGCGTTACAATTGACGAAGATCTTACATGGACCCAACATATCAACACACTCTGTAGTAAACTCAGTACAGGACTGTATGTACTAAAAAGAATGAAAAGTATAAGTGACAACAACACTACCAAGACCGCATACTACGCTCTCTTTGAGTCACACATACGTTATGGAATAGCTGTATGGGGTGGAACAACTAATGCCAACCTGCAACGAGTCCTTATAAAACAAAAAAGAGCCATTAGAATCCTAGGGGATCTCCAGCCAAGAGAATCATGCAGAGAAACTTTTAAGAACATGAAGATCCTCACTGTTATAAATCTCTACATCCTGGAAGTAGTGTCCTTTATCCACATCAAGGCACCAGAAGTGGTGATACGTGGAGCACAGGTTCACCATTACAACACCCGGCACGCAACCAACTACTACCTTCCAGTTCACCACCTCAGTAGTACTGAGAAGAAACCCACATACACTGGCGCCAAAATGTGGAATACCCTACCAGAAGAGTTGAAGAAAACAGAAGCACAAAAGTTTCCACGCTGCCTGAAAAACTGGCTTCAAGAACGTCCCTTCTACAGCCTGGCAGAATTTTATAACTGGAAACAATGTTTACCTCAACTAATATGACAATCAATGTTTTACCCAAATGATAGATAACATTTATGTATTGACGCCATTACTAATCTTGAAGATTATGTAAATAAAGAGAATCTTGTATCTTGTACCAGCAGACTCAGCAACTGGGTACATTTTACAATGTGATGTTGACGTGCCTGACGGTGTCCACGAAAAACTCAAAGACTTACCTCTCCTTCCTGAATTTTAGACTCCCCCTGGCACTACGGTACCAGTTGTACTAAAAAACCACTAACCACATTGCATAACAAGACAAAATACATAGATCACTACACAGTTTTTCAACAAGCGGTCCGACTGGGTCTGAAAGTAACTAAAGTACACAGGATTCTCTTCTTTTCACAATCCGCGTTCATGAAAAAGTTCATAGACTTCAATGCAACACAAAGAGCCCAGGCTACAAATGAGTTTTACCGTGATGTGTACAAATTAATGAACAACGCAAACTATGGCAGATTATTAATGAACAAAAGAAATCAACGTGAGGTTCGCATAGTCACTATTGAGAAATAGTTGCAAAAACTAACTTGTCAACTGCGTTTTGTTCATCGTACAATTATTTCGGAAAACATTGTCGCAGTGTATTTGCGTAAAAAGTGTGTTGTGTTGAATTCACCTACTTATGTAGGTATATGTGTACTCGATATAAGTAAAGTTCACATGAACAGTTTCTTTTATGATGTTTTACGTAAACATTTTGGGGAAGACGAATTGCAATTGTGTTACACTGACACAGACAGCCTGTTGTTGTACATAAAGAAAGACAATCTGTATACAATACTAAAAAAACCATAAATCGCCCAACACTTGGACCAGTCTGTCTACCCTGACGGCCATCCCTTAAAAGACGACAGCAATAAGAGTAAAATAGGTTGTTTCAAAAACGAATCAAAGCTTGGGAAGGAAATCCAATCGTATGTAGGGCTTAAAGCTAAAATGTACTCCTATCGCTACAGTTCACTGGAAGACGACGCCAAGACAAAGAAGGCCAAGGGTATCAAAAGCAGTTATGTGAAAAAGTATCCAAGATTTCAGGACTATAAAAATGCTTTGTTTTTCACCGAAGAGTAAAAAAAGGCAGAATTTAATCTTATAAGGAATAAAAAAATTTTGAGTTAACTTCAGTAAATGTAGTTAAAAAGTCACTTTCCAGTGAAGATGACAAACGACATGTCTTGGATTGTAACATAAAAACTTTGCCTTGCGGTCACTATAGCTTGCTTACTGAGTGAAACTCATACAGTGAGTCATTTTTTGGCAGTGCATAATGTTTGAAACTCCTCGTACCATCAGGGTCAAATTTCATGGTGTACCAGTTGTTACCAGAATAAAAGATTGTGTTACTCTTATCTTGTGTTATTATTGAGTTTTAACCTCAAATAAAAATTGCACACACACTACAAGGTAAGAATAAATGAGTATAAAACTGTATATACATATAAATTTATTTTACCATTTAGTTACATATTTCATAACATTTTCATAATTTGTGGGACACAGTAACGCCTTACTTCAAAGTCAATCCAAGGCATCATGGCTGTGCGAATGCTGGTGATCTCAAACCAAGAGTAATCGTATACATCCAGGGGAAGTCGTCTCTCAGATAGTCCTTGTAGAGTAGTAGTTATTTCAGCAGTAATTTGGCGAACCAGCTCTGTATCCACTGCCGACATCAAAGCTCTGCTCCAGTACAGTGGTGTAAAGTAGCACCAGTATCGAATAATCAAAAACTCAATAGAGGGTGAGCATTCAACACAAATGTTGTAATATGTCTCTATACAATCAAACAGTCTTTTCAAACTTGACCAACCATGAGAATTAATCACCAAAGTAGCCGATTGTCTCAAGATATCTGATTAATCTGTTGTGTGTATCTTGGGACGAATTTGATAGTTTGAAAATGTCATTGCACTGTTTTCCCTGTGTTCTACAACTACTGTGTTTAGGTATATTGGTGTAAACGATGTTGATTCGTTGTTCACATGTTTGTCTACGGCAGTCACAACACTTGCACTTTGTAAGCTTAATAAATCTTCAAACGTCACATGTACACTAGCTTGCGAGTTGACAAAGTAGACTGAAGCTTTGAAATCCTGGGACGACTCCAAACCCACAGCTATGTGTGCTTGGTTAACTAACTTGTAAGTTTGACGAAGCAATAGACGAGGAGGCTCCCAGCGTTTGTGCTCAAGTGGTTGTTTTACTGTGGCTTGTGGAACAGTCTCGTAGCCTTTGTAGTAGTAGTGAACCTGGGTCGCCGGCAAAGACGGTGCTACAGCTTCCATTATTGCGTTGTCCGTAAGTGTCGCCAAAAGTGACTCGTAATCCATTGTCTCGATATCGGTAATCACAAACTTTTTAGCAGGCACTGGCGCACAAACAGCCTTTGAACGTTTACGTTTCACTTTGGATAAGTCTTTTCAGGGAGCACTTGATGCCACCACGTTGGCTTTCATTGTCAAACTAACCGCGTTGAGGGCGTAGTCAACTTCTTGCGACCTTGAACAACGTCTCTCTTGTCTCAACATACACAGCCTAAGGTTTCTTTTTATTCCAACTTGCATTTTCAAGCCGAACAAATCGTTTATCCTTTTCGTCCCAAACCAGTTGTTTGTGTCCAGCAAACGAAATTTCGTTCTTATCTTCGCGATACCTTACATATTGAGTAGGAATTATGAAGTGATTTGGATTTTTGTATTCAGTAAACTCCAAGGGTCCAAAAACTGAATGTCTTGTTGCGACAACTACAGGATTAATAGAACTCGATTCCACTAAATTGAATGTTCTTGAGCCACATCTGAAGTTATCAATTTGCTCATCGTAGGAACACGTTTGTCTTATCACTGACACATCTGTCAATTCCTCGCCGAGTGCTACGTTGCCAACTTTTAATGTCTTACAATCCCATGCTGTCTTTTCTTCGTTGAGCTGTAGACAGATTTTCTTTAGGTAGTTTCTTCGTCCTTCAGTTGTTGTACCTTGTTGAATAAGTCAGATGAAGTGAAATACTTCTCTAAAAATCCTTTTGTTACAGTATAATGGCTCTCGACGGGTTCTCCCACAAATCGTAGAATCTTACTACCGAAATCGTAATGCGTGTCTTCTGAAGACAACAACGATAGTTCCTGTTGCTGGTGTCCAAATTTATCCAATCGTTTGGACCTGTTGCTGGTGTCTTCTCCTCATCGTTGTTGAAGTGATTCTAGTGAATACGTCTTGAGATTGTCGGTTATATCCAGACGTTTTGTGAGGACGGAAATCCTAACCACTTGACAAAACATAACTAGCGCACACCATCAACACTACTCTTCTGAAAAGCCGATAAATGCAAACAAAGGAAAGAAATATGTAAGCGTAATAGCTGGGATAATGGCTAGCAAGAAAACGCCATCTACTCCTTCTACACCTTTATCTAGAGGCAGTGGACTAAAATACAATAGCAATGTCAACAGTCTAGTGGATCGACTATGTCCAAGGCGGTGGGGTATACAAGTCATGATGAAGAGATTGATCAGATCGTCAACTTACTACGTTTACATAAAATAATATCTTGATTCAACACCTAATCAGATGGATCCCAACACCATCGTGAAACATAACATTGTAAATGAGCTTCACAAGCAAGCTCGCAAGACCTTTCCACGCCTACAAGTGATTGTACAATCAGTGGATGAACTATGGCAAATAGATCTGGCTGATATGCAAAAATACGTCAGAATCAATGGTGGCAACAGATTCATACTGTTTGTAATAGATGCTCTGTCGAAATACCCTTGGGTAGAACCTGTACGCAACAAGAGTGCTATTAATGTAGCTAAGGCTATGCGAAAGATTCTAAGAGCTAGTAAACCAAGAACGCCAAAGAACGTCCAAAGTGATCAAGGGAAGGAATTATTCTTTAACTGACAATTTGATACGTTAACAAAACAGTTTTCTATCAATCACTACAACTCATACAGCACTCTGAAAGCTAGTTTGGTAGAAAGAGTTATTAGGACGTTGAAAAATTGGATGTTTAAAGAGTTTGCTGTGCAGGGTATTTACAAGTGGGTTAAAACGCTACCCTCTTTAGTGAATCGATATAACTCTAGGGTACACCGATCTATTTCAATGCGTCCCATTGATGTAACCCAAAACATCTGGCTAAATTGTTGAATTCAAGAGCAATCAAAGGTGCCGCTAAGAAACCTCAATTTAAGGTCAACGATGTAGTGAGGATTTCAAATTCAAAACTCTGTTTGCACGTGGCTTTACTCCATCCTGGACTACTGAACTATTTTCAATCGATAAAATAAACCCTACTGTACTACCAGTTTATACGTTGAGAGATTTCCAGGATAAAGTGATATCTGGCACCTTTTATGAGCAGGAAATAAAAAAAAAAAAAAAAAAAAACAAGATATCAGCAACACTATTTAGTTGAAAAAATCATGCAAAGGAAAGGAAACAAGGTTTATGTGAAGTGGTTATGATTCCTGTCCTCGAAAGGTGCAAAAGCTATTGGCTTCGTGACGTTGGTAAGATCTGTCAATTCCAACTGTAGGCACGAGGGAGCATTAACTAATTGGAAGCTCAGTGTTGTGAAGGTTCTGTTATTAGTCTGTAATACCTACATGCCATCTACTCAATAGTGTACACTACTAGACTAGATTAGTCTAAGGTGGGCAATGTTTGGATGTTGTACAGGAAAGCTGACTGAATTATATGTAAAAATCTAGCTATGTAGAATATAACGCCTAACATTAGATAGTGTCTGGTATTAATTACCATAAGACTGTTTGTTGGTGCAATACAACCTTGAAAGACCAAAGTAGCTACAGAATTAAACAAAAATGTGTATCAACATATAGATGGACTGTGTCTTCTTGGTTGAATCGACGCCTCATTGAAAAAACCCAATACTCACAAAATTCAAATGATACCTTCAATATTCATGTCTGTAATATATTTGTTAACCTAAATAACCTGAAAACGAGCAATATTTAATACCATCTTTAAAATAAATAGGGATTCCACGTAAAGTTCTATGTCCCTTAGTTACCCTATAAATAGCCCTCTCTGTGGAATAGTCGATCTCAGATAGTAACCAGACTACAGAGGGGATCCACACTCGGCAATCATTCATATTCGCCTTAAAATATGCATACATTTATTTCAGTGTCTCATGTGTAAGAATGTAAGTTACAAAAGCGTGAAGAACAAATTTGTTTAAAATCAAAGTGATTATCACGTGATAATTTCCAATTTCATATCAATCAACATAAGCTATCACGATTTAAACAATTGCTATTACATGGAAACCAATCATAGTTAACAAAGACCAGTTTTGATTATCAATGTATATTATTTATATAATACTCTTAAATTCTGAAGTAAACCAGTAATATTCAATACTAAACATTTTTTGAGATGAAAATTTATAGAAATGTGTTTTGTAATCTATTCTGTGAAGCATGGTTTATGACACACTTTAAGAGTTGCTGATTAGTTCATGATTTTAATAATCCGTTACATCTAACGTAATTAAATGTAATTATTTTGTTTGTTTCTTATTTAGTTTTCATTGTCAAGAAATGTCATGGTCATTGAATAATCTGAAGTATTAAATAATATGTAACAAAAATATGTTTACAATACAATGGGTCTGGCTTATTGTGACATAGGTACCGAAAACTTAATTGACATGGAACAGTCAGCATAAACAAAAATTAAAACATAATAAGATAGAATTCGAAGCCAATGTGCCGGTATATTATTAGCATGTTTTATTTTTTCATTGTACAAAAAACTTGTCTGTAGAATAGAAGCTAAGAAACCGTTAGTGAGCTCGGAAACCCCCGTTATTGCACTAGTTACAAAGGGGTACACGAAAAGAAATCAATAATGACGACTTTATATGCATACATATAGATAACACACAAATAAGGTTTGTTTTCTGCGATGTTCGTTAAACATGTTTACTTCGTTATCCATAGTTTTATTTGCCAGTTGGGCTCTTTTAAGATATGGCACAAGTTACAAGGTGGTATATTCTGATTGATGTATTGTTTGAACATTAATTTCCTAAATTTGATTGCTCATTTTATTCCTTAAGATGTGAACATAATCAAAAGTGGCATTTTTATAGCACACACAATCGACACTAAGTTCTGGTAGATTTGTTGCAGTATTTTGTTTAAAATGGGTGATTGAATATGACCCACCAACTTTTTTTTTAATTTAATCAATTTTTGGCCTATTTCTAGTTTAGTTTTTGCATCCTTGGCCTCAATGTGAGAAGACCGTAATCAAGCCTATGAGGTCCAACTAAATTTAGCTGAATGGGTTTGGACGGTTGTACCGTAAAAAATTTTGAAATAAAAAATAGTAAATATGGACTAGTGTGATGTTCGTATTTATCAATTCCAATACAGTGAATACCAATAAAACTTACTGTACTATTTCAATAAAAATATTTAGTTTACATAAGAAATTAAAAAAAAAAAAATACTAATGTATTTTATACACATAGATTTATAGTAGCTATATTTGCATACTACATTTCATATAGAGAACATATAAACTTACAGTTAGTAGTGTTATTATTTTCATTATCAGGTGTGCATTGACTATCACCAATATTCAAAGCAGCGCGCAATTTAAAAATGTCTAAAATATCTCAAATTTTAACATATATACAATATTCTAACTCTTTAGTGTCATTTAATTAAATTTAATTAATAGATATTTTAGTAAATAAACGTGTACAAACAAATATTGATGATTCAATTGTTTTAAAATAAATATCCGTAATACATTATGAACAGCCTATTCCAGGCTTAGTGACACCTTTGTTTTCGTATATTAATCTCAAATTATAAATGAATAAATATGACAATGAACATTTACGAAAAGGAAAGAACAATTTCTGAAATGTTTTAAATATGATAAGACATTTATTTTGAAAATTATTTTACGTGTAAAATAATTTTTAAACTTTATTGTTTTTGACGCTTTGAAGTAGTTCTTGCCAGTCAAGATTGAGCAATGAGGGAGTGTTTGTGTCATAGCGAGGAAATTATAAAAATATCTTTATATATTGTATTAAGTGCTTAAGGACAATTATTTGAAAAACTGGAATGTAGTTCAAACACACTAGTTATATTGTACGGACATGTAAGTAATCGCAACATTTATAAATAAGCTTTCAAATAAAACAACAACACGGGAGAGATTCGACCGCCATTTGTAGCACAAACGAAAGCCCTCAATATAATTTTTATTTCTTGCTACTACCATTCCATTTGATTATTGAATTTAATATAATATTTAAATAGTTCAAACAATATTTTCTGTGCTCTTAATTCTTTATATTTTTGCCTGGAAAGATAGATTCGTGATGAGATTGTTATGGCCTTTCACCCTTCCCGTGCAGTATGGACGTTCCCAGAGCTTCGTGGATTTAAGAAAATCATTAATCCAATTAAATATTAATGTTTTTGGGAAATTTCTTATCAACTTTAATGTTCCTTTAAGGCCGATTTGTAATTTTATTTAAATATACAATGTTGTAAATTGTATAATTTACTGCAGTTTGCCCTTATCCTATCTTAGGCCTATAATAACAACACAAGTTATTGCTGTAATTTTAAGTTTATTATCCCTAAAAGTTTGTTTTATTTTCCCTTGAAAGAAAGTATATTAATTATGATGAATGCAATACTAGCGTATTACCTAAATCCATACTACATTTGTATTATTGTGTGGTATTAGCCTTTGAAATACTCATTTTAAGGTTAGGAAATAAAATAAATTTTTTAACTAGGGGTTTTTTACTACTAATTTACTCAAACATTTGATTTGTATAATGAAAACCTATTGGACACCAATCATAATCATAGGGAAAATGTAGTATATCAAATCTATATTTGGTATATTTGTTGTGACAATGTCTTAACAAACCCAATGTTATGTGAATGAAGTCTTAATTTATAAGCAATAATTTAATATTGTTTATAATTGAAGAGGGTTAATTATGGCATGTGTTTGAAGGCTAAGTATTAAATCAATAAATTATGTTTATATAAAAATTATTGTATTTAAATTAAAAAGCATCCATTAAACAACAGTAAGTAAGTTTAGTTATAGCTTGCTGTCTTTTAAGCACACATATTGCAGCTCGCTTTATATTTTAAAGTTCAAAATGTGAACCTTATTTTTCTTAAGTTACTGTGGTCTGAAAATACATAAAGAAAAAGTATTACCTAAATTAATTCCTTTTTCTGACAATAGTTATTAAATCCTAAGTAAGTACAGGTATGTTCAAAATTAATACAAGCCTAATTTATCTCATCACTGATGCAGCAATTTACTATAAGAAATAACTTTAATTTTGATCTTATATCCTTTCTTAATCCTTTTTAACATGTTCATTGCTGAAATATTTAAAGGCCTACCGCTTATGGTGTATGTTCTGGTTTATTATTTCTTAAATTTACGATAATATTTACATTAAATGTCTTTAATGGTTGTTCTAAACTCATTTTGAGGATTTTTAAAAATATTTTTGTTAAAAAATAAAAAGTACACCATTTGGTGTCTGCCATACAAAACATCAACATTTGAAGCTGTAAGCAGCAACCGCCATATGGTTTTTTTTAATTTCCTGTTCGATAACACAATAAGGGAGTTTTTACAGTTTAATTTTTATAACTCGGGCTCCAGAAGTGGCCGTAGTTGAGGGGCGAAGAAGGAGGGCATTGTAAAGGGCCTCTTACAAACATTAGCTCAAATTAGGTCACTCGATGCAGAAATGGCTCATCAGACTGCATTCACTAGTTTAGGTTAGTAAGTTAGTGCACGTCCAAGTCTACGGTTATACAAATTGTAGTGTAGGCTTACCGTGTTCATAACACGGTAAAACTATACTATTTTATTTATGAACTTACTTTTATATTTGTTTTTGAAGTGGCATAAATTATCACTTATTTTAAATATAATTCATTTAATATTTGAATAAGTGATAGTGCACAAAGTGGAATGGAAGGTTCTGTATGCACTGGTCACAATTACTTGTTTTCAGATACACTACCTTCATAACTATCATAAGAATAATTTATTAATAACCCCACTACTTTAGCCTTTGTTCAGATGCTGAATCGTTAGATCTGTCAATTCTATGTTTTTGAAATTTGTTAATGATGGAGTATCAGATGAGCAAGACAAAGTTTGCTGGACATTTGCCAACATTACATGAAATATACCAATTACGACGTTTCAATTTGGTAAAACCCTAATCTTTTTCAAATGCTAAAAACTAAATTACATCTAAACAAGCATATTCTAAAACTATTTTCTTAAACTAATAAACTTATCTACATTAATTATCTGCATTTTAACCCTACAACTGGCCAGTATTCCTACCTGGACTGGCCACCCTTTTTGGCAAAATGTAGGCGTGTGAATAAACATCTCTAAAATCTATAAATGTTGTCCAAATTTTATAATTTTTATGTCATTTTATTTAGAAAATGTCACTTATTATTGTAAAACATAAGAAATGTGTAAATAAATATTTTAAAAATATTTTAACCCCCTAGGTGATTTTCGCCCGAATTCGGGCGATCGTTTTTGCCGCCCGAGTGTTTTTCGCCCGAATTCGGGCGATGATTCACACACCTGTTTATGCACGTATAATTTATAGTACGATCGATCGATTCGGAAAAACGCATATCGAACAATTTTACAACCAACAATATACACCTTTTCAAACAATTCTACAACCTTATAGATAAATACAACCAATACATGGGAGGGGTTGATGTGAGTGATAAAGCTGTTTACCATCTCTCTTGCAGCCGCCAGACAACTAAATATTGGAAACGCATTTTTTACAATCTCTTGGACATTTTTCTATACAATTCTTATATTTTATACACCCTAAATACAGACAAACCTATTGATAGAAAAAGGTATTACATTAGTATTGTTGAAACCCTGGCATATACCAGAGACATAGCTCCTGTTGCTGGCCCTTCAGGTGATACTCCGTACAAAATAACAATAATTCCTAATAAATCTAATAAATTGTGTCCTATTTGCAATTAGGCAATTGCAATGTGTCCTAATTGCCTAATAAAGGCAACATATTGGTGCCCATGATGTAACTGTGGGAAGCATAAGGAATGTTTCCATAAGGTGGATCATTTTTGGAGGCCCCTAAAGGCTCGAAAGAAAAGGAAGACAGTGCACATCCTCAATAAGTGCTCACAAACAATGGTTTTAGCCAGTGTAAATATTTTAGTTTTTTGTGTTTTTTGACAATTTTAATTGTAAAAACTGTACATATCTAGACATATTCTTTTTCCTTATAAAATTTTGAACAATATGTATATCTTGGATTTTTGGTATTGTGTATATAATTAAGTTTCATATGCCTGGTCATGAACAGAAAGAAAGATAAATTTCAAATTTTTCAAATTTGGCGTAAAGTGGATCTCATGTACATAATGTAAGAGAATTTTACTATACACCATTAGATAGCACATTTACTGTACTTTTATAAAATATACTACATTTAACCTCTAAGTCAATTTTTATATTTTTTTGTTGATTTTTGAATAAAATTCTGCAAAACGACAAAAAATCGCGTGACGCTAAGGGGTTTTTTAGTGCGACACCTAGAGGGATATACATACATAAATTTTGTGTATAAAAAAACTAAAAATATTTTTCGGATATTCCGTCCTACAGACAACATTTTTTTGGGTAAACAAAAAATCCAAAATATACAAAATGTTCCAAATTTTATACTTATTCAAAAAATATATAGTTTTATTACCCTTTTTTTTAGTTTTGAGTGTTGTAACACTTGTTATCTCTATTATCGCGCCCTGTATGTACTACCCTGTATGCTGCAGTTGTCATAACATACTTGTCAAAGAGAATCAAAATAAAATTATTAAAAAGTTGTTATAAACTAACAAATTATATATTATATGAAAGATAAAGTATTCTTCTTTCTATAAATATCAATATTAACACCGCTACAACTATTTTATATGTTTAAAATATCGAAATAATGACGACTGTCTTTGTCGCCCGATATCGGGCGTTGGCCAGGGACTGGGATAACCTAGAATGGGGTACAACAAAGCAAACTTCTACTAAATATAAAAATTGTTAACTGGGTGAATTAATACAACTAATTAGGAGCTGCCGAGGTCACGATTAGACCCATGTAGGTTCCTTTACCTAAAAATACACTTGATAAAAAGTTCAGTACACTAATGACATCACCTAACCAGAATCCTACACCACCTGCACCTACAAAATCAAAACACCCTTTGACACTGCGTCCCGAAGGTGAGTCACACTCCCTGCAGTCCTGGCGATCTGGGAGCGTACTTCGCTGGACCATGTGAGTCTGCGGACAGTTCTTGTGCAGTGTAGTGTGTATGTTTGTCTTGTTCTCATGTTTTATCACTTCGTAGACACTGCATTTGGATTGAATCGTCCTCTCTTCGTGCCTGGGACGTCTAGACGCCAGCGTCACTGCGGGTCATAAGACTTTATCTATTTGTAATATTTGATTATTGTATTGTTCTATTCCTACTAATTGTTGTCTTTTTAGGTTAAAATGTAATTTTAATAGTTATTGTTGGTAGTAGTTAATTTAGATTAGATAGTAGTCTCAATCCTTCCTAGTCACAGTAGGAATAGCACTAGTCAGTGCCTGAAATAGTGTTTTTCAGGCACAGTACCATATGCTGATGCTTAGTTAATGTAATCTCTTCATTCTGATTGGAATGTTAATTTAATTGTGTTTTAACATTTTTTTAGTTGATATCGTGACCTCAGCAGCTCTTAATTAGTTATATTAATTCACCCAGTGACAATTTTTTTTATATTTAGTAGAAGTTCACTTTTTTGTACCCTATTCTAGGATCTAGGTTAAAATGTAGTCTATATATATAAAATCCAATGTATGTTTGTTTGTCTGTCTATCCTTTATGCGCTACCAAACCGTCCAGCTGATCGCTATGAAACTTGGGGAAGTTGTTCTATATACCCCAGGGAAGGTTTCTGTCCTATTCCCGTTTCTTTAATCCCTCAGGGCTCCATCCCTTGGACTTCTAAAGTTTCAATGTTAATCAAATAGCAGGATGCATGAAGGTATAATAAGTCAAATATAAAAAGAATATCAGCTGTGGGTTTTAAATATGTCAAAATTATACTGTTTATATTTTTATGTTTTGATTTCTTGTGAAGCTATATTAATTGATTGATTTATTTGATTAACAGCTGTTAAATAAAAACAAATAGAATAAAATTGTGGTAGGGAAAACTTTCAAAATTAAAAATAATTGAGTACAGTAGTAAACTACACAAAACATCAGCTGTTGTAAATTGGATACTGTGTAAACTGAAAGGTTGCTGCACATTTCAATGATACAATCAAAACTCAATATTATGACCAGCGAAGCGGGCGGGTACAGCTAGTAATTAATATAGATAAGTTTATTAGTTTAAGAACATAGTTTTAGAATATGCTTGTTTAGATAGATGTAATTTATAGAAATAATACTGGTTAAATTACCTTTTTTCCTGTCAACAGTTCTTCAAACATAATCTGCTATGTACATTTCGAAGCATAGAGCTTCATCATCAGGCTTTCCAAAAACGTCACTATTTACATTACACTAAAAACATTTAAAATATTTAAACATTTAAACATATTAAAATAAAAACAAAATAAATAAAGATGTAATTTAGTTTTTAGCACTTGAAAAAGATTTGGGTTTTACCAAATCGAAACATCGTGATTGGTATTTTTCACGTAATGATGGCAAATGTCCAACAACCTTTGTCTTCCTCATCTATGTTTTTATTTACCGTTAAATCATTGTGATCATGCTTATTTTCATGATTTATTTTCATAAACTAACATAACAACAAAGTAAGAATGGTCGATGCCAGGGAATCAACAAACTTACAAATAGCACTTAAGGTAGTCAGGCACATCTTTCATCTGATGGGTATTGGCAGGAATTTAAATAATACAGCTGAATGTCTGCAACAGTGTGAAATGCAATTTGGCGTTCATTGCAAATTGTGTGGTGCGCAAAAATGTCATACAGTGTTTGCCGGAGTGACTCTGTTAAGACCAAGTGAAAAATTTAATATCACTTCCAAAAAGGCATGTATAAAATCCACGGGCCTAGTTTAAAAATGGATATAAAACTTACAGTGGAACCGAATAATTCAGTTCATAGCAATATTAAATTAAATGTTTTTAGTTTGTTTTCTATCAATACCAGTATTTTAGTTTAACCCAAAAATAGTACCACTGACTGCCCTAGTCTCTAATATAATTTAAAATTTATAACACTCTTCTTATCCGCAGCAGTTTCCAATTCTTTCATTTGGTGTGCTTTGCATGTTTCTGTTCACCATCATTTCATACCAATATTCTTTCTTCCATTACTTGAGTCCAATCCTCACCTCTTCTCTCCACTCCTTCTCTCAGGTAGCTAATCCCTCTATCTCCAGGTCTAGGCCTACTTCCCTCCATTCTTCTGTCAAGGAACTTTCTTGGCAATATGTGCTGCCCTATCCTCTTGATATGCCAAAATCACCGTAATCTATTTCAATCCTACTTAGGAGTGGTTCTTCCCTCACATCCTCTCTAATCTCATTTCTTATCCTGTCTCTTCTGCTCACTCCCACACTGCTCCTCAAAGACCACATTTCACAAGCCTGTACTTTACCGTACTTTTATCCTTCCTTCCTATTGCCCACATCTAATAAAAATATTGTTCAAAAGTTGAAAACAACACTTACGGTATGTTAATTTCTGTACAGTACTTTTTTGCATCTTAGTGGCAAATTTATAACACTAAGTAAGTTATATTTTATATTTAAGTTTTCAAGTCAATTTATTGTTTTGTATTTAATTAGTGTTGTTATTAAGCCTACAAAAACATTTCATTACCATAAATAACAACTAAATACTGTGCACATGATATAAATTTAATAAAAGAACAACCATTAAAAAATATGAAATATAAGCAAGAGGAAGATATTTTTTTAGTACAAACTTTTCTATAAGAAAAGTAGAATGTAACACTGTCAAAATAGTAACTGAAATAAAGGCAACAACAGTAGTGTGTAATGAAATGAGAGCTACCTTTCACTTCCATTTTTACATTGTAGATCAATCAATTTCATCCATGAATATATTAGACTAAAAACATAACCATGTGCTATGGCAGTCACTTCATGAAACTATTGTTAATGGAAATTTAGTTGGGCCTATATCCCTATTCGGCATTGGGGATGAAAGTCTGTGAATATATCCATTTACGGATAATTGTACATTGAGGCTGAACTCTACCAAGTAGCATTAATTTCTTTGTAATTGGATTTGGTTTGAACATTTTGTAGAAGCATTACAGTAGCCTTTTGAACAAAAGAACAAACACAAAACATATTTTTTCAAAAACCATACAGTATATAATGAGATTTGTTTTTTCAATAGACTTCCACTCTCTCTCTTAGGCTGGAGTCAGATACATCAAAATTTAGAAAACATCTAAAAGGTCATTTAGTAAATCTTGCCTATTACAGGGTTTGTGAGTTTTGTCAGGAAGGTGATATACATATTAAAGGTTTGTCATATCATATAGGTTAAGTGATGTCACATATTAAATGTTACAAGCTATGCTAATGCAAATTGTTATTGTTAATTTGGTCCAATAAAGATTTTGATACTTAGACACAACATATAAGGCTTAAAGTACAAATTGATACAAAAGGCTATTTTCTACTCTTTATTTCATATTGATTTGCCAATTCAATTCAAATATCTTTATGTATGTCTGTACAAATATACAGGTAAATAGTATCAAACATCAATACTTGACTTATGAACATAAAATATAACTGATTACACAAAAGCCTATAAACGTTAAGGAGCTACTATAAATTATAGAACTCCTCAAGCGAATACGCAGGATTATTATCCAAATATTCTTTTAATTTTTTTTCCAAACTTTAAATTATTTTCAATTTTAGAAATACCATGTGGAAGTTTACTAGAGAATTTTAGTCCCATGTCAGTTTTTTTTTTTTTTTTTTTCTTAAATTGGACTACTGCCAGTATTAGGCTAGTGAAGAACGCCTCGCCGTTATTGTTATCGGAAAACCTTAATGGTGTTTACCAGATTCCCACCACAAGCCAGGTAACATGATGCAGGTGACTTATTTCATAACTTTAAACACCTATTAAAAATATAAATAATTTAAAATCACATCAGAATGATTTAAAATATTCTGTTAGTGTTTGTATGATAATTTTTTTCCTAAATATTCTAGGACTAGCTTGTTAGTTCTAGAACTAGCTTGTTAGCGCTAGAACTAGGAATATACTTACTGTCTTTGGTTTTGGAGTAGTATTAATGTAATAGGCCTACTCCTTATACACCGTTGTTAAGAACTGTAAATTAACAATGTAATAATTATAATAAACGATCAACTAGGTAATAGTGTAAATAACTTAATACTCTATTACCTATTCTTGGAGGTAATAGAGTATTACTTCCCTTAGACAAGTAATGAATGACCTAACTTAGGCTTTAAGTATAAAAAACTGAATACTGTAATATGAGAGTTTAATGGAAAAGCCACCCATAGCTTTGAAAAGGTACCAGCTTCTTCAGAAGACTCACATCATCATCCTAAATAAAGAATAGGTTATATTAAATATCTCAAAATGTAGCAAATAATTATTGTAAGAAACAATACTAAGATGGTTTGATAGTATCCGATAGTATGATTAGTGGTCTTCGCTGCAATTAGGAGCGCTAGTGTTGTGCTAGCTCCACAGTAAAGCAACGGATGTGTCGCTACTGTTTGTTATTATACTGTGATATCAGAGGAACAACATATGTTATTAATAATTTCATACCTTTGTTATTTATCTCCCTAAGTCAACATTAGAGGAACATGTTTACACAAATGTGTTTTGAATAAAATATCTTTGAAACATTTGTTTAAAATTGATAGTTTCATTCTTTTTAGGTGAAGCCATTTTTTTTAATATATTGTTATTTAGATCCTTAAGATGATGTGCTCAGGAAAAATTATTGTTTCAAAATTGATGAAGTTACAATCGATTTGTTCTAAAAAAAGTGGTTGTACAATGCTGATGATCCTTTTTTTATTTTCACTAAAAATATGTTTTATTATTTATTATACATTTTTGTTTAGTTTTGTCACTGTTTGATACAATTACACATTTTGTTAGCTAAGAAGTAATTATTGGGCTTTGTATAATGATATTGTTTAACTATTGTTTTTAGCTAGTCCGTCATTTTTAAGTTAGCTTCTTTTAAGTAATTTACTATATCATTAAAGAGAAATCTTTTTTTATTTATAAAAATTGCAGCATTGTGTTTTAGAGGATATAGAAGTTTTGTTGTATATTTACTCCAGTATATTTGATATTTTTTCACTCTTTCATGTATATATAATTTGCAACATATCAGTCAACACCACCGTACGTTATATATGTATAGGTGGGTGGGCGAGTCATTGTCACCGTACGTTGGTGTCTTACACTATCTAAAGAACTAGTGAATAGTGCTACAATTTTATTTGTTTTAAAACATTATTTTATTTTGCAGGTGAACATTTTGTTTATTGCTCCGACAGAGTGACAAGAATGGAATTAGAATGCAAGTCACAGAGTATTGTAGTATCTTCAAGTAATGTTCAAACTTGTGATGATAACGAGCCCCTTGGCTCTGTCACTCAACAGACAGATTCGGAGGGAGGTGTTCAGCTGCGAACTAGTGCCAGAGTGTCCAAGAAACTTAAACTTGACTCTTTAGCTCAAGCAACTCAGTCTACCAATGAAAGGAAAGGTTAGCAACATTAGTATTCATCTAACATTTTATGAACAATACATTTACAATTCAAATTTTATTCATAAAGAAAAACACAGTAGACGTCAGTGATAATTTTCAGATACTTAATTATAATACAATGCCCACTATATGGTTGTCATCTACGTGGACACCATTAGAGAAGTATGGGATGTCGATGTTGGATGGTAGTCAAGTTTCAGATGTTGTTTAGAGAACAGATGTCGGTCTTTTCAGTTAGCTGAAAACCAGACCAACTCTACATGATTCAGATCCCACGTAAGATGTAGGTCCCTTAGTTGCCCTGGCTATTGGGCTATTAATAAATAGATCTTTCTGAGGAACAGTCGACCTTAGTTTAGTAACGATGACTACACTCGTTTATCTACACTTATCACACATTTCACCCCTCATATTCGTCCATATGTTGACGATCGGCATCTTATGAATGAATAATACAAGAAATAAAATTCACATCATACCCATGTATCTTTATTATTACTGTGGGAAAATTCCTATGAATGTAACATAAGAGTTTCAAACATGAAATTCTTGTAGGTTAAAAATTGTAAATATGAAGTACCTTGCGCCCCCCATACACGTACAGTAGAAACGACCCACCTGCCCACCCATACACATACAGTGCTAATTACCCTCCCACCCACCCATACACGTACAGTGGTAATTACATGGATTTACGTATTTATATATTTACAATTTAAATTAACAATCTCAACATATTAACTTATACCAGACCTACCCGCCCACCCATTCACGTACAAAGGCAATGTTCCACCTGCCCACCCATACACGTACAGTAGCAATGACACAGTGCCTGTATTGGTGTGCGGTGGATCACGGTACGTGTACACGAATGTGTACACAACATTGATCACAGTACATGTAGGTTGGATGGTTGGGTCAATGATACAGGTCCATGGTAGGTGTATGGGTGGGTGAGTGGGTCAATGTCACAGTACGTGTAGGGGGGGTTGGTGGATCAATGACACAGTACGTGTATGGATAGGTGAGTGGATCAACGTCACAGTACGTGTAGTGTGGGTGGGTCGGTCAGTGACACAGAACGTGAAAGTTGGGTGGATGGGTCAATGCCACTGTACATGTATGGGTGGGCGAGTGGGTCAATACCACTGTACGTGTATGGTTGGGTCAATACCACTGTGCGTGTATGGTTGGGTCAATACCACTGTACGTGTCTGGGTGGGAGGGTGGAGCAGTACCACTGTACGTATATGGATGGGAGGGTGGGTCAATACCACTACATATATGGGTGGGCAGATAGGTCAATACTACTGTTCGTGTCTGGGTGGGAGGGTGAGGCAGTACCACCGTACGTATATGTGTGGGCGGGTGGGTCAATACCATTGCTCGTGTATGGGTGGGCGGGTGGGTCAGTACCACTATACGTGTATGGGTGCCCCATATTGGCTGGTGAGGCAATAACACTGTACATATGTATGAATGGGTGGGTTGGTCTATATTAAATAAAATATTATTTTGGAGCGGTTTTCAACAAACAATGCTGGTTTACAAAACAACTCAAGTCATATTACAATTATTATTATTAGGTTACTGTTAAATAGTCCATTGAAGAGTATACAATTTGAAAAAGATAACTTGTAAAGAAGAGAAGAACAAAATTAGCAAAGAAGAAAGAGAAGACAAATAAAAATAATAATTTCCATTTAAGACACCATAAATATAATCAAAATAACTAGTAAGGAGATTGAGCCATGCTATCTTGGATTTGCAATATTTTTATGGGTTGTTATTTATATAATGTTTCTAAATTGTAAATAGATAAATCCTATCTTCATTATGTAATTGAAATACTTATATTTTGAAACATAAAAGTTACAATAATTATTAGTATGAAGCTGTACAAAATTAGTTTAAATAAACTAATGGAAATACTTTTGAGAAGATATTTTAAAATGATGTTAGTTTATTTATTCAACTATCATCAACTGAAAGAATTATGTTGTTTTTACTCTTAACCTGAGTGGTGGATGTAATTCCTGGCCTAACACCATGTAAAATCATGGTATGAGTGAAAAAAAATGTGCCGTCTGCCGATTTGTAAATTAAATTGTATACTAATTATGTGTATTTTTATTGTGTTTCTTGTATTTTTGTGATATATTAATATAATAGTTATCAAGTTGTCTCCTTTTTAAAGTTTTGATTGAGTTTAAGTCTAGCTTTTTTTTTAATTTCAAATACTGAAGTGTAGCAAGTTTATATTTCAGTAGTCATTAGATGTTCCCAGATGTCACAAAACAGAACAATTAGGGTTGTGATTATGGTTTTATTAAAATCTGTGTTGTGTCAGAGTAAAAACAGCCAATTTTTGTTATCGGCATGGTGGCTCAGTGGCTAAGGTTTCGGACTGCGGACCTGCAAGGTTTGAATCCCCCCTGAGCCAATGGTCGGTACTTCATTTGTTGAATAAAGTTCACGCACAGGCCTGCAGGCCCATGTAAACTGGCGAGTGAAGTATATAAGAAAAGGTTGTCAATTGTTTATTACTGTGAATTAACTTGTTTAAAATTCTTGATTTTTGTGAAATATGCTAGGTCAAGAAATAGTGTTCAGTTATATTATTTTTCTTCTATGCTTAATGTTATTGTAAGTACTGTATATTCATTGTATTAGTGAAAACTATAATTAATAAATATGCAATCTGCTATTGGCATTTTTTTTTTTTTTCAATTTTGCATGAAGGTTATTGTATGGCTAATCTTTATTTGAATAACTAAAAATATTTAGGTGATTATAATTTAATGTATGTTTCAGAGTTGAATCATGAAGAAGAGAAAAAGGTAGATATGCCAGTAAGTACAGAGGGGAAACCCAGAGCCAAACGTGTTGATTGGTCAACTGAAGACAAGTTTGCTTTTTTTGAAGCACTTAATGAGTTTGGTAAAGACATTGATGCCATTCATAATTATTTAGTTATGAAAGCAAAGAGAAGGGGAGGAGGACTAGAAGTGAAAACAAAAGATCAAGTGAGATTTTTTTACTATAGGATGTGGTCAATTCTTTCGAAGCACATCAATTTTCCCTCATGTAAGTAAAAAATTGACTATTTTCAATTTCAAATCATCTTTATTTTTGTCTTGTGCATTTTTACAATAAATATTGTCATTATATTATATTATAAATAGATTATTATAGAAAAATTATATTATAAGATAGTTTAAAGATATTTAAATCTGGATTACATATATCAACAATAATTTGAATTCATTAGTTTATATTTTTTTAATATTTGTATAACACTTAGTTTAAAGAATACAATTGATAAAGTGAATATAGGACCTTCTCTGATAAAAACTCTTTTTAGTTGTTTTTTAAATTTATGGATGTCCTCAATATCCTTGATTTTCCCAGGAATATACTTTTAAAATCTTATTCCAGCATAGGAAGTACTATTTTTGAAATACTCTAATCTAGTTGGGGTAAAATAATGTCATTTTTGTTTCTAGTGTTGTAATAGTGGCAATCCGTGTACATGACTTTTAAAATAACGTTTGTACTTTCTAACATACATGACACATTCCAAAATGTACAATCCGTAGACAGTTATAAAGACTAATATAAAAAGTTGCACAGTTATGTTAGTCTTTTCAGCGCAAGTATTCCGGAATTTATTTTTTTAGTGATATATTCAATGTGAAAGTCCCAACTAAGATTTTGATAAATTAGAAGTCCTAAAAATGTTCTCTCATGCAGTTGTTCCAGTTTATCATCATTAATCATAATTCCTAGATCAGGTGGATTTCTGTTTTGTTTTGTTTGAACGGAAATAAAGTTTGTTTTATTTAAGTTAAGAATTAATCGATTTTCACTAAACTATTGCTGTGATTTTGAAAGCTGTTCAGTTGCAGTACTCTGTACTTCAGTTTTGCTTCTAGCAGATATAATCAGGTTATAGTCTAACCTGATAACTAATTAATCTATTAGCTATACAATACAAAATATGGAAACTTCTTGTGTAAATAGCTGTTAACATGATGTAGGATAATTTAACCCTAGATCGTGATCATCAGGTGAACCATTATGAACTCCCAACTGCTAGGTCCTTTTTTCGGCGCTTCGCAAGCTTTGTTTGTAAAAATCATTAGAAATTCTAAATATGCTCTAATTGTAAATTTTATCATTTCGTTTTTCTTCTCAAGAACTGTACATTCACATACTACCATCAAAACTCACATAACAAATCAGTAAATAATTATTTTCAAAAAAAATTGTTTGTTTACATGAGACACAAAAATGAAAAAATGTGCAAACTTACAGTATGACCATTGTAGGTAAACAAAAAAGTACAACTAAAAATTCAAAAAAATCACCATTAAATAGGCAAGAAAAAGTTGTTTCGGAAAAATAGTCATATTGTACCCATAAACATATTTTTATATTTTTAGTTTATTGGGGAAAGTAAACGTTTTACGACGGAAACGAAAAATGTCTGTGAAAAATTACATAACAATCTAAAAATAAGGGGTATGTGTCATTTTTTTAAATTTTTTGCTATATGTAATTTGTTAGTACAATATATTTAGCAAGAAAATGTAAAATATATGAAAATATTCCAAAAAGTATAAAACTTATAACATAAGTTAGCGTGGGCAAATTGTGTAAACGGCACCTGCAAAATTTTGCATATTGTAAACATTATAAAAAATATAAAATAATTTTTTTGGAAGTTTTATAACAGAAACATTTGATAGAACACATATTTCTTAATAGAAATATACTAGAATTGTTAGATTACAGCCAAAAATAAAGTTTGAACAGCAACTTTTATTAACAGCATAAATTATGCTACTCCTCACTATTGGGTCGGTCACAAAAAAAGCTAAACATCTCTCAAGTTAAGTTTGGTGAGTTCCAATTTTCTTATTCATTTGAAATCTGTTTTAGCGACCCATAACCTGATATTTAAAAACATAGGAATTACATGAACACCATTATTATTTTTTGTTTGGTTCTATTTACATTTGTAACAAAATGTTAACATTGAAACTACTTGTGATATGACATTAACATTTAATTATAGATATCAAGAAACAGACCCAAGAATTGTATGCACTCATAAACTTTGGTGAACTAAGAAAAAAGATAAGTTTGTCGAATAAGAAGCATTATGAAAAGCTAAGTGAAATGATCTACAGCGGTTCCACACAGCTGAAATTCCGAGGGAAAGTGCGCAAAGTGAGAACTCCCCTCTGTAAAGCCCTTCGAAAACTCAATCAGATTGAGGGTAAGTTTAGAAAACCATTTGGTAGATGGTGTTTGATTTCTATTTAAGAAAACTATATTTATTCAAATTTAAAGCATTGCCTTTTCCTTTGTTAATGTACTTATCATTGCAGTAGATTCAATAGGTAAAATTTACAATGTTATCATAATCTTGATATACTATGTTGTTTTGTATGTTATTTAGGTTATGTTAACCCTTTAACACGTTCACTGCGTTGTTATAATGTCTCAGCCATTCATCCTGTGCGTCATGCGATCTCGGGATCTCATTGCATACCATCAATTCAGTGTGGGACAAGATCTCGTTGCGCAACAGAAGTTCTACGCACAATATCACGTCATCAATTGAAGATGGAGCACTCTAGGTTATTGTTTTAGAACTATCAAGTGTCTGACGTCATAAGTGTTATGCAGGTTGTGGATATAGTGTATAAGCACGAGGCCTCGGGATCTCGTGTCGCATATATGGAAGTACTGTAATAAATAATACTCCAGCTGAGAAATTGAGGTTATGTTGTAAATAAACAGACGACTCAGCAACCACGTGGTACAACTCTGCTGCCTTTTCAAACGACAGCTGACAATCTGTTTGCTAATATTGACGTTTAATCTACAATGTGATAGACGAGATCTATTGGTATTGTACTGCATATAACTAATACGTCATTATTCTGGTGCGGCACGTAACATAGATCTCGTGTAAGATTTAGGTTACTATTAAATTCACAAAGAAAAATGTTTCCATAGAGTTCAACTCCTGCAACAATGTGTTAATTACAACGAAAAATATCACAAACGCAAATAAGGAATTAAATGCGAATTTCATCACCGTGTGAATGTAAGCCTACGACACGAGACCACGGGATCTCGTGACGCAATGAACGTGTTAAGCTTAGTAAACACCCATAAGCTTGAAGGTTGATTGGCACATTTATATTTTGTTTAAGAAATCAATATTCTCACAAATATGTTTGCAGAATCATGTTTAAGGAATAATCACTATCCATCTTAATGGCTTAGAAAGAATTATTATATAAAGAAATTGGTTAATAACATTTGCCATCCATTATTTTATAAATATTTTTAATATACACTTATAACTACAAGAACAGTAGCAATTTAGAATACCTATAATTTCATAACTCTTAATTATTGCATACTAGGCTAAGAATACTAAGAATATGGTTTACTGTTAAAAAATAAAGAAATAATTATTTAATCATTTGATTAAAAATGTTTTTCTAACAAAAATCTCTTTCACTGTAATTTATTTTATGTTTCAAAAATGTTATTTATTCATTAGAAATAGAACTAATGTCAAGTTGACGACCTTTTTAAAGCATGAACTGTACCTGAATTTAAACTCCAGGCGTGCACAACTCTACATCTAGTATGAACTGTTTCTCTGACCTATCCTTATATTGAAAATAGAACTTAAGAAACATGCAGAAACTGTACAAAATATTAATAGTTCTGGGTGTATTAAGGAAAGACCAATTTAGTCAGTTCTTGGTATTGTGACACCATTCTTGTATATAGCATACAAATAATTAACGATTTGGTAGCGTAGTTGGTTAAAGCCCATCTACATAAGCTTAAAAGTTCTCAGTTTGATACAAGAGTCATAACAAATTTTTAAAGGGATCAGCTGATAACCACCGGCTGTTCATTTGTCATTGGGCTTCAATTAATGACACTTTATAAGGAATAGTCGGCCTTAGATTCTAATAATGACTACATTCGCTCATCACACTCATTCAAAATCCATATTTGCACATATATTGACAATCCGCATCTTAAGAATAAATAAAACAAGTAGTCCAGCTTCTTCATATACATACTTTAACAGAAATATATATTTTGTCTTTATTTGGGTGTTCTTCGTAAGACATTCAAAAGAGCTGTAGGGAAGCTTTCTTTAGGCACCTAATAAATTGCCACTTTTCTTGTGTTGCCTTTCATACAGAGAGCTCAAGATAAGTAAATACATATTAAAATGTATTATTTCGTCTATTTAAAAGAAATTTGTTTGAATGTTTCCAGAAAGTTCCGAAGAATTGCGGCTTCCATCATGTGTCACTGTAGAGCTCAGGCCACGGCACAATGAAGACTGGTGCCGAGTACAAGCTTTGGCACAAAATCCTCGGATACGATCGGTGCTGCCATTGCATAGGCGACTCGAATCTCTCTTGACTTTTCTCCATCATCGCTGGCAAACTGAGGACTATAAACTTGTATCCTTTTCTGCTTCTTATTGTTTGTATACCAAGCCAAACAATAAAATAAAGTAGTAATAATTGAATGTAAGGTGTAATCTGGTATTATTTGCTTTCAACTATTAATCTTATTAATTCAATTATCTTAGATGGGGAACAGATAATGCTGGAACACCCAAATGAGGTTAGGTGAAAATTATCCATACACAAGTGATATTATAGATGTGTATAAACACTTTAAAAGTTAATATACTTTTGAAAAATCTATTAGCTTTTAACCTTTCAACGTCGTTTGCTATATTGAACACGCAAGAGTAAATATATCACTCACTACAGCTGTTTGCTTCATGCACAGGAGACAGTCAGGTAAGTACTTTGGTCTAGCAAATTATTTTGAAACTATTTTAACCGGTAACTAAACGCAGAACAAATTTCAATTATTCTACTGAATATATGTTTTGTTAATCATTGTTCCATTGATGTTTATTAGCTCAAAATAGATCCACTGCAGACACCACCAGCTGTTGTGCCAGTATTTTTTAAAGAAATAGTGTATGTTTATTTTGTGTTAGTTGCATTAAGTTTGTTTTTAGTTTCTTTTTCTTTTATGTGTGTTATTAGAAACATTGCAAGTGTATCTATGCAAGTTTAGCATTTTTTGGAAATAAATTTTATTTGTCTTGTAATGCAAGCAGTCTGCTATTTTTACAACATAAGTAATTTTAGACAAAGGTTAGGTTATTTATTTTTACTCATATACCATTTTAAGTCTACTAATTTGCATTTAAATATAATTTTGTTAGTTACAATTGAGACATTTTAACAGGTTTTAATTAATTTTGCAATTTTATATAAAATAGCCAAAAACACTGGTAGAGGGGTGAAAAATCTGAACTTGAAGGGTTAAGTAGTAAAAGTTTTGTTGATGACTAATAATACGATGATGAATTTAAAGCTTATTCTTATAACCTGAATATTAATAATTTAAAATCTTTTTGGATTATCTTCCTAATTTCAATGTAAAAAATGAACAATTTGCATAGCAAAATATATTACATTAGCCACAGGATATCTGGAGCTGTGACTTCGTCACGGTCAATGTCAGGAGATCTCTGCCAATAAACAGTGTTTAGCAGGCTACTAGCATTACTGTAAAAATGAACTCACTACGCCCACAAGTCACCTTTTTCATAATAAAACTCCCATCTGATTACTCGCTGATATTTATTTATAATCATATGACTTGGTATTATAATGTTATAATTATAGGCCATTACTATTATTGTCTAATCTTTATTAAGAAAAATAAAATAATTCACATGGAACATCAAATAATGAAACACTTAGTGAATTTGTAGAATGTAGGCTACGTGAGTAAATAAGCACTATACAAGTTACTATTGTATGCAGTCCGTAATTTAATTTTCTAATTAGAAATACATACTTCGGATAACTTTGTGAACAATATTCAATTATATCTCTTTAGGATAGACAGATGTATTAATTAAATTAATATATAAGTTATAACATTTGTGGCTAAGTTTTTAAACATAACAACTAATAATATAAATAAAATTGCTCTAATATTTGCAAAAAACAAACTTAGATAAGAAAACAAAGGCAGCAACACTCCACTCTCCGATCAGCTGATTAGCAGTGATAGCCAATGTCTGCATGTCAGGCTAGTACAAAGCCACACTTGCATATGGCGTACCCTTCTTCTCTGCTAACCCCCAAGCATTTCAACAGTAATGGATTCAACAGCTCAAGATATTCCGTGGCTATTATAATCTGTTAATTTTACTCGTAAAATAATTAAAATTACAAATAGAAAAGTTTGGAAAAAGGAACTCCTTAACTGTTGATACCAGAAAGAGCAGCTAGGAGGAGGGGAATCGGAGGAGTGGGTACTGCACGTTGGACCAAAGGTTGGCACTCAGGGGACTGAACCATCTGTCAGGCTCAGTGAAATAGCCACCAGCTCCAAGCTCAGCTTGCTAGCTTATGAGCAGAGATTCCACCCAGCTGCCAACCAGGTGCATACATTGCTGGACCAGGTAATTCAATTAAAATAACTAAGACCTATATTCTTCCTTGATTGTCTATATTTTTTCAGCATTAATCTTAATTTTCATTTCAGTTTCTTTATTGATACAATAAAACACAGTTTTCTGTGCATGTCAATCAATACATGTATAAAAACACAACCATAAAAAATAAATTAAATCTCAATCATTAAAAAATACAATAATAATAATAAAAACTTATATCATGATGACATTTTGACCCATCTGGCCTAAAAAATGGGGCTCCCTCGAGAGCTTCTTGAAGGCTGAAATAAGCTCTCCCAATCAAGTGGTCTTTTAAAAGAATTTAAATGATTTCAAGCTACTTTGTGTTTTTATTTGGTGAGGAAGAGAATTGAATATTTTTGGTCCAAAGCAGAGTAAAGAGTTTTTAATTGATAACCAGATTATGTTTGTTTTTTGTGTTTAATAGTGTTCTAAGACAGGAAAGTTACCCTTATTTAAAAAATAAAAACTGCTGAATTGTACATTAAAAGATATGGTGATTACCATGTCGGAAGATTACCACTTGATCGGAAGATTTCCCTACAGCTCTGTGATTGTTGCAATCCCCAGACCCTTAGAGCCCACTTTTGGAAACAGAAACTCTTTAAAAGGAATGAGCAGTACAGAAACCCCAGAAGCTCATCCTGGACTCAAACAATCCACCGTATCCCAGCTTGAGATATTACGGTGGATATCTCCTTGGTACCTCAGGGCAAATGTTGTTGAATTATGCTGTTTTCTATTGTAGACTTATCTCTACCAACACTTTGTAATATCTTTGCACTGAATTTATCAATGGCTGAGAAATTATAAAATAAAGTTAAATCAAACAAACTTACTCTTATTGTGATAACTACTTATCCACCGGTCTCTTTAAGGAATGTAATGTTGCCTCAAACGAACGTAGTTAAATAATGTGGTATGTCTTTCGACACACTCTTTATAATGGCATTCTCACATTTGGAATAAAAGACTGAATTCAAACATGAATACTGACAAATTAGCCTGGCATCTAGGTCAGGGCTAAAAATTATTAGTTGAAGGTAAATTGCTTCTCAACAAAGTGATGCTTTAACTTATATTGATATGTGGAATTGAACTCTGAGGAAGAGTGATAAATTTAGTTTTGTACCCACCTATAAAAATACCTCAATCAACATGGTTATGTAATAAACCAAGTTATACATGGAGACATTAACATTCCATTTGTGAAAGAAGAGCGAGCTAAATTCATAAATATGTACCAAATGAAACTGGAAACCATCCAAGTTATGATTAAGTGGTAGCGTGAACTAAACACTACTAACTTCGCCACATAAATATAGATATTTTTCATATTATTTCAAATCATTTTGCTGTGAACCATCTGACGTAGTCTTCTGACAATGTTCTGATAACAGTACTTGTTTCCAGCAGTTGATTATGTTCATTGCTATCATTTTTCATATGTTAGTTTGAACACACATTGTTATAGTAGCTAACTCATATTTATAACTTACTTATTGTTTGCAATGTATTAAACATGGGGAAAAATAGATGAATAATTTCAATATTTTATATCAATATAGGGTATCAATATTATACTCATATATAACAAACAATAATAAAGCAATATAAAGAGCTAATTTCATCACAGCATATAAACTTGCAATAAATATTCTGCTTTTTTATGAACTGTGCACTTTATTTTCTAAGATACTGTATTTTACTCACCTAGACCCAAACTATCCTTTATTAGTGTTAAAAAATAGCTTACCGTTTTGTAAAATATGATTTTGTTAATAATTTAAAAAGGATATAATAATAAGAATATCTTTACTAACCCATTCTGATTTGAACAAATTTATTTTTACCAGCTACACATTTTTATGTTATAGTAAGGGGTAAATCCTGAAAATCGCTATGTTTATGATAGCGCAAGTTTAATTAAAGTTTAATTATATTAAAAAAAAAAAGTAATGTGGATTCAGTTGCCAGTCATTCACCGTGGCAAGGGTCGGGGAGTAAAGCGACCAAGGACTGACAGCCTGAGTGCCAAGGATGGAGAGGAGGTAGTGACGGAGTCTGCTCAGAGTTCAGCAGTAGCAGGGAATCTGAAGACACTGGGGCCAGAAGTAATCGAGTCTGCCATGGGGCAGCTTCTGTCTTTAAATTGTATAACAGGTGTGTCTTTACATTTTCCAATCAAATTTTTTGCTCAGTTTGACAGACCATTCATTTTTTGTGGTACATAATCATTACCTCAAATTGTCTTGTCCACTGATCATGAAATATAATATATTAATTGGTCAGTAGCGTAGCTGGTAAAAACACAGCCTCATAAACTAAACGTTCACAGTTCAATTACAATAAGAGTCAAAAACACATTTTGAAAGGGACAGATGATAACCACCAGCTGTTCATTTGTTATTGGGCAATTTAATGGTACTTTCGAATCAATAGTCGGTCTTAGTTTGTAAAAAACTACATTCACTGATACACATCCATTTCAAAATATCTATCTGCCCAAATTTTTACAATCAGCACTTAAAATTTAAAAAGAAATTTTAAAAATCATTAAGTTTTAAACACACATTTACTAAACTCTCCAACAAGAGTTGGACTGTGTCTTGAAATCAGTCAATCTATGTTTGACAAAAAATAACGGACAGAATATGTAGAATATATCTAGGCGGCTGGTGATAATTGTTGCTTTGAAACAAGCACAGAGACAATTTTAATTTGGCTTCAGAATTATTGCATTATGACATATAAACCATCAGAAAACATACCTAAGAAGATGAGTTCATGAAAACCTTATATTAGTAACCGAATAAAGAAACATCACAGGAGAAAAATTATCAGTGCCACTAGCACTGTCCTCAGCTGGGTTAATGACTGGTCACTCTGAAAAGTACATAAAATACATATGCAGTAAAGGGGTATCAACAATTAATAAAATAATAAACACGTTGAAGGGTTAATAGCTTATTAACTCTTTAACTAAAGGGACTCTTCATTTGTTCTAATATAAACAGACTTTGTAATACCAATAACAAAGCCAAGTCACAGTGTAAATTTACTTCTTGTTCATGAACCTTCTCATTTGTTTGGTTACCTCTTTGTCTAATATCTCTTCATATTATTTGTAGTGGGAAAAAAAGTTCCAATTATGGCAAATTCAGAGAACAACATATTTATTTATTTATTCTTAAGACGCCGATTGTCAAGATATGGGCGAATATGGATTTCGAATGAGTGTGATGAGTGTAGATGAGCGAATGTAGTCATTGTTACAAACTAAGGCCGACTATTCCTTAGAAAGTGTCATTAATTAATAGCCCAATGACAAATGAACAGCCGGTGATTATCAGCTGATCCTTCTCAAAATGTATTGACTCTGATTGGGATCGAATTGAGAACCTTTAGCACATGAAGCTGGGATTGAACCAACTACGCTACCGACCAATTATTTTTATATTATTATTATACAAATAAGGCCCCGAGTTTGCAAGAAAATGTCTGCCTGCCACCATTATGGAAATATGAATAAATCCAGACCTTCGGAGTGCAAAGAGCTAAGAGAATTGATTTACCATAATTGATCTGCTAGTTGTCGCAAGTTAACAAGGAAGTAGAGAGTTAACTATGAATCTTTAAAAAATTAGCCGTAAAAGCGGAATTCAAAATTTAATTTCCTTATTTAGGCTGCAATCATTGTTAGGTGAGTTATGAACCATTTAATGATGTATAACTACTAATTGTGGTTACAGACAACGCACAAGCTGAGGCCATGAGTCCCCGTTTAAATGGAGACTTGAGTAGTCCGGCAAAAGACAGTGAAGTAGTGAGCATCAGTATGGACCAGGCTCATAGTGGCTGGACGAGAGCCACTTCAGGCTCCATAAGAGTGGGCGACGTCTACATGATGGTGAATAGTTACATATTGTAGCTTAATATATAGAATACATTGTAAAAGTTTTCATTTATACAAAATTAGGCACTAATAGCCTCCTTTTTCTTCATTATAATCATAATCCTTTGATTAGTAATAATGTGTCTGTTATGGAGACTGCCTACCAGCCTTAAAAAGTAACACCAGAGCACATCTGTACTATCTATCTAATTTAATTTTATCGATTAATTTTAATACTAGCTTCGCTCTATTAGAGCTGATAGAAAAATAACAAACATCTGTCCATTATTGCAAATAAAAACAGTAAAACACTAATTATTTCAAAACTAAACAAGAACAAATTTGAAACTTACAAAAAACAGCTATTTATTGCATATACTACTTATTTACAATAAATAGCTACTACTCCTTATTTAGTGGAGTAAATGTATCAATTTTTCACTACTACATAGAGCAGCGGTTCTCAATATTTTTCCATTTGTGTACCCCTTACCAAAATATTAAAATAAATTGTACCATTTGACTATATTTTAATCACTAGAAAAATTGGAGTCACTAGAATCTGGGTAGATTTACTAGAAACTAGAATGTTGGGTAAACGGTAAACTAAAATATAACAAAATCTTAGTGATAGTAAAAGTCAAGTACTAATAAACAGTTAAATATGGTACCCTTTTAAACATGAAATTCGCAAATCGTATACCTTGGATTTTGGATAACACTCTAAACATGTTAGTTTACCCCCAAGGGGTACGCGTACCACAGTTTGAGAACTGCTGATGTAGAGAATGTAATGTATATTTCAATATGCTGTATTGGAAAATCACAAAGTTCTTATGGTTTGTGGTTATTCCACTTAATTGTCAGTATAATTTCAATTATATACACATATTAAAGACCAGTAAGTTAGTGATGAAACCTAAGTTTTGCCGGTTTTTTGCTTAAATATGCATCACATTATTGTTCATAATGAATCATATTAAAATGTTAGTATAGCAAGTAAGTCGGCGCATAGCATATTAGCGTTTGTCGTAAGCATTGTCTGTTTCAGTTTGGATGTGATGGTAAAGTCCAGCTGGATTACTGGTGGGAGAGATGTCCGCCTGTCTCAATGACACTGTTAGCAGAGACAGCTACTCAGGAGAGTGCGGCCTATAACCCTAGTCATACAAGTCTCAGTCTGGCCTCAACGTTGCAGAAACTGCTCTCTGTAGCCAAAATGGAAATGTTCAAATCAAAGGTTAGTTCATTTGTCAAAAATAGAGTATTTAGCAGTTGTTTTACTTGGAAAATAATTCATAATATTTTTCAGTGTCTTTATATAATTTTTCAATTCTATTTAAAAATAATATACTCTTTGTTCAACATGAACTTCATCCTCTTCTGCAAGGTTTGAATTTGACTGCTACGTTTATTAAGTTGACCTAATCTTTTTAAGCCACTTGGGAGAAAAATGTCTAGTATTTTATAAACTCCGGGAATCAAGCCCATATCTTGGATTGGCATCTTAAGAATAAATAGAAATCAAACCTGGACCGGCTGCATAGCAAGCTTAGCTATGGCTGCTCCTGTTTTGGAGTAGAAATTAAGTGTTATTCTTTTCAGGGATTTTCTAAGATATATGCAGTAATTTTGTTTCAAATTCAGGTTTTCAAAACTACACAATCATATAATTGTAAAAGTATATCATTAATGATCATAAAATTGCATATATTACAGGAAAGAACAAATTATTAAAAGATACAATTTTAAAAGTATGTATTCAGATCTAGAAAATCTATGGTAGGATCTATTTCTGAAAAACTGTCCAAAACTACACATTAAGTAATAGAACTATGAAAACTTATCAAATAATAATTGTTTCTCATTTTCACTCCCATCTACGTTGCGAATCCTACTCTTAAATTTTCAAAAAACAAACATTTTTACTTAGTAAATATATTTGTTAAACTAGGACAGAAAAAAGAAAAATATGAATGAAAAATTTTGTTTTTTTAATTTCCAGTAAGTCAGCGTTGTTCAATATAAACCATCCCAATAACAGCACTTGTCAAAGAATCTATACAAAGCTAACTGCGCTTTTCTGTCCAGCTTTCCAATCTGGTCTGTTCATGTGGGAGAAATTTAAAGACTCCTTTTTTCTTCTTGAGCTTAAATGAGAAGTCTGCATTTGGCATCAGTGGTGTGTATTAATGTGTATTAAGCCTAAAAGGGGGTGTTGCAATGATTTTGGTCCGTTGGGTCTTTTCTGAATCTTCCAAATACCTCTAGATCAAGGTGTTCAATCAGTGGTTGCTATCAGTATGGACACTACGAGAGATGTCCGAGCTGTCCAGTCACCTTTGTCGAGGGATGGGAACTCAGTGTCAGACTTGTCATAAGTTATATACTACATGGTCGGATTCCAAGATAACCGGCAAGTCCCTTAGATGCCTTGATTTTTGGGCTATAGACAATAGACAATAGACAATATTCTTTATTCGTAATCTTTGAGATTAGAATGGTGTCATACATTTATGATCAAGTAATAAGGAAACAAAAATATAAAAAGAGACAGTTCAGAGTGGTTGAAGAGTTGTAGATTCATCATAAGTCGTCCGCCAGTTTAAAAATTCCTCTATGGAGTAGAAAGATCGGAGAAAAAGCCAGGAGATCAGTTTTCTTTGAGTTGATGCTGTTTTGTAGTGTTTTTTATCTCTTGTGGCAGGATGTTAAAAAATTTTGCTCCAGCATATTTGGGTTGTTTTTCAAAGAGGGTCAGTCGATGGGTGGGAAGTGTGTAATTTTTTGCTGTTCTTGTATTGTAGGAATGTGTATCGGCTCCTCTTGTCAGATCTTGTTGATTAGCATAAATAACTGTTTCTAGGATGTACAAAGCTACTGCTGTCAGTATATTTTGCTGTTTGAAGGCACTTCTACAGGATTCCTGTGGGCTCAATCCTGTTAGTATTCGGACTGCTTTATTTTGTAGCACCAGTAGCCTTTGCACGTTAAATTTGGAGGAGCTGCCCCATACACTTATTCCATATTTCAGGTGGCTTTCAAAGAGAGCAAAGTATGCACATCTTGCCACTTCTGGGGTAGCAATGTGTTTAAGTCTTCTTAACACGTATAGAGCAGAGCTCAGTTTTCCGCATAGTTGGTCAATCTGATCATTCCAGGAAAGAGTTTCATCTACAATTACTCCAAGGTATTTTACATTTTCCGCCCTTTCCACCTCTGGTAGCTCCAATACTTCGTCTTTCCTTTTTCCTAATATTAGTTGCTGGGTCTTTGTATTGTTCAATACTAGGTCATTGGCTTGGCTGTACTCTGATGTCATGTTTATTGCAATGTATGTCTCTATTTCAAGTTGCGAGGGGAGTGTATTTTTTAGTAAGAGCACTGTATCGTCTGCAAACATTAGCGTAGAGCAGTAGTTTGTGAGGTAATCAGGAAGGTCACTGACAAAAATTATATAAAGGATAGGGCTGAGTACGGATCCTTGTGGAACACCTTTGTCAACTGGCAATGCTTTAGAGGCAGTTCTTTTTGTTACATCACGGTCTGTAGACTTTATTTCTACTGATTGGGTTCTGCCTGTTAAATAACTCCTGAACCAGTCAGCTGATGCTCCTGTAATCCCACGATCTTCTAGTTTTTTTAGGAGCAAGTTGTGACTCAAACAATCAAATGCTTTAGTGAAGTCTAGGAGAATTGCAGTTGTTGTATCTCCCTTATCTAAAGCTGTTATTAGATGTTCTACGATGCTTGCAAGAGCTGTTGTTGTAGATTTATCTGCAACAAAACAGTGTTGTTCTTTGGGTAGCAGATTGTTTTTATTGAGATATGCTGTAAGTCGTACCAGAACAATTTTCTCAATAATTTTAGATACTACTGGGGGCTATTCATAAATTACCCTTTGCTTAATAATAAAGTCTTATCTCGCTCATCTACATCTATTTACAATCCATACTCTACAATCAGTTTCTTGTATCTTGTCGCTAAGCCAGGACATCAAAATATATCCAAATGAAAATGTGTTAATGAATCTTTTGCTCAGGCCAGAACAAAGATGGTTTCAATGAGAGAAAGCATGCTGAGCTTAAAAAAAGATTTGTTCCACCCAAACTTTTCGTCCACCCTGTCTGGTTCAGAGGGTCTAATGAAACATGGTCATGGAGAAAACCCAAAACATGTTTATATCTCACAAACAGTATAAAACAAGAAACATAATTAAATTCCACTGAATATATATATGTTAATATACATTATCATCATTATTATTTTGGGTCAAGCACGTCAGTTAAAACGGAATGTTGAATAACCTGTCAGATAATGAGGCTCTACTGTGGAATAAATTTAGCCCAACACCACTTTTAAGGGAACTAGGTTTGAATAAGCCGTAACATTTTAAGAACTACCGTTGTATGGAAGAAAACTCTTACCACTTGATTGCAGTTCTAAGGTATGTTAGAACTGAAACTAACCTTCGCATCAAAACTGAGCCCTACTGAGGGTGAGTGACTGCACAAACTAAGGAGGGTAAAAAAACAAAAACAAATTATTTGTAAAAAAATTGCTTACTGCAATAATTAAATATAATTTTTTTTTCAAGAGAAAAAATTTAAATAACAGAACAAGATTTACAAAATCAGAAATAAAATCTGACTCATAATGGCTATTGGCAAAGTATAACGAAACATTCATTTTTATTTTATTTAAATTTGCCTATAAAAATAAAACAACAAAAAGAAAACAAAATTACTTTGGACCTAACCAGGAAATAGCTATGAAATATAAACATTAATCAATTAAAATAATACAACTTAAATATATTTAATATAACAAAGTGTTTATATATTTCTTTTAAATAAGGGGTGTCCTATAACTTAAAAAAATGTAATATAATATTAAAAAATATATACTACATAATGCTGACAACTAAAAACATAGTAAATGGTCACATAAAACATAAAATCCTGATAAATATCTAAAAAGCAATAACAATAAAATCTAACGAAATAATAAATATAGGAAAATATAAAAACAAACAATATAAGTATATACAGGAAAACAGAAAATTTTTAAAAACTATTTAAAACGGTAGCTATGTGAGCAGAGCCTCACGTAGGTAAAATTTTGAGGTAAGTTAATTTTTAAGAGACAAAACAAAAATAAAAATAATTTATTAATTTCGCCAAAGCCTGTTTGTGAGGCAGGGTGGTTCCAAATTGAAAAAACTTCATAGGTTGCAAAACAACCCCCTGAGAACCCTATTTTTTTACAACTTATTTAAAGGAGGTGTTTGAGGAAAGGAGGAGACAAGAAACAAAAAAATTAAAATTAACTTTCAAAATCCAACCCAAAAAGTCTCCACCCATCTTCTTCTACATGGAACCCATCACTTTCCACAACAATAGGGCAAAGTACAGTATCTTCACTGGCAATAAAGATGTAACAGGTCTGGGAGACGACCAGAAATAAATTTGAAAGTTGTCACCTGGTGTAGCAGTTGTTGACACAGCAAGGAGGAAAGGAGTGGCAGCCCCCACTGGGCTGGCAAGAAGTAGAGAGCAAGCTAGCCCGCCTTCACAACGCTGTGTCTCCGAGCCTATTCATCTTCATCAGGTGACTACGTGGCATGGACCGCCTCACCACCTGAACCCTTGAGCTGGAAAGCCTTTTAACAACTAGTCAAGAGAAATAGTAGATAGAAGGTCAGAAGCAAAGTGTCGCCATCTTGTAAGCCAAGCTAGCAGTGCCGGCTGAGCCAACCCAACAACCAACATGAAAACAGAACAAAAGAAGACACATGAAAATATAACACATATGAGTGAGGGAGGCAGTGATTTAAGAAAAGACAGTCCTAATGTGCTACGGCACAGAATATGAATTTAATTTAAAATTACATAGCATTGAACTTGTGCAGACAGGTCTTGGATTAATTCATTATCACTAAATGGCATAATACAAGACCTCAATTGAACTGGCAACATAGTTACTATTGTAGCTAGTGTACAAGCTATGTTTTTCAATATGTCTACTCTGTCAATAAAACCTGACTTGTAAGTTGGGGGACTTTATAATAGCCAACACCTCAAATATGGACATACATGTGAGCCCAGCTTGTAGGGTTGGAAGATTAAACCATTGTTACTGAGCATGCCTGTTTAGTAAGAGTATAATAATACCTGGGCATGCAGGTTGTCTAACGTGTCAAGCCTGGGTTAGAGATAGTACCAGTTCGATTCTAGCCTGGACTGGAAGTATTTATTAGTAATTGAATTTGTTCTCAGAACAAGATGGTATTTGCTAGTGTCACTTAAAACAATAAATTAAATTAGTTTCCACTGGCAATTTTCTATATAGTTAAACATTTAAAATTATTTAATGAATAATTTAGTACATTGAAGAGATAGGATATCAGCAAACTTACCATAGAAAACAAGTTCACTTACACCAGAGTAGTAGTAACTTACACAAAAGAAACACATAATCTCACAAATTTTCATTGCCACTGGCACTTTCTTCAGGTGAGTAGAGAGAGAGAGAGAGAGAGAAAGACTGACAAGGCTTCTACTATTGCTGGGTAGGTGGCAGTGGTGAGTGGAAGCCATGTCAGTCTCTCTCTCTCTCTCTCTCTCTCTCTCTCTCTCTCTCTCTCTCTCTCTCTCTCTCTCTCTCTCTCTCTCTCTCTCTCTCTCTCTCTCTCTCTCTCTCTCTCTCTCTCTCTCTCTCTCTCTCTCTCTCTCTCTCTCTCTCTCTCTCTCTCTCTCTCTCTCTCTCTCTCTCTCTCTCTCTCTCTCTCTCTCTCTCTCTCTCTCTCTCTCTCTCTCTCTCTCTCTCTCTCTCTCTCTCTCTCTCTCTCTCTCTCTCTCTCTCTCTCTCTCTCTCTCTCTCTCTCTCTCTCTCTCTCTCTCTCTCTCTCTCTCTCTCTCTCTCTCTCTCTCTCTCTCTCTCTCTCTCTCTCTCTCTCTCTCTCTCTCTTCTCTCTCTCTCTCTCTCTCTCTCTCTCTCTCTCTCTCTCTCTCTCTCTCTCTCTCTCTCTCTCTCTCTCTCTCTCTCTCTCTCTCTCTCTCTCTCTCTCTCTCTCTCTCTCTCTCTCTCTCTCTCTCTCTCTCTCTCTCTCTCTCTCTCTCTCTCTCTCTCTCTCTCTCTCTCTCTCTCTCTCTCTCTCTCTCTCTCTCTCTCTCTCTCTCTCTCTCTCTCTCTCTCTCTCTCTCTCTCTCTCTCTCTCTCTCTCTCTCTCTCTCTCTCTCTCTCTCTCTCTCTCTCTCTCTCTCTCTCTCTCTCTCTCTCTCTCTCTCTCTCTCTCTCTCTCTCTCTCTCTCTCTCTCTCTCTCTCTCCCCCTCCCTCCCTCTCTCCCTCTCCCTCTCCCTCTCTCCCTCTCCCTCTCTCTCTCTCCCTCTCTCCCTCTCTCCCTCTCTCTCTCTCTCTCTCTCTCTCTCTCTCTCTCCCCCTCTCCCTCTCTCTCTCTCTCTCTCTCTCTCTCTCTCTCCTCTCTCTCCATCTCTCCTCACCTGAAGTGGCAGTGGCATTGAAAATTTGTGAGATTATGTGTTTGCTGATGTCATATCTCTCTAATATACGAATTCCTGGCCTAGTGCCCTTTAACCTAACCTAAAATTGTTAATAAATAATGTGAAATTCATTTTTAGGTGTCAACAACAAATCATGTGGGATCTGATTCAAAGGTTCATTCTTCCAAGTCACGGCCTTCTAAATTAAAAACTCAACAGGAAAATGCACAGGTCAGTTTTCATTGTGATATTAATTTGTTTTATCATTTGAATGTAATACTTTAAATTATAAATAGGTTCTTGAATGGAATGATATTTGTTGATGGAAATAAAAAAAAAGTAAAACACACAGTTATTAAATAAGTAAAATAAGCACGAATATTATGGTCATCAATTTCAGGATTCCTTTGTGAGTATCTCTGGTCTGACTATGGTAATTGTGTTTTAGTAAAATCAGTCACGGTAATATTTGTCTTTTTTATGTTTTTACTTTGTAAAATTATGCTTGTGATATTCACTTAATTTTTATTTTAGTTATGATTCAAACTAAACCTTCAAAATTCATGTCAGAAACCATAATGTGTGATGTAGCATACAAAATTTCACTAAAAAAGAAAAATAGGGAAAGTTATCATTTTAGAAAATAACATTTTACTGTCACAATTCTCTCATTTTCATCACAATGTACAATACTTGAAGTTGGTCTTGTACTTCATATTTTATTACTTTAAAATTATATCTGTTTTGTAAATTACTGTTTTACTTAATATATTTTTACAATGTTTGGTTATTATTTGTGTATATTGAACAATACAAGCACAATGTCTTTATTAAATATTGTATGTCTCTGTCTATTAGATGTATATATGACTTTGACACATGACAATAAAGATTATTTGTTTAATAATTCACGCACCATTTACGTTTCTTTAAAATTTGTATCATTTGAAATATTAGTTAGTTAGTTTTCTGAGGGGAAAGGAGAGCTTGAAGGCCATTCCTAGATTGCACTTTAACCTTAGGTTTATTGTGCTCCTCTATTAACTACTAGAATTGGATGCCTATTCCAAGCGACTTAACCAGCTCTAAAATCTTTTTTCCCAGACTAGCTATCATTCTTTTTCTGAGAACACTCGTCCTCGATATTCTCCTTCTCCTGAGCTCCAGAGCTTTACATTCAGTTAATAGGTGTCAAGAATTTCACCAAAATGCCGGCAACTGTTGTCTTCTCTGTAGATACCAATCTTTGCTAGATGTTTCCTGAAGTGACCGAGTATAGTAATGTACGCGATCACCATCCTGCTGTCATTCTGATTCATGGCAGGGAGTGATTTGGTCAGTCCAGAGTTGGTGATCCCCTCAACAGAGATTTTGTAAAGACTTGGCTGTGAAACCGCTGTGCCATCTACTTTGGTGGCGATTTATCGCCAAGTTGGGTTTTCAGTCTCAGCAGTGATAAGTCCAATGCCACATAATGCCACAATGGCCTTACGAATGGAGTCCTAGCTCTCATTTTACCTAGCAGATCATCCTCTTTGTTGCCTGTGAAGATGCTGTGACCTGGAACCCATTTCAATGAGTCAAACTAAGAAACTACAGAGGTCTCATCCATATTAATTTTACACACAAGTGAGATCATATTTGCCTTAAAGTTTGTATAAGCTTTGTCGGCTTCTCAAAACTGAATAATAACTTGATGTGAATTTATAAACAGCAATTTTTTAACAACAATAAGATAATTGACTCCAACTATTGACTGTTTCAGAAAGTGGATACTCAGCTTAAGTTCCAAGTGTGCCCTCTCCCATTGGACGGAGTATTTCGCCGACCCATTATCGCTCCTGTAAATAGTCAGAACAAGTCTTCTGATACTAAAGCTCTTCATTTAGATGTGAGTTATAAGTGATAAAAATATAGACAACTATTATCTAAACATCCTATTTTAATAATCACTCATTATTAATTTTGACTAATATAAATAAGGTTATCTTTCACACTTTAACAAATACAATGTCAATAAAAGTTAGTAAATTTGGTGGTAATATTCATAAAAAAATTATCCATTTATTATACTGATTGGAGATATATCCGATGAAATATTATTTTATCTTATAAAGCAGAGGAAAAAATCAGAAATTTCACAGTGAATAGTGTTATTTATTATTTTGTTTGATTTATTGGTTTAAAATTACAATGTAGGCTAAATTTTTGGTAATTATATAGAACAGGCGCTTTGTCAATTTGGTTCAACATTTTTTCATAGTAGATATAACTCGAAAGGCTTACCGTGGCACTTGGCCTGCACATGAGGGAAATAATATTAGGAATAGAGAGGAAGGCAGTCCCACCACTGTTCTACCACTCCATCATGTGACTGATCTCCAAGTTCCCATGTTATCCCTTGAGCTGCGCTTGCATTGCCTCTCTGTGTAGAAAAGTGTTTCTTTTCGTTTCCTTTGTTATTTATTTACATGTATTATTACAGCCAATCAAAAAGGTCTGAATTTAAATATTAAACGATTTTATTTTCTGATAAATAAAATATATTTTCTGGCCCGCCCCTTTGAATGACAGTTAGTCTACTGCACATCGCCTAGCTAAATGCCACAGTGACCTCGCAAGTTATACGTTGTTAGAAACAAGAATATGAGGGTTTTTTTAACGTGGAAAAGCTGGAAAAATTAAGAAAATGAGGAAAAACGAAAAAAGGTACTCAATTGTGCGGGCCTTTGTCCTAATTACGAATATGACTAGGTCTGTGCAACCACACCATTAGTAAGCACAATAGCGCCAGGAATTTGCCAGTTTCAGTAAGGTTACATTTTGTTTGGATAAGGCTACGGTTTGTGCGGATAAATACGGAGACTTCTTTAGAAAAGTAAGATATTTCAAAAAAGGATTCAACCCCCTATCTTACGGAGTTAAGAGTAAAGATGGCACATTAATTACAGAAAGCCAAAAAGTCCTTGAAAGGTGGAAAGAATATTTCAGTGATCTACTTAATGTCAACAGAGGAGATGAAACAACAAAACAAGACAATGAATGTAGCTATTACCATGTGCAACCAAACCTGGAACCACCAACCAAACAAGAAGTGGAAAACGCAGTAAAGACACTGAAAAATAACAAGGCTCCAGGAAAAGATGAAATTACAGCAGAATTACTAAAAAAAGGAGGAAATGTAGTAATTGAGAAACTGTGGAAGTTAATACTTAAAATATGGGAAAAGGAAGAAATGCCAACTGAGTGGCAAGAGGCAGTAGTTGTACCCATACATAAAAAGGGAGAAAAAGAAGAGTGTGGAAACTATAGAGGCATCTCATTGCTAAGTATCCCCTATAAAGTCCTGACTAAAATTATTCTAAATCGACTTGAATGCTTCTCAAACGAAATAATTGAAGAACACCAGGCAGGCTTCATCAAAGGTAGGTCCACTACAGACTAGATATTTTTACTGAAAGAAATTGTAACCAAGTACTGGGAATATAACAAAGAATTTTATTCCATCTTCATTGACTTCCAAAAAGCTTACGACAGCATTGACAGAGAAAGATTATGGGTACAGTTAGAAAAATTTGGGGTCCCCAGAAAACTGATAAACCTGTCTAAAATGAGTGTTACCGAGTCAAGATGCTCCGTGAGAATAAATGGACAAAACAGCGAAACCTTCAAAGTAAACTCAGGAGTCAGACAGGGGGATGGCCTTTCCCCAATATTATTCAACATGGCCCTAGAGGAGGTCCTTCAGAAGACAAAAGAAATGAACCTGGGTGTTAAAGTCGGAGGAAAACTGAACATTCTAGCACTTGCAGATGACGTAGCTATAATGGCAGAAAAGCTAGAGGATCTAACTACGCTGACCAAGGTCTTCATAACAGAAGCAGAAAAAATAGGGCTGAAGACAAACGATCCAAAAACCAAATTCATGCACTTTACAAGAGACCAAAATTACACCCAAGACCCCCTACGAGTTGATGGTCATGAATTCGAACAAGTACCGGAATTCAAATACCTCGGAGTCACAGTTTCAAATAAAAACGCAGAAGAAATTGAGATACAGCAAAGAATAAATTCAGCCAACAGATGCATTTATGCATGCAATAGATTACTATCTTCCAAGTCATTGTCACACAAAACAAAAATTAGGTTGTACAAATCAATAGTCATCCCAGTTTTGCTCTATGGATCTGAAACGTGGATACTAAATAAGAAAGAAGAAAAAAAAACTAATTGTCTTCGAAAACAAAGTCTTGAGAAAGATATATGGGCCCACATATGACCAAGGGGAGTGGAGAAGGAAACATAACAGGGAGATTAGAGACCTGTATAACGACGCAGACATTGTGAGTGAGGTCAAAAGTAGAAGACTAAGGTGGGCTGGGCATGTGTTGAGAAGGAGAGAAGAGTCCCAACTAAAGAAAGTTAGCAAAAATAACTCGGAGGGAAGGCGACCTCGTGGGAGGCCAAAACAAAGATGGTGGGACCAGGTTAGGCTAGATATACAGCGAGTTGGAGCCATGGAAGAGAATGCAGAGGACAAGTCAATCTGGAGAGGCTTTGTTGGTGCGGCTAAGTATCACCTGCGATGGCCCTGGGAGTAAGAGTAAGTAAGTAAGGCTACGGTTTGGTGTTAGTAGGTAGGGTATGGTTATGTTAAGTTAGGTTTGGGCTTGTTTGTAAGGTTAGTTAGGTTAACTTAGGTAGCCTAACATAACATAATCAAACCTAACAACCTAAACAAACTTAACCAAACCTAACAAACTAACCTTTTAATTCCTAACCTAGTCTTATACTAAACAGAATGTAACCTCACTGAAATTGGCATATTTCCAGCGCTAATCAGCTTAATAATGGTTTGATTGCAAAGACATATTCGCAATAAGGGAAAATTCTGCACATTGCTATTTACAAAAAACAATATTTTTCTGTTTTTACTCATTTTTGGAAATTCTCTGGCTTTTCTGCTGTAAGAAAAAGATTATATTCTTGTTTCATAATTACGTATCTACTATGAAAAAAAATGTTAGGCAAAAAATGGCAAGGCCCATGTTTTATTTCAATTTTAAATTTTTAGTTTATTTTTATTTATTTAAGTTGATAAAAATCATATTGTTATTTCAGAAAATACGGCCAAGGCACTATAATCGTAGAGGCAGGCTACGCCGCCACCTACCTACAACACCATCCCCCACTACTCAGCAAACCACCCCGGTCAGCTTGTTTAATGCAGTCACATCACAGGCTAGTTTTAAGCCCATCTCACCAGCTCCACCCTCCACCACAGAAACCCCCATTTCAATAGGTAAGCTTGCCCACTACCCACTAGATTTATTTTGTATTGGTGGTGGAAACGGTTTGTGACATGTGCTGGGACATAAATTTGCCAAGCGACTGCGGCACAAAACATGAGCATGTGCAGAGGGGTCTTCAATTTTTTCTTTCAGAATATAGTGCACAATCTGTTGAAGAATGTTGCAGGAAATGAAAATAGTAGAACAATTCCGTGGCACTTGTACCCTCCAAATGTCATGCAATTTGTTCCTAGGACTTGAAGGAATGGAAACACGGCTTAGCAAGAACATTATTCTTCATTAGGATATTTTTTTATGAATCATTGGGTAAAAAATGTTGTTTGTCTGACTTTTATGTCTTTTCTTTTACTCAATGTCTGTAACTTCTCTTTTCTTTCATTCTATTATCTTTTCCAGTTAAATATTATCTCTGCAATAACCAAACTGTGGTCTGGCTTAATTTTTTTGTGCTCGTTTTTATTCTTGCTGTCAATTTGTACCTTTTTGTACTCTCTCTATCATTTTGTGTACCTGTTCTCGTTAAAGCTAAATGATCATCTCTATTACCTTTATTTTTGTTTATCATTGTCCTCTTTCATTCCTTTTACAGAAAATTTTTCCAACTTAACTTCTACCATTGCCTTATCCCACCACAGTATTACAGTCTCCCATTACATGCATTTACTCCTTTTATTCCCATCACCTTCTCTATTCTTTTGTAACATCCCTGCACTTCTCATTGTACATGTTGATATGTAAATATGTATAACTACCAGGTCCCTTTGTTTTTCTGAATTTTTATTGATATCTTATTTATGAATTCAGCCTTTGTGTCTTTTTATTTCATTCTAATTAACACTCACACTCAATGCTTTCCATTTGTTTTCCCTCTTGGTAGATACTAAATTCTGTGACGTCTACCCTCAATGTCTTCACATTGCTTTTTCCTCATCCGGTTATTTCTATACATTTCTTGTTTAGCATTCTCTACGTTTCCTTGTTGTATATGCATGTGTATATCTCATATTACTTGACCTTTAGTTTGGTGGTTTTGTCTTGCCTTCCACGTTCAATGCCATTGTGTTTTCTTACTCCAAGGGCAGTTGACTGCCTCACATACACCTGCTCGTCTGCTCTCTGAAGACGTCACAGGCATGTAGTACTAGGAGGTCTCCTTGTACCAGAAGATTCTCAGTTTTTGGTCCTTCATCTATTACCCGCTTTGTTTTCAAAACATCACTCTCTTTTAGGGATGGCCAAAAGTAACTGCATCAGTTGATACAATTTAACTTATGCGAAAAGTAACGGATGCGTGAGAACACCTGATCCAACAGGAAATGGATACATCATATATCCTGCTCGCCTGTTCTGCTTCTATTTGTATTAGACAACACAACAGTTAGTTGATTTCCTGTTGAAACATGAAAACTGATGCGAGTCTTAAATAAATCAGCTTGTATTTGTCATGAAGTGAAGAATGAAGATGATTTAGTTTATCTGTTACATTTTGTTTGTGGTTAGTGTATTTATAAATTAGTGTTGTTTTATTTCTTATATGTTAGCTTTGTTAACAGTTAGTAGTTTTAATGTAAATATGACCAGAAAAAATAGTGCAAAATGGACTTATTTCTAATAAGTACCTGTTCTTAAACTTATTGAAATTCATGGTGTAACAGAAACCTACTTCTTCAAAATAATTTGTTTGGGCTGTTGTAGTTAGTTTCAACAGTAACTGAATGCCTGACTTCCTGCTACTTCAAAATGTCATCAGTTAATTTAAACTGATACACGCTGGCAAATGAAACTGTTACATCAGTTAAGCAAAAGTAGCAGGTTGGCACATACCTACTCTCTTTATCTCAGGGATGTGGTAAATTAAGTAGTGTTTCATGAACAGTTCTTTTTTAACTATAATGAAATGCTATATTGAATATCCATGAAATTAGAAAACAATTTATTAACTTCCATTAGGTTTGAGGATTAAAACAGAAAGAATTCTCCAATATTGCTAGTAACAGTTTTAATAGTAATGATTCGTAAGTCAAGGCTAAATATTTCAAACTCACTCTTTCTAGTTTATACTATATGCAACCACTGCAAATAGTTTTATAAGCATTTCTAAGTGAACATTGGTAAAAATAATGACCAAAGCTTCACGATTGATCCTTTTAGGAGTGAAGGTCACACCGGTCCTGCCCAAGGGTGGGGGGAAGGAGATGGTGGAGGGAGAAGTGGACCAAGTTCCCTCACCTCCTTCACTCAGCAACCTCTTGGAGGATCTTTCACTTCCCTCATCTATTAATAGTTCTCGACTTTCTACGCCTGTGCCCACATTTGAAGGTAATTAAGCTAAATTTTTTGTACAAGAACATAAATAGACATCACTTAGTAATTTCCTTTCTCGTTATTTATTTATCATAGTATTTTTTAGTAATACGGGGTACACACATTTTAGGAAATCTAAGGGAATTATAATACTCATCTAACAGAAAGAATTCTTTTTACAGTCAAGAATTGTGTGAAGGATATTTTCAATTTATTTTCCAATCCATGACATACAAGAATTACAGTATTTTTTATTTTAATTTTTTTGTAATCACTCGCAAATTCACATGGCTCTCTAGGCCTTTGCGTGAACTTTATTCAACAAGTGAAGTACTAACCGTTAGCTCAACCTACTTCATGATGGCAGTACTGACTCTGAGCCACCATGCCAGATAATACTCCCCATATATTATGTCACTTCAATTGATAGATATTAATATCCAATTTTTCTTTTCAACCTAATAAAAGTTCAAAGAAATGATGAACAAAAACATGACAACAAGGTACTACTTTTTACATTAAGTCTGTTTTTACAACATACATTTTATATCTGTTTTTAATTTCAGTTCATAATTTGTGATGTATGCCATATTTATCATTTGTATCATCTTGTGCATAAACCCTTTAGCCTGGTGTTGACAGATTCATTGTAAAAATCAGTAAAATACAATAATTGTTGTTTTAGAAACAGAGTTGGGTAAAGTAGAACCAAGCATAAAACAGTTCCACAAAACTGTTCCACAAAACAGTTCCATAAAACAGTTCCACAAAACAGTTCCATAAAACAGTTCCACAAAACAGTTCCATAAAACAGTTCCACAAAACAGTTCTGTTGCAACAAGACCCTTGTTACTTTTTTTGTACATTTCAAAGAAACCCTCGCTACGTTTTTTGCTATACATTGTATCGGAACTGTTCGAAACCTGCATTGCCGTTGGAACTGTGAAATTAAAAAAATTAAATACCATGAATATATTTTATGAATGATTTAATTTATTTTTGAGGTATCTAAATCTAAAGCCATCGTAATAAATAGGGGTCCCATAATAAATATCAAAGTTGACTGCCATATTAGAAAATTTCCCAATTTAAAAAATTTGAACAATGTAAATGGAATAACATTAAAAATGAGGCAATTTTTCTTATTTAAAGTTTGCTGTAAAATTTGTTCTCTTTTTAGGTCCTAATTGTGGCCACCTCGAGTTGATCACCCTGTATACACATCAAACTTGACAAATTATACCTTTTAGTAATATAAGTCATATGATGGCTTTATAAATTAGTTGCTGTATTAATGTTAATTTAATTAGTTAAGATTACAGTTGAAGACTGCAGTAAACATTTAAAATCAGTTACTAATGAAAAATAGTAGTGAAATTCAATTGCAAGGGTTGTAAATCAAGAAGTATGATACAAGTTTTACATGAATTATGTAGCAGCCAAATGAAAAAGTGAATTTTAGGTGGTATTTATCCAATCAGTACTACTTCTCGTAACAGTGAAGATCAAATTAAGATTACTTGGAATGAAAATTTGTTATTTTCAGTCATTGAGTTCAGCCCCTAAAAGCAACCTCTATTTGTTGGAAATTTTAAAAAGTTTGAATTTTTCAAATTTCAGTGATCCCAACATTCCCAACCCTGCTTTATTAAAGTGAAGTTAAAATATTATAGCTTTATTTCTAAAACTTAAGCGATGTGATAGGCATATTTTCTGATCAATATGTTAGTTTTTAATTTTTATTCACATACTTCAGTTCATTTAAATTAAATATATTGAAATAATTGTGGGATTTTAAATTGCCCGTGGAAAAGTTTCTTGTTGGTTATATAATTACTATTTTGCTGTTATTAGTATCAATACTGACTTTTCTCATTTTTTGCAGGGCTTATAAATACTAGTGATGTGAATGAAACTTCTCAATCTTCCAAGGACCAGTGGATTAGCAATGAGGTATACATATATTTCAATATTCTTACTAAGTTTATTTGGGAGCGGCCGTAGCTAAGGGTCAAGAGGCGTCCCTAAATTACATAACGCTAAAATCGGCCTTTTCAAACCCCCCTTCCCCTCCGTGCAACAGACTTGTAACTGTAATACTAACCCCCCTCAAAAATTACATAACGCAGTCAGCAACCCCCCCTATTTTTTTCATCCACTTTCATGCATATTTTGATTTATGATAAAATTTATTGTTTAGACTGTTCCATTTGTTTTTTAATGGGGGTGAGAATATATAAGACCTACTAACTGTACATTTTTTTAATTTTGTATTTTGGGTAAAACCAAGCAAATTTTTGAATGAATCCAAACAAATTATTGAGCTTTAATAGTTACGTACCACTGTGTAGAACCCCCCACCCTTCCCAATAATGGTGCATAACGCTGCCAAAAACCACCCTCCCAAATAACGTGTTATGTAATTTAGGGACGGCTCCCAAGGCAGCTTGCCACTCAGCCGGTCAGGGGTCGATTCCTGATTAGACCATTAACAGTTTTTGCCTGTTATGCAATGAAAAAAATTACCTGTGCCTGTCTGATAAATAATTTGGGGAAATATTAAATGTTTTGGTCCAAATAAAATTTTAACATTTCGGTCTCTAACATTTTTAATAGTTTTAAGTTACAAACAGTGTAAGTCGAAATTTTTAAAATTTTTCTCTAACTACAAAATGATCTACTTAACATATTCCATATTCTCATTCTCTAGTCGATGCGGAATAAAATATGACATGGTTATGTGTGATTATTTAAAATAAATGTAAATGACATCAAGCCCTACCATAAACCTTCAATTTAGGAATGCTTCTGAAAATTTAATATAAACACTGTCAATTTATTAGTTATTATGAAAAGAATATAAAATCAATGTCTCATATATAACTAGTTTTTCACAATAGGGCAAATACCTGAATTAGAATTACTTAGGTTTTCTTAGGACAGAAAAGCATGCTTACCTTTACTCTGAGACCCATCCCCCCCACCAAAGCTGGAAAGCGTGCCAACTGGGGGACGGCTCAAAACAAGTCAAGCGATGGGATCACGGGTGGCAGTTGGAGGGTCCAAAATAAAACTCAGCAGCTGAGCAAAACTAAATTTTATTATCAAGAAAGCAATCTTTAACTAATCAAAAAACGGCAGAAGGCCACAATATTAATTCGCAGTTAAATAAATAACAAGAACATGACACCAGCTACAAAAAACACTTAACGCTACAAATACCAAAAATTAACAATTAACAACTACATGGCCTATCTGCAGTATAGCCTGAGACCCCCAAAACGTAAGAAAAATGTAATGCCCAAAAAAAGTGAAAATTTAGAAAACGTCAGGAAAACAACAATGAAACCGGCAATTTAGCCCACAGCCCGTAATTCCACCGAGGCCAGGGAGTAAGCCGGAATCCCTGGGCAGCTCCGAATTAGAAGTTAAGCAAAAGAACGATAATCCCCTTTTGGTGAAGAATTTAAAAAAAGAAGTAATTAAAAATAAAATATAACCCGGTTCCGTTTTAGTAAAAAGTCACGACAAAATATAAATAACAATCACTAGGCCTAAACATGTAAATAAATAACATAACTTAACCATAGGGACCTAACAACTATAAAATCTAAAAAAATATAACAACAAATAAAACTAATTAATTAATAACAAGAAATATAAATATAAATAAATATTAACATTAAAAGTTCTTGGTATTTCAAGTTTTTTTTTTTCTTTTAATAAAAAAATTTATATAGGTCCCCCATGGCTGTGTTGCATCAATCACGGTAACAGCTTTAGGCCTAGGCCACATTAAATAGTTCCACAAACTTTTTTTTCTTCTTTTATATTTCATTCTTTTTTTTCTTTTAAATAAGACCATCCAAAAACCCCCAGCTCAGCCGCCGAGAAATAACATGGAACGCACTGACCTGAGGACAGAAGACTTCTACCCCAAAGATGTATAGAGGGTAGCGGGCGACTCCAGGCTCCAACATGGTCCTCAGGCCAGGCTAGCAGTGAAGATGGTCGAACTTTCCCCGGACGACAGGCTGAGGGAAAATGTACCACTCGAGGACCTTGGACTGCAAGGCAACACCACAGCACATTAAAAACAGTCCAGCCACAACAACAAAAATATTACACATAACAACTAAATATAAGGGTGCATGATTTCGCAAAACTGAACATGAAGATACAAACAAGAACATGAGTGGAGCAAACAAGACAGTGAAAGATTAACTTTAGGCTCTGAATAATTTAAACCAAATTACAATTTAACAAATTACCAAAGAATTAATTACGTATATGGACTTAAAAGGATAAACTGAAAACTAGGCTATGGATACAGGGGCAATATGTTATAACATGACAATCAAACTAAAGATAGGCTAGGTTATTGTCAATTAACAAAAAGATGGTAAATTGGTAACTCCAACTGAAAAAAGGATCAACAAAACATTATACAGAACTACTATTAAATATAAAACAAGATATAATAAGCAATTAATGGTAAAAAGGTAATATTGAGCACGTGACTCGAACCTAGGTTAACCCATCTAGACAAAGAATATAAATTAGACAAAACCCTGAAAACACAAGTAAGCCCGTTGAATATTATTTAAACAAAAGGATTTTCACCAAAAGGGTGATTAGATATTAGAAATTACAAAAGAACACTTACGTTTTAGGAGCTCTAGCCGATCATAGTAAGGTGGTTCGGCCGCCGAGAAACAACTAGAAAGACGGTCAACCTGACAACCCGAGCTGGAACACGGAACGACCGAATCCAGGCCAACGGCCACCAAAGTACGCGAATCGCCGGGCAAAAGCGAATCTCAGGCAGCCCGGCAGACTACGACGAAAAAAAGAAATGTACCGTTCAAAACGACCCGGTACAACTCATTACCTCGTAAGACGTTACAATTTTAGGTTAGGTTAAAGGCCACTAGGTAATTAGTATATTGGAGAGATAGAACATCACCAAACTTACCTTAGAAGACAAGTTCACTAACACCAGAGCAGTAGTAACATACACAGAAGAAACACATAATCACACAAATTTTCAGTGCTACTGGAGAGAAAGAGAGACTGACAAGGCTTCCACTATAGTAGTAGTCCTCTCTCTCTCTCTCTCTCTCTCTCTCTCTCTCTCTCTCTCTCTCTCTCTCTCTCTCTCTCTCTCTCTCTCTCATCTCTCTCTCTCTCTCTCTCTCTCTCTCTCTCTCTCTCTCTCTCTCTCTCTCTCTCTCTCTCTCTCTCTCTCTCTCTCTCTCTCTCTCTCTCTCTCTCTCTCTCTCTCTCTCTCTCTCTCTCTCTCTCTCTCTCTCTCTCTCTCTCTCTCTCTCTCTCTCTCTCTCTCTCTCTCTCTCTCTCTCTCTCTCTCTCTCTCTCTCTCTCTCTCTCTCTCTCTCTCTCTCTCTCTCTCTCTCTCTCTCTCTCTCTCTCTCTCTCTCTCTCTCTCTCTCTCTCTCTCTCTCTCTCTCTCTCTCTCTCTCTCTCTCTCTCTCTCTCTCTCTCTCTCTCTCTCTCTCTCTCTCTCTCTCTCTCTCTCTCTCTCTCTCTCTCTCTCTCTCTCTCTCTCTCTCTCTCTCTCTCTCTCTCTCTCTCTCTCTCTCTCTCTCTCTCTCTCTCTCTCTCTCTCTCTCTCTCTCTCTCTCTCTCTCTCTCTCTCTCTCTCTCTCTCTCTCTCTCTCTCTCTCTCTCTCTCTCTCTCTCTCTCTCTCTCTCTCTCTCTCTCTCTCTCTCTCTCTCTCTCTCTCTCTCTCTCTCTCTCTCTCTCTCTCTCTCTCTCTCTCTACTCTCTCTCGTCTCATCATCTCTCTCTCTTCTATCCTCTCTCTCTCTCTCTCTCTGCTCTCTCGCCTCTCTCCCTCTCTCTCTCTCCTCTCTCTCTCTCTCTTCTCCTCCTCCCTCCCTCCCTCCTCCTCACCCTCCCTCCCTCCCTCCCTCCCCTCCCTCCCACCCCTCCCCTCCCTACCTCCCTCCCTCCCTCCTCCCTCCCTCCCTCCCTCCCTCCCTCCCTCCCTCCTCCCTCCCTCCCTCCCTCCCTCCCCTCCCTCCCTCCCTCCCTCCCCTCCCTCCCTCCCTCACCTCCCTCCCCTCCCTCCCTCCCTCCCTCCCTCCCTCCCTCCCTCCCTCCCTCCCCTCCCTCCCTCCCTCCCACCCTCCCTCCCTCCCTCCCTCCCTCCCTCCCTCCCTCCCTCCCTCCCTCCCTCCCTCCCTCCCTCCCTCCCTCCCTCCCTCCCTCCCTCCCTCCCTCCCTCCCTCCCTCCCTCCCTCCCTCCCCTCCCTCCCTCCCTCCCTCCCTCCCCTCCCTCCCTCTCCCTCCCTCTCCCCCTCCCTCCCTCTCCCTCCCTCCCTCCCTCTCCCTCCCTCCCTCCCTCCCTCCCTCCCTCCCTCCCTCCCTCCCTCCCTCCCCCTCCCTCCCTCCCCCTCCCTCCCTCCCTCCCTCCCTCCCTCCCTCCCTCCCTCCCTCACTCCATCCCTCCCCCCTCTCTCCCTCCCCCTCTCTCTCCCTCCCCCTCTCTCTCCCTGTCCCTCCCTCTCTCCCTCCCACCCCCCCCTCTCTCTCTCCCCCTCCCTCTCTCCCTCCCTCCCTCACTCCATCCCTCCCCCCTCTCTCTCCCTCCCCCTCTCTCCCCCTCTCTCCCTCCTCCCTCCCCCTCTCTCTCCCTCCCCCTCTCTCTCCCTCTCCCTCCCTCTCTCCCTCCCCCCCCTCTCTCTCTCTCTCTCTCTCTCTCTCTCTCTCTCTCTCTGTGTGTGTGTGTGTGTGTCTGTTAAACACACACAAAAAAGTAAAATACAAAGTAAAATAAATAAAAAATAATAAAACCCTCTTCTTTGATGGACTGACAATGTGGCTAGTGGCCTTGAAATCTCTTTAGTGTATTTTTTTTAAATATTTTGTGTTTTATATATATATATAAAAAAAAATATATATATATATATATATATATATATATATATATATAATAAATATTCCAGGCATGAATCCATGTTGATGATATAATATAAAGTAAGTATTAAAAACTCGGATATCTTTCTCAAGGCAGATTGTATGTTGATAATTGTGTACGTTACACTTATCGGATGATTTAAAAATATAAATTGTATAACGTTTACTTCAGTTTATCAGGAAAGATTCCAATTGTAAGTTTACACTTGTTAATGTTGAGTGGCAGGTAATTTTGTCTTGATTCAGTACACTCAATATGTACCGAAGTGATACTTTTACTGGAAGTCTTTTCTGCTACTTTTTTAAATTCATTTAGTTTTGTAAAGTAACAGAAATAAAGGAGTAATTCACTACATACACTTCGCCCTCATATTCAATCGACAGCTCGTAAAAAGCCTCTGTTTATGTAATAAATTAAATTTTTGTCTTTATTCGTAGTGTTGTAAGTACAGTCTGTCCTGGAATGTACACCAGGCTAGTCCCTTTGAAATGGCTTAGTCTTCAAATCTGTTTTAGGTAGCGGACATGTCGTTGAGTGGCTTCTCATTCCTCAACAATTTGGACACAGATATGAAAAACATTTCTGATGACACTCGTCTCTCAGATGTGGTAAGTTTATGAAAATATTTATCCCTGTAACGTTATAATGCTACTGTTTTAACTGGTTGTCCTATGCTTTGCTACCTGATCTAAGTATAAACTCAAATAAAATATAAAATAACAGAATATTTATAATGTGCTGGATCCCATAAATCTTATATTGGAACATGCATCAATATAAACTTTTACAAATGATCACTTGCTAAATTGCCAGAACAGATGATAATAGTAATATACGAATATGTCAGAGCAAAATAAAAACAAAACATTCTCCTTGAGAAAAACAAGGTAACTTAGAACTAAAAATAACTAGGTTGTGTTACGTACCTTTGTACGGTTTTAAGTTCAAGTTTTATTCTTACAGATGATTTAGTTACTGTACATGACAGTATTTAAAAACTCTTTGTTTCAAAATTTAACATAAAACCAAATGTCACAGTTTACAAATACATGTAACAGTAAGGCAGAAACAGAAGAGCAAAAATTTTATTAATGTAGCCAATTTATTATTGTAGGCAATTGAATGGTTGTTATCAGAGGTCCTTTTACTGTTCACATGTTTTACTCTGTCAAATAATATAGTATAACCAAAATTTAAATATTGAGTATGTTAATCAGAAATTCTTTATTTATACATTCTTTAAGAAGTATAATGGTGTCATTGTTAAAAAGTTATGCTTGCTTTACAAAAGTTTTTGTTAGTTGATAGTAATCTCCTACTGTGTATAGGGTTCGTTCTTCTAGCCAGTCTTGTAGCCCTTTCTTGAGCTTCTTCCCACTGAGGTTTTTCAGATACTTCGGCAGAGAGTTGTATATCTTGCGTCCTGCGTATGAAGGTTTTTTTACTGTATTGGGTAGTGTGGTGTTGTGGAAGTATAAAGTCTATGGCTCTTCTGGTGTAGTATGTGTGAATATCCTCCCCCCTTTCGTTTGCAGTTTTATCTATATATGTGACTACAGAGAGGATGTATAGACCAATGATTGTTAGAATTTGTAGGGACTTAAAGGCTTCTCTGCAGCTGTCTAGTGGATTTAAACTTGCAAGCATTCTAATAGCCTTTTTTTGAAGGGTCAACATTTTTTAAAGATTATATTCAGATGTTCCGCCCCACACAGTAAGTCCATATCTTAGGTGAGACTCTACTAGCGCAAAATAAGCTGTTCTTCCCGCTTCTAGCCCTGCAATCCACATGATTCTTTTTATAACAAAAATCCCTGAACTTAATAAGTTACACAAATTGTGTACGTGTGCTGTCCAAGTGAGGTCGTATTCAATGGTTATACCTAATAATTTTGCTTGATTCTCTAAATGAGCATGTGGGATTCCTGGAAGGGGATCGTGTCTTCTACTAAAATTTATATGAGTAGTTTTTGATGGATTTATGGCTAAGTTGTTCTGTAGGCAGTATTTTATAGCTTTGTCGTTTGAAGATAAAATATGGGAATGCAGATCTTGTACATTTTCACTAGCCAGGATGAGTGTCGTGTCATCTGCATACATGCTCGTCTTTAAGTTGTTGTTGCCAATGTAACTTGGAAGTTCGTTTGTGAATAGCACAAACAGGAAAGGACCTAAGACTGACCCTTGTGGCACTCCTCTGATCACTGGCAGGGGTTTGGATCTATATGGGGATTTTTTCCTATAGATTATATCCTATTTTTCCTATTTTCAGAGACTTGGACTTCAACAATTTGGCTGCGCTCTTTAAGGTAACTAGCTATCCATTTTTTTGATGTGCCTTGAAATCCCAGTGATGACAATTTCTTTATTATTAGATCGTGTCCCAAGCAATCAAACGCCTTGCTGTAGTCGAGGAGAACAGCAGAGACATACTTTCGTTCTTCTAATTCATCTGTTATATGCTCTACAAGACTTGTTATTGCAGTGATAGTAGATCTCCCTTGTAGGAAGCCATTCTGATGTGTTGTTAATATATTTTGACTTTCCAGGTGTGCTAGCATTCTTTTTAATGCAGTCTTCTCAATTATTTTTGAAAAACTGGATAAGAGCGATATGGGGCGATAATTTTCTGTCTTGGCCATTGATCCCTTTTTGTGTTTAGGATAGATTTTTGCCACTTTTAACAATGAAGGAAACTGTCCATTGCTGAAGGATTTATTGATTATACTAACCAACGGTGGGGCTAACTGTTCTGCGCAGTGCTTCACCACCTTTGATGGAACTTCATCAATACCACATGAGAGTTTTGGCTTCAGTGATCTTATAATTTCTAGTATTTCTTTCTCATCAGTTGGTGTTAGATTAAATGAGAGGTTATATTTACCAGGGGTGACGGACATTTCCACAGGATGTTCAGCATTTTGAAACTGTTTTTTTATTTTCTTCTAGTGTTATATTTGCGATATTGCAAAAGAAGTTGTTCAAGTGTTCAGCAATCAGAGCTGGGTTTTCTTCCATTTTCCCTTCTATTTCCAACTGTAATGCTGTGTTTGAGAAGTGGTTTCCATTTTTCTCGGAATCGATGATGTACCATAGTGCCTTTGGTTTATTATCCGACTTTCTAATGTGATCAGTAGTTGCGTTACGCTTTAGATCTCTCAGTTTTAGGTCATATGCCTTCTTTTTATCAACCATTTTGTCCTTGTCTCTTACGGTTCCTGTGAGTTCATACATATAAAGGGATTCCAGAAATTCTTCTTTTAATATTTTTACCTCGTCATCATATAGAATATTTTGCTTTCTCTTTGGTTTTGTCCTTACTAGATTTTTTTGGGCAAGCATAATTTAGTGCATTTGTAATAATTCTATGAAATGCGTTATATGCTTGTTCGGCATTTTGTGCTTCATATACCTCTTCCTAGGTTTGTTTATCTAGTTCATTTTTTAGACTGTCAAGGTTTTCTATGCTAAAAATTCTTTTGAATAAACTGGTTTGGGTTTTGGAATTTTTAGCTGCAGTTTTAATTTTGCACAACTGTCCAAATGATAGTGACTTGCTGCACTTGTGTAATATTTTCAAGACATTCACTGCTACAGAAAATTATTTAAAACGTTAATCTTTTCAGAATATTAACTGAAATCCCTTGAAATTGATGTAAATGCTTGTAAAAGTTTTGAATTTTTTGTTATGACTACAAAAATGACATCATTAGTTTTTGGCTCCCATGAGAGTCGGCAGCATTCCAGGTGCGACTCAATTTTGAAGTTGCAAATAACTGTTTCTACCTTTCCAATAACAAAATACAAAAAATACATTATTTGATGAAATAATTCAATTATCAGTTGAAATGGCAGAGTAACTCTTATGGGAGTCGCCTGGACTGAATATGTTAAACTGTCACTGCATTTATTGAAGTATGGTTTTTATTCACAAGGTGTTTAACACAAAATTAGAGCGTTGACTCTGTAATTTCCGTTTTGGCAGATGTTGACCTTGTCTTGCACAAAAGGAATCTGTCTGATCTATATACATTTTCAGTCAGTCATCGCAGAATAATCTATAAACTCGTGTAACAACTAAGTTGTTATCTTTGACAGGTTGTTTAGGCGCTGTTCTGATTTATTTGTGGTGTTGCTATCCAAAATTATGTTTTGTTTCTTTAATTCATTTTAAATTGTCAATTGTAAATCATTTATGAGTGCTTTTGGTACAAAATTGCTATTGGGATTTTTGTACTAGTTTTTATTTTACTGTTGTTAATAATGGATAGTACTGTTAAGGTGATTGCCATGTAGTATGAAGTACTTATAATTGAAATCAGTCTGTTTAGGAGTGTGTTACACAGCTATATTAGGCGGCCATCTTGAGGGTTAGTAGGTGGTTAGAGGTAGCATATATTTTGGGATCTGTGGTAGTCTGTTTTCAGAAAATTTTGAAAGTGGGGCAACTGTTATTTGTATTCAGCATCAAATTAAAAAAAATAACCTTTTTTGACAGGTAAACATTCAGTCAGGTGATTGATTGCAGACTGAAACTTAAATTATGAATCACATAGTTGATTAACCACTGCCCTCTTTTCAGAAGGGCTTAGCCAATTCAATTGGCGAAATCTGTATTGATAGGTTGCCTGTCAATAGTACTTACGACATCCTCTACTGATCTACCAGGAGAAGAGAAAATTAACTACCTACCATAGTGTCCCGCTAATTCAGCTTCTACTTAATCCAAAACCAAATTTAGCAAAAGTTTTTTTGGAAAAATAATTCTGTCGGTTACTGTAAAAACCACTGCTTTATATTTTTTAAAGTTACATGAAAAGTGTAAGCTAAATATAGTACTGTATTTAACTTCTTACAAATTACATTAGTTAAACAACAATCACACTTTGTCTGCTAAAGTCCTACAAAAAGTACACCATTTACATTTCAACTGCATTGATTCTTACTTTGCAGTGCTCTGCCTCTCCTCTCTGGTATGATTAGTTGTTGTAATTAAAATATATATTTTCATAGTTTGGGAGTTTTAGGAAAATTTGCTCAATCCAAAACCTTTACTAATCAGAAATTAATTTCTGTTCTATTAATTTGTCATTGGATTATCAGGATTCTACCGCCTACTATCAACTATAATAAAACTTGTAAAAAATGTAAAAATATCTGACACACTTTAACGTAACTAGGTATGACAAGCCATGAGCAAAATGTGTTTTTTAATGACAATAACGCCATCACTTTTTGATTTTACCAGTATTGAGAGAGCCTGTGGCCAAGCAATCTAAGGAGTCAAGACTTTGTACCTGAGTTAGAGATAGTGCAGGTTCGAATCCTGGCCTTGACTGTCAGTTTTTATTAGTACTATTCACCTTGTACGGGACTGGTTCTCCCCTTTACTCAGTCTGATGAGTTCCTGCACAGAGTAAGGGTAAAGAGGAGATTGGCCTTTCCTTTAAAATATCTATTTACATATATATATATTCTAGAAATATTGCTTTAAGAAGTTATGATTTTATCATATTTGTATTTCATATATGAAATGGGCTGATTGAATCTGATTAATGTGTAATTATAAAAATAAACAGTGTTTTGGGAGATCAATAATTTTATTATTTTAGTTTATTGACGTGTCAAATAATAAAACAGATTTACCTGAAATGTATGTTTGTTTTACTTACAAAAATAAGTTGATATTTATTTATTTATCTTTATAAAGGATTGTTCTCATTTGAACACCTGATGTGTTTTGAGAAACAGAATAACAAATTGACAAATGATCATGACTACTCTTTATTTGCCCAGAATATTTACTCTACTTTATATTAGTTGGTTTTATTAAAAAATATTTTTACAGGATTCTCAACTAAGGAACTTAATGAATACCGACAACTCAACTGATCTCAATGAAATCATCGCTGATTTGACAGCCACCATCAAGACTAATTCAGAACCTAACTAATGTTACTATTGACTTGTAATTTTTCATTTTAATACTTATATATCCTAACATATTGTTATTTTATTTGTTGCTGTTATAAACTTCCATCAACTATATTTTAAGACTATTTAAACTGCAAACAGCTTGCAAATTTTTTAATCGTTTGTCAATATTAAATGTAAAAAATTGCGTGTAAATATTTACATATTATACATCTGTATAATATTTTGAACTAAATAATAGTAAGTTTTATGTAAAATTAGTTTATATAACAGTGCTAATATTTTGTTATATGTAAATATAAATATGTTAGGAAAGAGTGTTAAAATATTATTTATAATTTTATGTAGATCAAAGTATTTATAGTACAAAATATTAAGAATTTTATTAATTTTCTTTTTGATAAACGAAAAGAGCTGGTAATGTTTTAAAAAGAAAATAAATTTATTTTTGTATAAAAACTAACCAAAAATTGTACTCTAAAAAAGTCATTTATCAATTGTAAATTATGTCCGTACAATGGAGAAGCACAAATGATTTGTGTGTTTTTAATCTTACTTATAAGATCAGTCAATTTGTATTTCTTGTAAATAGCATTGCTGTAAAAAGTTATTTAGTTACTTACCATACAATTTCAAAACATAGTTTTAAGGTTTTGTGAATAGGTTTATGAATATGTGAATAAGGTTTTCAGCCTAAAGTATTTTTTTACTTTCTTGTGGTGGATTGCTGCACTCATGTTTCCTCTAGTGACGATGCCCTGCATGACCTGTCGCAACTAGGAGCTCTCCTCCCATTTGCCACCATCCATCTGTTAATGGTGTGCATCCATACCAGTGGCCTTGAACATCCAAAAGTTGCAAGAAAGGGGGTGATAAGACAAATGCCATTTTATGTGGGTTGCTTTGCACAACATAATCACGCACTTCATTCCACTTTTGACCAACATTCACAGAATTTAAATGCCCCTGTGTTTCAACCTGTGTAAGTAATTCATCATAAACATCTGCAGTGTAACTATCATTTAGTGACTGATTTAGTGCAGCTTCTACTTTTGTTGCCTTTACATTTTTCAAAACACTAGACCAACTGTCCAAATATTCTGGTAGAGCAAAATCTATTTTGGCATCACTATTCGTAAAACTACTTAGAAGCCCAACACCTTTCTCGACGTCGATGGCTTAATCTATTGTAATGACTGCCGTGTGTAAATCTGAGGTCACTAGACAACTCCTTAGCCAGCAGTCCTCCAATCTTTTTGAAGACTGGTACTGAACCCCATATTTCTGCGATTCCGAACTCATTTCAGTTATTTGTTCATCTTTCAACTTTACTTTTCCAAACAAGTCATGAGTTTGAGGTGCTCTCCCCCATTTAAAGAGATGAAAACTTAGAGCAAGAGTGCAGAATATTACTCTAGGCATATTTTTCTTCTCATAAACATCAGTTGTTTCTGGATGAAAAGTCAAAGGCAACTTGATATCTTTTAATAATTAAATCGAAAATTAATGTTGTCTGTGTGATGGAACTGCAAACCTGCAGCAGTGAACTGTTTCATATCAAAATCATAGATGTGATTCTTTGGCACAGTGTCTGGTGCAACAATATTGCCAATCTTGGCAAGAATAACACAACTACGGAGATATTCTTCGAGGTTAGTATAAGGTGATAGTTCTTCACGTAAAAGACTTCAAGCCTTTTTTTGCCTCTTCTAAATGACAAAGATATTCATAAGCAACATGCTTCTGTTGAATTAAATGCTTCTACTCTAAATCTAAGTGGAGCTGACCAGTTTCACCGAAGATCCAACATTACTGAGGAAACAATTACAAGTGGCTATTTGCTGATCCTATTTACTCTCTGGAAGAGTTCAAGACACATACTCAGAGACTGGACACAAGATAATGACTTTTTTTCATTAATTGTATAGCTGACTTTTTTTATATGATTGTATTATTTAACAAAATATTTAATTCGTATTGCAACATTTGTTTCACTATTGCTGTTCTTGATAAATTTGCCAGTAAAGGAGATTGTCTATTGCTCAGGCAATTTGACTGCTTCCTTGCAGAACAATAGCCATATTTAGTACAGTAATCAATTGGACCAAACAAATAAAATCTTAACTTGTAGGCTTAATAGGCCGGTGTCATTACTAATAACTAAAGCTTCCGGTAACAACCGTGTCAAGGTGTTATTTACAATATTTACATCACCACACATTTTGCCCATGCTGTGACGTGGCATCCTCCGTTAATATAGTAAATAACAATTTGATTTAGTCGTTACTGCAAGGTTTAGTTTTCAGTAAACAAAACTATTGTTTTTAAAATTAAGAGTTCGACACATTTTAAAAATAATTATTTATTTTATAATGAATAAAAGTTTCTTGGTAACAACGATCACTTCTTTGATCAAAATTAACCCTCTGTGTGCCAAAACACGAGCGTGTGGATCTGTCCCCCCGATTATGAGTGCCAAAAATACTAGCGTGCAGATTTATAACATGCACATTTTATTTACATAGTATCAGTACAAATCGGCAAATAGTCCTGTTAAAATCGGTACCACTAGTGAGATAGTGAATTTTGATAAAATACTTAAGTTTGCAGAGTATTATATTTATTCATTTTGTTTTATTAGCCTCCAGAACTGTTATATTATAGAAATAATACTGGTTTAGATTATCTTCTTCTGTCGTAACAGTTCTTCAATTACGTTACTGCTATGCACATTTCAAAGCATATAAAGCTTCATCATCAGGTTTCCAAAAACGTCACTGTTTAAAACATTAAAACACTAAAATTATAAAATATTTAAACATAGTAAAACACGAGTACAACGTATTTGCCGGCCGGCTATGGACACCAACTGATGACTCGTGTTGACTTGTTGATGAGTCATCAGTTGGTGTCTATCGCCGGCCGGCAAATGTGATGTACTCGTGTTTTACTATGTTTAAATGTTTTAATATTCTATAATTTTAATGTTTTAATGTTTTAAACAGTGACGTTTTTGGAAGCCTGATGATGAAGCTTTATATGCTTTGAAATGTACATAGCAGTAATGTAATTGAAGAACTGTTACGACAGAAAAGGTAATCTAAACCAGTATTATTTCTATATTATATTTAGTGTTATTTTGTTTTCCTAACATATGTGGCAACAATCAGTTGAGTGTCAGTTGCTGTTATGCTCTTGATTATTTTTAATTGTGTATAATCCATTATAACTTTATTTTTTTAAGTACATAAAACAAAGTGGCTATTTTGAAATTTGTAATGTTATATTTCGTAAGTGTACATGTAATGGTCAGTAAAGTAACAAAAAAAGAAAAAAAAGTATGAGAGCCTACTGCCTCACCACGTTTAAGTAATTCACTCAATGTATTATGTTTCATGTTCCTCATTTCGTTGTGAATACATTATTGAATATACTTTTTTTTTAACAGTGCAAAAAATAAATTACATAACTATAAGCAACATAACTAACAAAAAAACTCTAATTTGTCAAAACACTACATACACAATGCTAGTACCACTGTGCCTGTATGGGTGGGTCAGTACCTTGCATATATGGGAGCACGGTTTCTTAAAGACCACATGGCGAGAGTAATTTTCCCAGCAGAGTTTACTAATAGTTGATAAAATTTCATAAACATAAACAGTAGTATTGCTAATTTAACCCTATATAATATTCCAAGAAAGTTTATACGATGTGCATGACCACTGAAAACCAACACTTGTTTTTCACGCGAGTTTGTAGATAGCCAACATGTTTCAGTAAGTTAAGATGTTAGTAATATTTGAAATTTTTGTAATTAAGTATCTGGAAAATTGATGTGTAATATGCTTCAACCTCTACCTTACTCCTGTGGCTTACCTCAGCCATCAATAATTTACATATATAGTATAGGGAGATACAACACATATAAGGACTTGTTCACACTGGACTGCTTATTCCTAACTGGTTAGAAAACCTTTCTGCACAATCAAATGTGTGCTTCAGTTTACACACAGCTACCAACGTAACCACTGCACAAAGTCAGTATGTGAGGTACAAACTTGCAGATCTTCAGAGTATGGCCTTTGTCATTGGCTACTACACAGCATGTATAATAGTAATAGTAATGTTAAAACAAAGTGTATGTTTTAAGTTCAAGGTATATTTCTTGTTACTTCATATTTTGTTATGTACAAACTTTTTTATATTATTGACTGATATTATATTGTTTCATCTGCCATGTATTGTTTGCTAAATGTGCTGCTATGAGTTGTTTAAAAATATCAGTTAGTTTTCTATTTGTTATTTTGCTTAAAACCGTCTAAACAGTTCAGTTTTGTCCGTTTCATTTTTTAGCGATGGATTTTTGAGGAAAAGCACTTATATTTGCAATAAGCGTTTGCACTTATACTTGCTAACTTTATATCAGTTCCTAGTATTTATTGTATAGATTTTTTATTTTAAATAAAGAGAAGTAATTAAAGTTGAGACATTTTTAAGAATAGCAAATAATCTATTCCATATGGTATCAAAAAACGTGTTCTGGAGGACTTTGGTTAGCAAGGAGATGTTTATTCACAAAAATCAATATATCTTAAAGAAATATTTGTAAAAATGGAGTAAGATTGTAAGGAATATAATATAACTCCCAGTTATGGCTGAAGAGAGTTCTTTTAAGAGCTGTTCTTATTCTTTTGGGGTGCAATTTTGAAAATCTTTTCGGAGTTTGCTTCTATGAAGCAAAATCTGCATTCCCTTGAAATTTTAAGACAGTCAAAAGTAACAGCAATTAATTATTTAAAACTGTCTTCACCAGTTTTTTTTTTTTTTTTTTTTTTTTAGGATTATTTCTAATTCTATTTATTGTAAAAATATGGGTATTTTAGGGGCTGTTTCTACTCTTTAGGATTGAAATATAAAAAATCTTTCCTTAGTACATCCCTACGATACAACATTTTAACTCCCTCAATATTTCAAGTCAATCAGGCATATATATCTCTCACAATGAGTCTTTGCTCTTACAGTATATATAAAATAGGTCAACATTTTCAATCTTACAGACATCGTAATATTATAATTTTCTTAAGGCATTTGAAGCGAGACTAACATGATATCAAAATTGTTACCCTATTATGTTATATGTGGACTTGTCTTCTTAATTAAGTTTGCTGATATCCTGTCTGCTTATTTGAAAGATGCAACATGAAATTATTTTAACCATCGATTTCAGCAGTCTGTGCTTACCGTTATTAGGTGCAACTTGAACCTTGTATTTCTATGTATGGAATATGTACTTTTTGGTTGTCTCAATGCGTGTTAATCTTTGTTGAATGATTTGTTGCCAACCAAGAATTATCTGCTCTGGCTTGAACCATTGAGGACCAAAAATAACTATCAGACTGAACTTGATTGGCGTTTATTTGAACCCTCGATCTTTAATATCCGGTCATAAGGATTTAAGTTTATAGTTCTTAATCAGCTATTTATGAGTAAATTGGATCAAAGGTTATGGTTGGCAGGTCTACCTTAAGAATCCCCATCGACTGGTATACATTGCACCGTGAGAAATAAATTTATATTACCTACCATACAATCCATATGACATTACTTGTAAGTGAACGGAAATGTAACAAGACTCCATTTAAATCACTCATGGTGAAATAATCTGAATCCGTTAAGACCAACGTATTTAAATAACTATGTCATTGAAAAATTTCCTCAGTTACAAAATGAAAAGATTGCAAAAATAGATTTTTAATTAATTTTTTTGTAGCTTTGTGTTTTGAGACATGTATCATTGGAACACGGCAAATCCAACTTGTACTATGTTAACAACAGTTATTTCTATAATGTTTGCAAATAAAAAGAAAATACATGATTACCAAGGTTACAAAGTTTAATATAAAATGGCAAAACAAAGGGCTAACTAAAAAAAAATAACAAACGTGAAATACAAATTTACTAAAACAAAATACTGAAAATAGCTAATATCAAACATCTTTAAACATCTTAATCAAGAAAATACTATCCCATTTTTTTAAGGTTAAAAATTATACAAGGTACATTTATAGATTTTTTTTAAATATGTTCTTAAGGAACACACGCATTAGTTTTTACAATATTAGAAAAAGAATGTTCAAAAACTTGTTTAGGAAGTTATATTAAGCAGGTCCGTAAATTATGAAAATGTTTAATATGTCTTCAATGTAAATAGGAAATAAATGTTCAAAAAACGGACTATAACTACTTTAGGAGTGTTAGCGTTTTATAAATGTATGAATTTTAGGCAATCAGGTTACGTCTTGCCTAAACTACCATGGCAAAGACAAGCCCGTCGTTTTTACTGCTTGATTGCAGTTTTATTTATTTTTTTTTTGCAATGATAGGATTTTTCAAAGCATAATAAAATGGCAGTTGTATAAGGTTCACACATTTGTTTGTAAAAGTATTAAAGTTAGAGTGACTTGTGAGGTATTTGTGATGTTCTAAATAAGCAATTCTGTGACTGAAATGTCTTGAATGGCAGCTCAGCATTTTATAATTAACATAGTTCTTACCAACCTAGCTGTAACTATATCACTACACCTTCCAAATTACCGCATACCATTTATTAACTAGATATCTAGGAGATTTGCAGTTTTAAAAAGTTTAGGTTTTATATTCATCTTATTATTACTTTTTAAGTTCTGCTTGCTAATTCCAAAAATTATTTTTACTTTTTCTGTGAGGAAGAGGAAAGTCTGATTATGCTTTACAAAATGAGAATATTTGAACTTGTATGAAAGTTGAAAATAACTATTATGCTGAAAAAAGGTGCACATTGTTTTTTTAATTATGTGAATTATTAAGTATGTTAAAAGGTAACCAGAAGTGTTATTCAATTTAGCAATAATTAATAGCTATACATTTGAAAATACCTATAATTGCAAGGACCAATAGAAATGTACATAAAATAGTGTAATTCAAACCAGGGGCAATAGGACTAAAGTGTAGATTCCTCAAAGCAAAATTCTATTGAGCATTGTCGATATATATAGTCTGTTCTTATACATATTTAAGTCACAACTGCTTTGTTACTTAACAAATATCAGGAGTAGCCAACTCACATCCAATTGCGTCTTTATAACTATTTTATAATTTAGTTTGTTTTCAAAAAATGTTTTTATATAAAATGGACAACTACTATAATTTTTATTATAATTTGCAGTGTAAAATTTTCCTTTTATGTAGACTAAGACTATTTTCTATGTTGTCAATTTTGTATGTGTACTTTTATAAAAACTAAGGAGCATTTTAATAATAAGTAATGTGGTGGAAAATTTTGTTACATAAATATGAAGTAGAAAATAACATATTTTGTATGATAAGAAAATTATTTTGATATAATATAAAGATTGATTGCCATCATGTTAAATTATATACATTTATCGATTAATTGGGATATTTCTTTTTATTTCTTACTCTAAACTTAACATTTAACAAAATTATCACCTCTTTAAAAAATATATACATTAAGGTTGTAAAAATTTTCGTAATAAAATGTATAAGAAATACTTTTATTGATTATTACGTTAAAATTGAAATGCAGTTTAATTATTTTTATGATCAGCACATTAGTACTGTTTTATCTTGGAGCAAAGACATATTTATGTATTTTTCCTAGTGTTCATTAAATTCTATAATGTTTCATAGTGTGTATATATTTGTTTACAAATTGTAAATTAGTATTGTTCGTACAACTGTGAAATTTAATGTTTTAAATGTGCTATGTTGTTGGAATAAAATTTTTTGTAGTTTTAAATTTCTATTCAACAAAACTGCCTTTAGGCTATTTCTCAATAATCATTCTCTCCGAAAACTGTATGAGCTTCTTCCGTAGTTTATGTAATCTTCGACAAATTTATATTTTTTTCATTTTATCAGGTATGTTACCTGTTTTTACAACTTTGAAGTTGAATATGTAAAATTATGTTTTTTGGATAAAACAGCACATTGTCGTAGTAAAAATAAATGGTACCAGGTAACTGGCACAAACTCTGCCTTTCCCTTTGTTATGACAGATTGTTTAAAAATTGAAAATTAAACGATGTAAAAACTCACCAAAATAAAAACAGATGTTCAATTAATTACATTTCTAAGGAATGTACAAACGAAAAACTTATTTTATTTAAATTAAAATAAGAAAAAATAATCTTCAAAAATAGCTGTTCAACTAATCACATAGCCAAAAATAGCTGTTCAACTAATCACATAGCCATTCAATGTGGCCTTCAACAACATTCAATCGTTCAACATTCAAAACATTCAATCGAAACAACCTTCAACAACTTGAATTGTGGCTTTCGGCCTTTGGCCTCCAGCCCCAACTTAGTGAGTTGATAAGTAATATATTTTTAATTGTAATTTGCATCTTTAATGAACATTTAATCAACATCATTATAATAAAGCTTGAAAATTTTTCATTTTTAAATGTTTCTAGAACATTTTTTTTTTCAAGAAAACCACTTTTGGGTTTAGGAGAGCCTAAAACGGATTTTTAGACCAACTTGTAAAAAGATTTTTGTAGACGATCAAAATACTTTGTCTATGCTATCGCATATGGTAGAAAGTAAAATCATATTCTTTTAGGTTATTAAATGAATATTATTTTTCTCCTCTCACGTGTACATTGGTATCTTAGCCACTCAGAAAAAAAATTAAAGATTTCTAACAATGTTACTATTAAAAAGAGTGTAAATGAAAGATGTCTGTCAATCAACACTTCTTCTAAGATAATTTACACAATAGACTGTAGAAAAATAAGGGTTTTCTTAATATATTAATTTATAAATGTTTGATTTATTTGATAAATAAACTTAATATATAAATTTTGATCTGAAATATTTGATATTATTTTCTAATACTTGATTAGTCTAGCTGCTGCATTACAAATGAGAGGAAAAAATTATAGATGCATTCATTTCCTAAAAAAATGTAATTTCTCATTTGTGCTGTTCTATGAGCAAGATACATCCATACATGATATCTCCCTCCGTATTACATATAGTGCTTTAATACCTGGCCCAAAGAAAATGCTTCATATGCTAGAATAAATGCTATTTTCAGCCTTTGAGTATAAAAATAAAATTCTCTAACATCATAAAGCATAGTATTAAAACGCTGTTTTTTAATGAGAAATAGTCAAAAATCACTATAATTTTACAGCTAGAAATATAAATGAAATTATCTAACATACTGAAACATTTATAAACTGTTTGCCACATGGCGACTCAGTGGTTAAGACTTCAGACTGCAGAATCCAAGGCCCGTTTGTATCTCCGATTGAGCTGGTGGTAATACATTACTTGTTGATTAAATTCTCAAACAGGCCCATGTAAACTGGTAAGAGAAGTAAATTTTAATTTGAAAAAAAGAATACTTGAAATTCTTTGCTCTACTGTCCTAAAACTCAGGGAACAGATAAGAGGATACATTTCACTTCAACAGAAATTCTGTGATTTTATACTTATCCTAATACAGAACTTGCTCTACAAAACAAACCACTTTATAGAGATGAATTATTAGTCGAGAATATATGTGATTCTCTGGAGTCTTGGGCGATGGAAATGACGTAATAGAAAGGAGATACTACCTTGCCCTACTGATGAATGAACAGATATGGCTGTAACGATTCGACTGAGTGGCTACGCTGTCAAGACGCGAATGCGACCATTAGGTTGTCTATTTTAGGACATGCTGAACGTGTTGAGTGGCTAAATTGGTGTATAAAACGCTAATATGTTTGTTGAGTAGGTTAATATCAGTCAGTGGGCTAAAATGCTCCAATAATTCTGTTGGTGTTAGTGGGGTAGCAGTATCGGATTCAAATTGTAAGGTGCCTCCAAGTAAATTTTCATTTGTTGCTTTCAGTAAATTTTTAACTGGCATATTGATATTATCATTATATGTTGAAAAAAATACAAAACAAGTAAACATCATACAAACACAAATTTGTTATAAGTACAAAAACGCACAAATATTAAAGTGATCGATTTCGGTGATAATTCTTTCTTGAAATCCTCTGCTCTGAGAATCAGTGGTGTCATGCTGCCTGAACGCCGTTCTGGCTCTGGTTTTTTACTTTTTCAATTTTTGGTCATTTTATCAGATGTTCAAATTGAAAATGTTTTATTAATTATCACGTTCATTGCCACCATGTAAAAAAAAGTCTATATCCGTGACCCATCGCCACTATAATATGTGGCGCTTGGGGTCATTACCATAGAAAAAATTACGGTGTATTACCTATGATACTAAATAACATATTGCTATTCGACAGTATGTTGTAGAGGCCTGGTCTATTTATTGTGGGCTACGGGAAAGCTTGCCGCATCTTTGAGGCACTTGGTCTGTGAGTGGTCCAACTTATGACGTCACAAAACATTTGGCAGTACTGCAAGACCAAGTTCTACGAAGCTGCAACATGCTCAACCCAGTGCACGTAGCCAGAAACTTTCCATCCTTTATAGTGTGAGTTGTTGCGTTGTTTTTGACGTGCGGAAATGGCCGGAAATAGAAGACAAAATTACGTAACTGGTAGTGGGAAACTATCTAGGTAAAACGCTACTTTTTACACAGACTGAGCATCGCGCATTTGCGGCACTTATGAGAATTAATAAAAACTGTAAAAACAAGAAATTATTTTTTTATTAAGTATTGGATGTATTGAACTGTTTTGACCCGTATTATCAAACTTTTAATCTTGGGCTATAACGATGGCCACGTTCATTAGACTTGGTCTTACAAGTAGACCATCCTCTTAGACGAACAGGCTGTGGTAATGACCGTACCGCCGCATATTTGCGGCAGTTGGTAGCGAATGTGTTAATATGAATTAGTTTAGTCCTGGTTCATAAAGACAGAAAACTTTGTAAAGAAGACTAAGTAGAGCCTTATGTTTATGCAAGGCCGTAAAGATCATCGTAATTTGTGTGTGTCATCATCGTAATCAGCTACCAAGGAATATTATATTTTAGAGTAGACTGCAAGAGTGACAACTGTGAGGACCAGAGTGGTGGGGACGAGCTGCATCAGTCATTTACACCGTGCATCACGTGCTGCTGTCCTGGATCCTGTTTCCTGGCAGTTCAACAGATAAAGCTATGTACAGTGGCTTTTCCAGACAGTTTTCGTCTTATTAAATTTAGCTTCCAATTCTTATTAAATTTAGCAATCATGTACGATGTTTTGCAGAGCTTTCAATGTTATCAGAGAGTTTGCAAAACCGTACAGGTGGCACCGTACTGCAGATGACACTAGGACGTGCCGGGCAAAACTTTCTATCCATATGATGTTCTTTTAAGTTTGTCAAACATTTGTATAAAACTGTAATCCTAACTATATAGTAATTTATATGTTCAAATAAAGCTTGAGATTATAAACAAATGCCTTTTTATTTTAATTGTTTTTCTCTTTTTTCCTATACTAAGTTAGAAACACAAATATCCTAGTTAAAATATGAAATATGAGACTTTTTGCAGGATCTTTCATTGCAAAGTGAGTTTTTTCTTATATTATTTTATTTGAGTGAGAGAGAGTGGGTACATATTAGTCTAATATGTAGGTTACTTCTTTGCTAAATAAATTTTAAATAGGGATTATATCGTCGAACTACATAAATTTTGGATTTTCGTTTCATTAAAATTCATAATAACTAAAACTACGTATAGATAAGAGGGGGGTTAAATGAGTTTTTTAAAGTAATAAGGGATAAGACAAAGAGAGAATGGGAGAGACGGGAATGATAGGAAAAAGACCAAGAAGTAGATAGATTGATGATGTGTGAATGGATGTGAAAGTAGAAAGGCAGTGTGGGATTAGGTCTGTGAGGGGGAGATATGGAGACAGAGGTAGATTGAGGAGGGAACTAAATACCCAGGACATGAGTGGATATTTTTGTACTTGAAATATTGATATGGATACATTCATCAACCACCTTCACCACAAATTATTTATGTTGTAAGCTATGGTCCAGCCAGTAGTAGACTGAGGAAGAATAATGGCATTAAGCAACGGCTAGTTCAAACAATGAGGTGCACAAAATATGGATTGTCTTGCTCCAGACAGAAATGGGCAGGTTTGTCAAGTTAGGCTAAATATCTTTATTCATAGCAAAAATAACAAATATCATTTTGTAAAATATATTTTCTGTTATCTAATAGTCATCAATATAATTAATTTTAACAATCCCTGGTTATTATAGAAAATGTAAAAAGTAAGTAGATTAATAAATAACGAGAACGCATTGTACTTTGCAACAGATATTTTACCTCATACTGTGCTTTGCTTGTATTGTAATTGGGCAGTAGAAAGGAGAAATGTTAGGTTCTATGTAAAACTGGCGGCTTGTTAGATGCAGCAAGAACAGCCCGGCATGCCAAGTTTTTTCATAGATAAAGAAGTATTTGAATACCAGTAAAAACTGTTATATTATTACGTGACTATCCTCACATTCTTCATAATATCGTTATTGTTAAATTGTTTAATCCATTATGTGAATATTCTATTATACCGAATGCAGAACTATTGCATATTTATTCCGGAGCGCAAGTGCAGCCCTAATGTGAATAAGGTGGTTGAGCTGTTCTTTTACATCGGTTACCATGACAACAACCATACAACCACAATACGAATATGTCTAATGGTGGGGATGAGGTACAGCCCAAATGCTCGCCACTAATCCTAGCTGTACTTCATTGCAATGTGGCTGATGTATATCGCTTGCATCCGAAGGTTCCTAATCACTAGGCATGCATTAATCTTAATGTTTCTCTATTTGCATTTTAGGTTAGCTCTCCTCTATTTCCTGTGTATGAAGTGAATCGTCAAATTTATATTCAGCATTAAGTTTTACAATTTTAAATAATGTAAAAAACGATGTATAAATAGTTAGTATAAACAGTCTCTATTTTTTTACACCCAACATAAATATACCGATACCACAATTGGTTTTCTATGGTAATAAATGTTTAATAATTATGTTTTCTTTCGATTTCATAGTTATCAATGAGGGATTTGGAAACAACAATATAACAGCTAAGCTAATCCTAGTCAGTTAATTATCAAGCGCTTGAACTAAATATAAGGCATTTTTATTGAACTGATAAAAAATTATTTTTATCAATTCTATTCATTTACGATAGCGTTGAAGCTTTTTATTTTAAACCTTAATTTGGGGGTTATTCACAATAAAATAATTGTTCAGCCAGTTCCCGAATCTTTCTCATATATATACTGTTAAGATGATTTTATTTTGGACTGTACCTACTATTTTGACTCAGAGCCACCACTGCTATGTAATTTTTTATTCCAAGTGATTTCTTATTAGTCTTCATTATGTTGTAATGAAGAATTATAATAAGTTGTTATCAATATCTGCTAAATCAGTTTTTGGTAGACTTTTCATGCTATGCTGAGCTGATTTGTAGATACAACTTGCATTTACTGATTGCTGAATTTATTTGATTGCAGTAATTCTTTTTCAGCACGTTTATATCAATAAAATGCATTTTAAGATTATTCCTTTGGAAAACTGAACCAAACAAGAACATTTTGTAATACACTTACATAAGAAAAATACTTTATCCAGTTTTATATCAATTGTAAATGGAATATTTGAAACAAGTTTTTATATCCTACTGAAACAAAGTAAAGTTTTAAAAACAATTAATTTTTTAATTGTATCGAGCAAAATGTAATAAAAATGTGTATTTCAGCAAATACATTTTACCAACCAATCCAGTGAAATTACCTAAATCCAAATTCAATAAAATTAATTATTAATACTTTCATGAACAATTTATGTAGCAAAAATTTTTTGAATCCAAAACCTTTACCTCCAAATCAAACACATTTAGAAATCATGTTTTCGTTGTTATTAAAAATATAATTATAAAATGTATTTCTCTCTAACAGGATGTTAATTAATAAAAGCTTTAAGAAAACGCTCAGTTTAAGACATATTTATATACAAATAGATATGTTTCAAAATATATTATGTGATACTAATAATGTTTAGAGCTAACTAAACTTTGTATTTTATCCATGTTTTAAATCTTATTTCTTATATCACTTAATTTAGTGTAATATAATGTAAAGATAATTTTATAGAATAACATTATGTATTTTTATTGTATACTGTGCGTGTATGGGTGGCTGGGTGTGTGAATACCACTGTGCGTGTATGGGTGGCTGGGTGTGTGAATACCACTGTGTGTGTATGGGTGGCTGGATGGGTCAGTACCTCTGTGCGTGTATGGGTGGGCGGGTGGGCCAATACCTCTGTGCGTGTATGGGTGGGCGGGTGGTTCTTATATCACTTAATTTAGTGTAATATAATGTAAAGATAATTTTATAGAATAACATTATGTATTTTTATTGTTGAGCTTTGAATAATTTTGTGCTGTAGTAATTAGCTCAATTTTGTATTCTTAATGTAATTCTATGACATCATTTATAGGCAAAGACTGAGAAAACATCATTCTCCATTGAATTTTGCCACTTTTTCTGTTTTAATATCTATGTAGATGTCACTAGAGCTACAATCGCTTGTTAGCCGGTGAGCTACATTGCTGCTGTAACCAAGAGACCATTGTAGCTATATTAACGTAGACCCCGGGCACATTTGACTGCGCACAGCCTACACCCCACGCCACCAGGCCTGCCAACGTCCATCGTCCATCCTGGCCCTCACAGACAAGAGGAGACCCACCATCTCCCTACGCATACAGTAGAATATTAACACCATTTATATTCTTATAATTGTATTACCTTACATACATAGCTGCTAGTGTTCCACTATTGTGGGTCTAAGCCTTTCCACCTTCTTCTGTTATTCCATAGTTCTTCTCTGAATACATCTCCTTAATTCAGTCCTTGTTTAATATCTTTTTTTTATCTCCTTTTGGTCTTCCTTTCGGCCTCTTTTCTTCTTGTCCCATTAATTCTTTTTAATTTACCACATTCGTTAAACCTTACCATCAACTACTCCAAATTGAAAGCATTTAAATGTACCAGGTCTATTCAAATCAAAACTGATACAGTATAAGCATAATTTGATAAAGTATTAAAATGTCTAAAAAAATTTGAAAAAATTCACAAGAAAGTCTTTACAAAGTCTCTTTTGTTCCAATGAATTCCTATAAAAACTATTTTTTAACCCCAAAAAAAGGAATCCTGTTTATCTGAATATTGCTTGTAACCTTTAACCTAACAAAAATCACAAGTTGAGGACTTGTGGAACTGCACCATGCAACAACGCTCAAAGGACTGTTCAAATTACTTGGCTCAGTGAGGTGGTCAGCATTTAATTCAATGAATAAAATTCATGCAGAAACCTAATGTCTCATGCAATCCTGCAAACGGATTAAAGAAAAAAGTGTTAATTTACTTTGAACGCTTTTAAACAGCTTTAAAGAACCTGTTAAAATTAGTAATATGCCTTATTACAACATATATACTTGAATTTTGGCATCTAATCTTACTCTGATTGCCTGAACACTTTGTTTCTGTCTCTACAAAAAACAGCTGGTAACCTGCAAATGAAATGCTATCAAACTTCTCTTTTGTTGTAGTAAAAATATATAACAGTTATCAAGTAGTAATTATTGTATTTATTGACTAATAAATAGTAATTATTGATTAGTATATTATATAATTACTATCATTATATAACATCAATATATTATAATTATATTAATTAGTATAGTAATAAATAGTAAATGAGTAGTAATAATTGACTAATAATACTATCAATTTACGTTTATATAGATCAGTTCTAGACAGCAAAATGGTGCAGCAATTACTTTAAAGGCACTTATTGGAAATGATGACATTGTTACACTTAAAACAACATTTTAATATGTATTTTGTGTTTTTATATTACTGTGTACTATATATATACAAACATAGGAATTAATTAAAATTATTAATTACTGTACATTTATATAATTACAGAGAACAATAAAATGATTGTTTTAAAAACTTTTATAAAATAAATATGAAATAAATAAAATCAATATTAATTTTTAAATTTAATTTCACATGTGCACGTTCAGCTTCTCTTTCTTCTTGTTGAAATTTTTTTTCTACACTATTGAGTAATGCCAGCAGTCTATTATCATCATATCATCATAAGCATCCATATTATCAATAAAAGAATATATACACTATGTACAAATTATAAAAACTGCTATTCTTCCGTATCCAACAACTCAAAAACACAAATAATTTCAATAAAATATAAAAACACAAAAGTAGAAATGAGTACCGTAGAAGGGCGCGTAGCGTACAAATGACAACAATAGATGAGAAGATGGTTGAGGGACTAACAATGAATTCCTACCTGTAGGATTACAAAATGGACATTTTTAACACTCAGGGATAACTTTGACAAGTATATAACCAAATAAATATTTATTCTTTTATGTTTCTCTCCTTGCTGATGAAATTTAAGTTATATTTGTATGGCCTTTAATTTCCATGCGTTTTAACAGCGATTCATTTGAATCAAGGAATTGTCACTGAACAGACAGCCATTTTGTTCAAAAATAGCCTGGATAAAAATTAAAACAAGGTACAAAACAATACCTAATGTCATTCTGCTCCCCTCCTCTCTTCCCAATTCGCCCAAATTAGTCTACCATGCTTATGGAGCATACAATAATTAAACTGTTGAGACTTACATAATTACGTAAACAAGCCACAAGAATGTTTATTAGCTATTCTTTTCTGCTATTTAGAATAATCAATATTTTCTCTCTACTGTACATATTTTGTTATAATAATATTAATTAAAGAGAATTTGAATGGAATTTGTACATTTTCTGTGTAACATTAGTGTAGTTTTTCGTATTTTAAAAAACTGTTTGAGACTATAGTTAGTCAGGCACAGGTGAAGGTCCCATTCTTCCAAGAGAAGTATAACAGTTGTGCAAAGCATTTGTATAGGTAGTTAAATTAGCTTGTTAAAGGGTGTAAAAGTTTATTTATTCTTAAGAAACCTATTGTTAAAATATGGGTGAATGTGGATTTTGAAGTATTATTTAGTCATTAGGCATTTGTTATAAACTAGTGCCTACTATTCCTCCGAAAGTATCATTAATTAATAGCCCAATGACAAATGAACAGCTGGTAGTTACCAGCTGATCCCTTTTAAAATTTGTTGACTCTGGGAACTGAGTCTACTGTTGAACTGGGAACTACGAACTGAGAACGAAGCTGAGCTTTAACCAACTACTGATCAATTATCACTAACCGTGCAAGCATCCTTGTCCAATTCTCCACCACCACACAAAAAGCTCTGCTGATCGAGTCTAAAATGTCGGCCCAGTCTAGTCTCTTGAAGCTGCTGCTCACAATCTTTACCACTTACAATAGTCACATCCACTTCCTTTTGAATGTTCTGATAGCTGCCCATTGACCCAAACATGTCTTTGCCCCATCCAGATACCCAGCATCTGTATTTCAATAAAACGTTTTACTTCTTTAAAAGAAAAGGTTCTTTAAGTTTGAATTTACACCCAATGGGACTCATATAACTTTATTTAATCCTTTAAATGATTAAATATTTTTATTTGATAGTAATTGAAACAATAATTAGTAACAATGTAGTATGATAACTAATTATTGTATAGGAAACTGTCAAAATAAGGGGAGAAAAATTCAATTTAATTTATTGGAGGAGTATAAATTAAATTCAATAAAAATAATATTGATTATTTAAAAAAACGGTCATAATTTAATAAAATTGAACTTTTTTAAAAGTGTTAGTATTGTGTCTGCTTTACATAAATCAGGTAGTGGCTAAGTCTTTAATCAAACAAGTCCTAGAGTATTCTGAATTGAAAATTAATTTGTTATTATATAAAAAGTGAATAGGATTCACAAATTCTCTTTCTGCTAACTTTAAGTTCAAATCATGAGTTATATGGCCTAACCACCTTTTCTGGAAAACAACACTCTTGATCACTAGTAACAGAAACTTGTTCGCCATTTGTATGCTTTTTTTCCTCTCATTTTGCGATTATTACACTCACATGGAGAAAAAATCTGCTTCACTTTTCATTATGTATTTTATTATCTAAGAGCCAATTATTGAATATTTTAATATTAATTAATTTACGAGGTTTGATTAAACACTACATAATTGGTTGCAAAAGAAATTATTATGAAAAGTGTACAGTGAAAACAGAAGAGTAACAGTGGAAAACATAAAAATCAGATAAGAAATGTGAAGAACAAAAATCACAGGAAAATGGTCGGTCATATTATAATTTATATGTGTTTGGATGATCATCATAGAATGAATGTGAACTTTTAAGTGCGTTCCTCATATAAGCTGAGAGGAGCCGTTGTCAGCTGATCCTTTATGAATGAGTTAATCTGCTCAGCATGGCTTACAATTTTGTTTACTGTTGACATTCAAATATTTGATATATAGAACCTCTAAATAAAACTGACCAGCTTTGTTTGTTGAGGACTACGCCCCAATCATTGAAGTTTGGGGCGTAGTCCTCAACAAAGCTTATAGCCACAATAATTATATCATTCATATGTCTATCTCTCTTTCCTATGGAATCTTAAGCAGGTTAACTGCTAAAATAAATCATCATCTTTTTGTTATTAAAACAATATGAAACGGCATGTACAAATACAAAAACAGTTTTAATTGTATTGTGTTAATAGTAAAATAGAGGTTATAATTATCGTACAAATTATAAAAATATATTTAAATAGCACTGCCTTCGGCATCTGGAATTTTACTTACTAGGTTGCTGCTTAGATCTCAGAACATAACATAAAGCTGAGCAAACAGCTTGCTAATACTTTGTCAGTACAACTGCAGCATTATTGAGACTTAGTTCCCTTGAAATAATTGTTAAATTAAACCATAAATTAATTTTATCAAATAAAATAAAATAATCCTATCTTTAGAAAACACTTTTAATCAGGAGATTAAAAGTGTTTTCTAAAGATTTGTCTAGAATAAAAAGTTTGTGTCTTTTATAATCTAAACAAAATGTAATAAAATGTTTTACTATTTTAAAACCATATAGTTAAAACCAAAGTCTAGATAAATCTGCTTTTAATAAAAATTAAAACAGTTTGTTTTAGCCAGAGTCCACACTATGCATATATTCCACAAATGTGTATTGTCTGTTGCATATTCTTAGCAAGATGACAGTTCATGGTTTCAATTATAGTGTTCACATACATCAAAGAATAAACAACACCATGCCAAAGTCTGTTTGATGGAAGTTAATAGGAAACACTTGTATTCTTGGGTGAGCATACACACTGTGTGCATTTTGCACTGTTTGCAGTGAGTTTAAAGTTCTTTGAAAACCTAAATGGTTGCAATTCATTTGAATGTTGTTTGGTTATTAACTGTTTTCCTCGTTTGACACAATGATTGCTTAACCTTGAACTGACTCAATATGTATATTATTTATATCTGAACAATAATTATAGTCCAGCTTTTAGTCTAAGATTTCATAAAAGGATGTTAAATCTTGGTTAGTTTTTTCCCCCAATACGTAACAAATAGTTTCATTTTGTTTTGTAGGCTTAAGCAGCCGATGTATTACTAATAACTAAAGCTTCCAGTAACGACCGTGTCAAGGTGTTATCTACAATATTTAGGATGCCACATCGCAGCATGGGCGAAACGTTTGATGATGTAAATATTATAGACAACACCTTGACGTGGTCGTTACCGGAGGCTTTCGTTATTAGTAAATATTTTCATGTTTACTTGTGACGGTAAACTCCTTCTCCCTTATCTTAGGATAATTTTTAGTCTTTCTCTAACAACAATTGCAATTATAAACCTTGTGTTCTTTTTGGTCAAGTGGAGTTACAAAATGTCCACTAACTTGTCGGATAGCTTGATTGGCATTTGATAATAATCAGAAAACATAATATCATGTTTTCTGATGTTGTTGGAAACTGTTTTACTTTATTGCCTTTAACATGATGATTTAATAACAATGAAACAAGTACTTATGGTGGGTTTTACAGTAACCCCCCCAGTTTCCAAAGAGCAAATTAATTTCCTTTTAGAAAGCATCGTCAGTCTACAACTGTTCACACAAGATTGCTTGAAAATTAAAACAAACATTGGTTCCGGAAATTTGTCGAATGTGAATGCAACCGTTTTTGCTGTAAATATGCAACTGAAAATATGCATCTACATCTACAAATACACATATTGTAGAAGCGGCCTTAGTAGCAGATTTTCAATAATTTTACACCTCAGTAGCAGTTAGTTGGTAGACAGCGCCAGAATATCAAAACGCACATTGCTCTGAGGGGACGGAAGTAACTACAGAGAGATGTCATGTTCCCTTCACCAGAGTCTGCTATCAATGTATGAAGGAGGGAAAGAGAAAGATAATGAAGAAAGTGGTTTGAGTAAAGGAATGACAATGGTGCCTCCGTTGCCTTCCGCCACTTGATCTAGAGAACTGATTACTCGGCACACCAAGTTCCTTACTTGACACAAATTCAGCAGAATATTAGATGCAACCTCTGTTTATTCCTTCTATGTGGCTACATTTAATTATTGTAGAATTAGATAAAAAGTAAAAATAAATGTATAATTTTGGATTATTTTTTTGGATTAGACATTTATTTCCTCTGCATATAAAAAAATAGTCTGATCTAGAGAGGGTATTCATTTTTCTTCAGTGTGAAGATAACAATCCAGAAACTCATTAAATAATGACCATAAACTACAAGAATCATCAATCAGCAGAAAAAAATGCTCATCAGGAACATAATTAATATTTGAGTCTTCTATAGCTTTGATGATTTTGCTGCCCTTCCTATCCAAGTAAAGTATTTTAGGCCCTTAACATCATTATTTATTAGTAATGATTGAAATTTACTAACTTTATACCATCAAAACTGGTGGATGGAGAAGGTAAGCAGATGCTATTAACATGGGGCACTGCAGGGTACAAACGTAGGCCCTGAGACAGTGTCAGGACAGCAATGTCGAATGCAAGACTGCGTGGTTGGAACTGTGGGTGGATAACTAAAGCTATCACTCGCACATCCAAGTGTGTATATGGCTCTCGTTCAGACTGCACGTCCCAATCTCCTACTCGCACAATCAGGTCATTTCTGTAATAGAAATAATTTAGTGAGATGAGTTTAGATTACTGTTCTAATACGCTGATTATTAAACTGTTTTATTCTCTACTTAATGTTAAATCTATCTTTGGTTGATATTAAACTATTTACAAATGAGCTAAAATGGTTTTAATATTACATTAATCATTCTATTCAAGAGTAGGCAGTAGTGGCGCAGTGCTGTAACCTAGCTACCTGGGGACAAAGTGTTGAGGTTTTTTGCTCAGTCCTCTAATACCATTATAGTGTCCGCTCAATAGTCGTGGACACTACTAGAATAGTCTGGAGTGTGGTTCGGATCCCACATGAAGCTCATTCAGTTTTTAGATTTAAATGTTTATTACCATGTAATTTAACTTAGTTTTTATAAAAATATATTTTATAAAAGCCAGGATTAACATTTTGCTTTATTATGAAATCTTTGTATTAATAATAAATAAATATTTCCGGCCTGTCCAATTGAAAATTATAAACGACTCGGACTTCATATGTACAGTGGCATTATCCTCTAACCACCCATTAGGGTACAGTGGTATACATACCACCCCTATGTATGAGTATGTGGGTGGGTCATTACCTCTATTGTACAAGTAAAAGTAATAAGAGACTCAATTTGCTTTCTTTCCCGATAATGATAACACAGATTAAGTTCATTTATTTTTACGTGTATTGATGAAACTATAAAGTTATGTGATGTTTTGGAATAGTATTTTTTTATACAATACATAATACAGTTTAATGGAAAGCATTTTTAATCAAACAAGCTTACTTTTCCATAAAGGCGACTTTGTGAGCAACTGTAACCACGTGGTGAGCATCCACAATGACTCCACTTGCAATGTAATCGTTCTCCAGGTTCATGATTATTGCTTGCCAAGGGTACTCACCAAATTTTGACTGAAACATTATTTTTAATGACATATGTAACAGTTTCTGTGAAAAAAATGCTAATTTCCATGGTCGAGTATTCTGTTTTTCTTTGGTGCAAAACTGCCATTTTGGTTATTACTAAATAAATATTTTAACTATGTGGTAAGATAACAATTTTACATATTTCTAAATTATAAAATATTTAAACACTAGGATTGGTAGTAGTCGATATTACAGAGGTAGTATGAGCATTAGGCAGTTCAAGTACAGGAAAGTAAAATAAGAAGAAAAACAATGTACTGTAATATTTTAAATGTTTAAAAATATGTAAAATAATGTCAATTTACTTCAAAACTCTTAAAACAATAAATTCTAACCTTGCTGCACTTCTAACAAAAATCTAAATCCAGCATGTATAAAAGGACTTTACAATAATGATCTCATTTCATTGAAATATTCAAGTACAGTATTGAGAATTAATTCCTTCATTTGAACACCTTTGGTTTTGTTTATCATTACTTAACACTTTACGTACCTGTCCATTATGAGGGATGGTTGGAGAAGTGAGGCTGTTGTTACGAACTCCACATTGCTGTTGTGGAGCTATGAAACAACAATAAGCCATTCCTGGACCACACTCCACTCCCTCCGGAGGCTGGTAACACAAAATCATTGTAACGCCCCACTCCAAGAGGCTATTTGTCTTTAAGAATGGAATGTTAGAAAACCCTATTAAGAAAAGGCCATCCATTTATTTTCACAAACATTGAATTTTACTAATTAATTATAAATTATTTTATTGAGTTGGTTTCAACTGAGTGTTTGATATACTTCAAGAAACAATATTTTATAATCTTTACACATGAGAAATGATGTATTAATTCTACAAATTGTTTAAAAAGAACACTATAGTATGTTAACATTGCTTAATGGTGCTCTATTTTTATAATGCCTAAGTGAGTGTCTTATGAATATACTACCTTTTCCCTTTTCTAATATTTGTTCTAATTATAGTAAAGTTATACAACTAAGAGAGAGTTATACATTTTTTTTTTTTTATGATTTAAGATGATTTTATTTTTGGAAAATATCAAATGAAAATTTGGATGTTTCAGATAAATATTTTTAACGTAATCATAAAAATACTATTTGATGAAAAATGGCAGCCAGTTGAGAGAGAGGGGGTATTTTAGTTTTATCAGAAGATTGCTGATTAGTGGGTTTTAGTATGATCTTCAAGGTCATTAAAATATATGCTTGACAAAATACTTACTTACTTACTTACTCCCAGGGCCATCTATATCGCAGGTGATATTTAGCCGCACCAACAAAGCCTCTCCAGATTGACTTGTCCTCTGCATTCTCTTCCATGGCTCCAACTTGCTGTATATCTAGCCTAACCTGGTCCCACCATCTTTGTTTTGGCCTCCCACGAGGTCGCCTTCCCTCAGGGTTATTTTTGCTAACTTTCATTAGTTGGGACTCTTCTCTCCTTCTCAACACATGCCCAGCCCACCTTAGTCTTCTACTTTTGACCTCACTCACAATGTCTGCGTCGTTATACAGGTCTCTAATCTCCCTGTTATGTTTCCTTCTCAACTCCCCTTGGTCATATGTGGGCCCATATATCTTTCTCAAGACTTTGTTTTCGAAGACAATTAGTCTTTTTTCTTCTTTCTTATTTAATATCCACGTTTCAGATCCATAGAGCAAAACTGGGATGACTATTGATTTGTACAACCTAATTTTTGTTTTGTGTGACAATGACTTGGAAGATAGTAATCTATTGCATGCATAAATGCATCTGTTGGCTGAATTTATTCTTTGCTGTATCTCAATTTCTTCTGCATTTTTATTTGAAATTGTGACTCCGAGGTATTTGAATTCCGGTACTTGTTCGAATTCATGACCATCAACTCGTAGGGGGTCTTGGGTGTAATTTTGGTCTCTTGTAAAGTGCATGAATTTGGTTTTTGGATCGTTTGTCTTCAGCCCTATTTTTTCTGCTTCTGTTATGAAGACCTTGGTCAGCGTAGTTAGATCCTCTAGCTTTTCTGCCATTATATAGCTACGTCATCTGCAAATGCTAGAATGTTCAGTTTTCCTCCGACTTTAACACCCAGGTTCATTTCTTTTGCCTTCTGAAGGGCCTCCTCTAGAGCCATGTTGAATAATATTGGGGAAAGGCCATCCCCCTGTCTGACTCCTGAGTTTACTTTGAAGGTTTCGCTGTTTTGTCCATTTATTCTCACGGAGCATCTTGACTCGGTAACACTCATTTTAGACAGGTTTATCAGTTTTCTGGGGACCCCAAATTTTTCTAACTGTACCCATAATCTTTCTCTGTCAATGCTGTCGTAAGCTTTTTGGAAGTCAATGAAGATGGCACAAAATTCTTTGTTATATTCCCAGTACTTGGCTACAATTTCTTTCAGTAAAAATATCTGGTCTGTAGTGGACCTACCTTTGATGAAGCCTGCCTGGTGTTCTTCAATTATTTCGTTTGAGTAGCATTCAAGACAAAATACAACACTAAATAATCCAAACATTAGAAAAATATTTAGAAACAAAGTTAAAACACAACATGTCAGATTAATATTTAATAAATTATAAGCTATCTCTAGGTGATTAAATTCTTATGTAATTATTTTATTAATTTCTAAAGTTTGCTTCTGATGTTTACGTTTACGCTCTGTATTGGTTAAACACTGATTTTTGGAATGATTAATATCCTTTATAATCCCTTTTTTGTCATGCTATAATCAATTAATATATGGACTTAAATTTAGACTTTTTACAAATTTACTTTCTCACTTCTCCATATCTCATCGTTTTTATTATTTGCACTTATCTCTGTTAATAAGTTCCTGATTTTTTATGATCAAACAAATCACTGGAACTCCAGCATTTTACTCTGGCATTCTTGGTGACTCGCCTACTTGTAGTGTGCTAAGAATTTTTAAATTTGGTGGCCTCTGATGCTCCAAAATAACCTCTTTCATTAATAAATAAACAACTAATCCCAAATAGAAAATATTATATTTTATTATTAAAATTGTATTGGTTCAAGTTTTACTTGACTTGTACATACTTACAGTCACTATTCTGATATCAATGCTTAGAGGCCCTTCCCCTGTAGCACATACTGTTTCTGGTTGGCAGGAACACAACTCTGACACACCAACTAGACATTTTATAATGTCAATATAAGCAACTGGTCACTAGATATACACAGGGTGGAAAAAATATAGAAATGCTTTCACAACTTTTTGTATGACTTCAATTGTAAAAGTGAAATCTTGTACATGATCATGTTTACAAAGAACATACCTTTTGACGCCACATAGTAATAATAGATATGTATGACTTCTTCAAAACAACCTTTTGAATAGGCTAATGTTTTCACAAAAGAGTCCCCTCTTCACTCCTTGCTTATGTCCAGCTGTCACTAGCCGTGAGCACAGACTAATTGTTCAGTCAGTAACTCATACCCCTCTTGGATGTTTTTCAAAAGTTTTAATTTCTCTTGTTTTTTTTCAGCAGCAAAGTAAAGATACATATACATTCGTTTCTATATGTATAGATAAATAATAAATTGATAACTGCTTCGCATTTGATGTAACCATAAAGATCCAGGTTTCATCAAATAAATGATGGTTTAAAATATAAATAGAGTCTTGTGTTTAAATTTATATTTTTTCAGTAATATTATTAGGTGTGTTATAAATTTTTAAGAATGATGAAGTAAATTTAGATATTGTTGGTGTGTTGAGAAGGAAGGTGTTCATGTATAAAAGAATGTGTTTGGGAACAATAACAAAAATATAATTTAATGATAAGTTGTATAAATAAATATGAACAGGCTATAAAATCATTAATCAATAAAAAATCAAAATGAAAACGTTTACAGTAAAAACAATCTAACAAAAATATCCATGTTGGTAACTAACTGAAAAATGTTAAACAATCATGTTAAAAAACAATAAAATATTAAATAAAAATAACACATGTGGACAGGTAAATAAATCATGCGTGTTAAATTGATTCCTACAGTAAAATTGTTAAATGATTCCCACAGATATTGTTCCTCTAATTTTAATTTAAGCAGGAAAGGCCAATTCCTTTCTATTTTACTAAAACACATTTTTCAATTAAATGAGGAATGCATGGTTTATAAACTTGTTTCTGTTCATTATTGACCGATTCTGCCTGATCTAAAGTTGTTTCAAATCTTATTGTAGTGTCTATAATTAGAGCACTTTCACTTTTTCTATTTAAGGCAATATATCAATTCTTCCTTTTGCTGACTGCACATGAATTTTTTTCTGTACATTCCAATTTTTATTTCTGAACTCATTTGTCAATATTGTTTTTACTTTATGATGGCGGTTATTTCTCAGTAGTTCTTCTCCCTTCGGACAGTATCCCAAAACATGACTAGGATTCAATCTCATTGCAGCCGGTATTTAATAACATTATCGGATTACTTTTAATAACATATTTCTACCAATAATTAGACATGAATTAGAAAAAAGCATAAATAATTCGATTTGTTTATAATCTGAAGATGCCGGAACACGCGAAAATGTGTTCATTTAACATTTAAAAATTATTAAATATGTAATTTAAATCCAACTAAATTCCACCAAGGGCCAAATGAACATTTTACAAGGTTTTCTCTTTATTATATTGTTATGATTTAAGTTACGTTTTTAAAAATAATTTTTCCTTTACTTAATATAGCATACACAACGTTTACATGAATAGAAATAAAACATAATCTTAACTTAATAGTTTTTAAAATTTTTAAATTAAGATTATGTCATATAGTTCAACCCTTGTGAGGGCGCGCGCCTTTTTGTACCATAACGGGGCGCGTGGTGTACAAACGACCGCACAGTTTATTTGGCTGATTCCTCACAACGACTGAGTGAAGGAAACTAGTTTGCAGCTAATCGATATTAGAGTGGGGATGGGAGGGGAGGATATGCTCTGCGGACAGGCCTCCAGGAGCGCAGGAAGGCTCAGTATTTAAAATAGTAGCTTTTCTGCGGAACTTTGTACACCGCGCGCCCTATTAAGGGTTAAGTAAGATATGCATTATTGTTTTATTATAATTCATTTATACTTTGTGAAAAAAGAAATAACTTTACAATTTGTAAATTTATTTATTTTTATTTATTCATAATACGCCGATCGTCAAGATATGGGCGCAAATATGAATTTCGAATGAATGTGATGAGTGTAGAAGAGCGAATGTAGTTATTGTTACAAACTAAGGCCGACTATTCCTTAGAAAGTGTCATTAATTAATAGCCCAATGATAAAATGAACAGCCAGTGATTATCAGCTGATCCTTCTCAAAATTTATTGACTCTGATTGGGATCGAACTGAGAACCTTTAGCACATAATTAATAATAAATAATTAATTACAGCTTGACATATACAATTGTATAAGTTACACTTCTGGAAAATATTTTTGATTTAATTAATGAACAAATTTTTACCATTTTACTGCTAAAAAATATATGCATATTATTATAGTCTCAAAAATAAGCCAACTTATTTTTTAAAGAAAAATTATTTATATGCTTTTAGAACCTTCAATTTAGATCTGAACATCACATAAAAATATTTAAACATAGTAATAATTTTTAATTGCAACTTAGGATTTGCACCTTACCACTATTAGATGAGGTTGTTCGTTCCCCTTCCCAGGATTCAACTGAAGTATTGTGATGGAACTTTGTATTACAAAAACATAATTCTATTAATACAAAAATAAAGTAACATTCAATAAGTAAAATATACCTCATAGTTACTTTAAGCTCAAATAGGTAACGTACTAGTGTTATTTATTTCAACCACACGTCCTGATTTCATGAGATGGACTAGTATAATACAAGATTGTATAAACTGAAAAGCAGATTAGTCCAAATAATACTATTATTCCATACATTACGTCTTCCGTTGGTAAATTGTTTTCTGTCATTACACAGACTACAGCACTACATTAGGCCAATTTATTTCCAACAATACAAACACAAAACTACTTGTTTCCTTTCATCTATTCATGGAGCCAATTACTATTATCCATTTGAATTTAGGAATAGGTTAAAGGACACTAGGCCAGGAATTAGTATATTGGAGAGATAGGACATCAGCAAACTCACCTTAAAGGCTAGTTCACTAACACCAAAGTAGTAGTAACAAACACAAAATAAACACAATCTCACAAATTTTCAATAACACTGGCATTTTCTTCAGGCATTCTCTACTCACCTGAAGAAAATGCCAGTGGTGTTGAAAATTTATGAGATTGTGTTTATTTTGTGTTTGTTAGTACTACTCTGGTGTTAGTGAACTTGCCATTTGAATTTAATTATCTTTCATCAACTACTACCTTTAGATGGTTAGTTATCTTGACCTGACAGAAAATCAGCTAAAATACAGCAGCTGTAATTTTATTTTGAACAGCTGTCTTATCCTGTTTGAACAACATACATGGTTTTGGCATCACTAATTCAAACTTCTTGATGCCTTCCTTATCTTCAATTTCCTTTGTTAAGCATGTACTGAATGAAAGTTGAGCGATTCTTCATACCTATCACGCAGACTTAGGTTTCTGTTTGGAGCATAATGTCTTACAAATGCATTATTTACTGCATTCAGTATACTTATCTTTGCTTAAAGGTCATACCCAGACCCATGGGTGGTCTGGTCACAGACGTCAAGAGCAACATTTTTCTCAAAACTCTGAAACTTTTCAAGAACATGAGTTGGCTTATAAAAGGAAAATAAATTTCATTATTAGTTGACAAATAGTCAAGTCAAATTCTTCCTTATACAGTAATTCATGAGGAGTATGATAGTGAATAGCGAAGTACTTTTTATCTCTAAGACGGTAACATTTATCTAAGAAGCATACTGAATAACTAGTAGCATGAATAACTGTCCACAATTAGTCAACCCCTGTATGAAGGGTTAACATAACAATTTCTAAATTTGTTTAACTGCAGTGTTGTATTTATGAAATGATTTTGATTAAAACAAGTTTATAACAAAAAAATGACATTTTTTCTTCTTAAAAAGGAGAGGCCGATCTCCTTCTCAACCATACTCCGCCCATTCCTCATAGACTAATGATCTGTGCGAGGAACTTATTCAGACAGAGTGAGGGGACGAAACAGTACTACTGTAGGTGAATACCGATAAATCTTCCAGTCTAAGCCGAATTTGAACCAGCACTATCTTTAACCCAAATTCTAAATCCTGATGCCTTAGACCGCTCGGCCAAAGGCTCTCACCTGCAATATACTTGATGGTTCTCACACTTTTATAAACATTTGAATGTTGAGATTTTGATAAATTTAACTTATTTATATATAGCATACAGTAAGAAATTTATATAAGAAAATCTAAATTTGCAATTTATTGGTTTTTACCCATTACACACATTGAAAAGTTATATACTTATACTTTCTTTAAACAGCATACACAATTGTAGTAATTATTTAATTGTGTGACTATTTATTTGAAACTCACAAACTTCATTTATAATCTGTTATAAACAATGATTGAGCTGCTGTGAAAAACACAATAAGATGTATTTTTTTATGCGCTCCATAAAAATGGACAAAATTAAAAATTTTTCTTCTTTATGCCAGATTGTAAATAATGGTACCAGTATGCAGGTGTTAAAAACAAAATATAAAAGAGTAGAGCGCATACCTAATAACATGGTAAATTAGAGACAGACACAATCACAATAAAAAAGGACAAAAAGTTGGTCCAGACAAAATTTCGGGGCCAGTGAAACTTTCAGTTGTAATTGAGTCTGTGTAGGTTAAAATGCTTATTGTGTGATTATCCTCTCATATTGGTAGAGAATATGAGTTTAAATACCTTGTAGCATAATTTCCCCACAACTGACCATAATAATGAACACGATTTACTGATGTTACCCAGTAGCATAGTTTTAATATATTTCTTATTATAGGAGAGATAAGACATCAGTTTACCTTGGAGATTAAGTCCCCTTACACCACAGTCTTAGCAAACAAATACAATAGTCACATGTGCACATTGTTTTACCACTGGCAGTGAGTGAGCGCGCGTGTGCGTGTGTGTGTGTGTGTGAGAGAGAGAGAGAGAGAGAGAGAGAGAGAGAGAGAGAGAGAGAGAGAGAGAGAGAGAGAGAGAGAGAGAGAGTGAGTGTGTGTGTGTGTGTGTGTGTGTGTGTGTGTGTGTGTGTGTGTGTGTGTGTGTGTGTGTGTGTGTGTGTGTGTGTGTGTGTGTGTGTGTGTGTGTGTGTGTGTGTGTGTGTGTGTGTGTGTGTGTGTGTGTGTGTGTGTGTGTGTGTGTGTGTGTGTGTGTGTGTGTGTGTGTGTGTGTGTGTGTGTGTGTGTGTGTGTGTGTGTGTGTGTGTGTGTGTGTGTGTGTGTGTGTGTGTGTGTGTGTGTGTGTGTGTGTGTGTGTGTGTGTGTGAGAGAGAGAGAGAGAGAGAGAGAGAGAGAGAGAGAGAGAGAGAGAGAGAGAGAGAGAGAGAGAGAGAGAGAGAGAGAGAGAGAGAGAGAGAGAGAGAGAGAGAGAGAGAGAGAGAGAGAGAGAGAGAGAGAGAGAGAGAGAGAGAGAGAGAGAGAGAGAGAGAGAGAGAGAGAGAGAGAGAGAGAGAGAGAGAGAGAGAGAGAGAGAGAGAGAGAGAGAGAGAGAGAGAGAGAGAGAGAGAGAGAGAGAGAGAGAGAGAGAGAGAGATCCTAGGCACCTACCCAGCAACAGTGGAAGCTAAGTCAGTCTCTCTCTCTATTAACCTGAAGAAAGTGCCAGTGGCGCAGTTAATTTTTGCACTTATGACTTTTTGTTTACTATGGTGTAAGTAAACTTGTCTTCTAAGGTAAGTTTGCTGATGTCTTATCTCTCCTACTGTACTAATTCCTGGTCTAGTGCCCTTTAATTTGACCTAAATTATATATTTTGCTGTATTGAAATAAAAGGTATGTGTTCATAAAGGACATCGTCAATGAAAAGACAACATGTATTACAAAAATGGTTTATTTTTTATATCTTTCCAAAAATAATAGTATAATTTAAGCAAATAATGTGTTATACATCAATGCGGAACATAAGATTATGAATAATATGCTTAACAAGTAACAATTTACTCATGAAATGATAAAGGTTTTTACCAATTCATCTCAAGAGTCATGAAAGTGTAAAGAATAACAATTTACGCTCCTAACAACTTGGAAAATATCACCAGCTAAAATACAATTCTGAGTGTTGCGTTACTGCTGTTTACAATCTGCTGGGGTTCCGTTGTTTTTCGTTTTTGGTAGCCTTGGATTGCTGGGATCAAAATCAGGATCCTCGTCTTCTCCCTCCTCATCGTCATCATCATCATCCTCACCGTCATCTTCTTCTTCAAAATCTTCTTCATCATCTAGTGCTTCCCCTAAGCAAACAAATAAGTCAATTACACCACAAGAACGAAGGTAGCCATTGCTCAGCTGATGAACAATGATTTCAATCTTCTTAAATTAACTGCACATAAAGAAACTGGAGTCCAGTAAAAATTAAACTTCTTCAATTTTGTAAAACCATTTGGCTTTGAATATTAACAAAAAGTTAACATATAATTTAGTATAACAGTATATTACTCCTTTTCATACCTCATGAAATTACTTGAGGATTTTTTTACATTTATTTCAATTATACTTTGTATACATCAATAATATTTATATAATTAATAAGTAAAACAATTACTAACATGTCTAAAACACTAATTTAATTTAATATCAACAATTCAACATTTTCAAATTTCTTGTATACTTTTGCCCAAGTTTTGATATCTTAGCTACAAGAAGACAGATAACCCCTATTTCACTGAACTTTCAGCCTTCCTGGTAACAATGCTAGAAAACCCGAATAACTATTGTGATTACAGAAAAAACAAGCAGAATTATATGGTATTTTTAGAATAAATTAAATCAATAACTATGCTCTAATATTAATATCACTTTTATATGGCCAATACACATTAAATTATTTTATTAGTCATAGCTTTCATTGAGATTAATAATTTAATGTAAGATTAGGGGTGTGCGAGTAGCAATTTTAGGATTCGAATCGAGCCGAGTTTATAGACGTAATTTCGAGTTTTTTTTCGAGTCGAGTATTTAACCTTAAATTTTCAAAAATTAAAACGCTGAAATGAAGTAAGCAACACACTCCAACACTATTTATTTAGTTCGCTTAATAATTAATAAAGTTTGGATCACCTCAAATACATAACCTCGAAGCATCCCGATTGGTGTAATAAGCCGTAGGTCTAAGTGATTTGAAGTTCAAATCACAGTAGGAACGAAAAGAGCGGAATAACTGTTTGAAATCATAGGTCTTACAAGTGAGCAGGAACGGTTATCACTGTTCACTTTAAAGAACTGGTAATCACATCACTAACTACGAAGGAAACTTAAGACTCTTGCATGTTACAATTAACTTATCGATAACAGAACGAATTTTTAGTGGTAACTCTGTAATGTCAAGCAAAGCCGCAACGACCGTAACTCATTATCATAATGTAACATTCACCATTATTTCAACTTCATAACCTTTGGTAACTTGGAACGTTATCTAGACCAGCTGTAACGAGGCTTTGAGCCGTTAAGTAACGTCAGGCCATAACAGAAACAGAATAACTGTCTGGAACGTCAACGCGTCGAGAGTAAAGGTTACAAAAACATTATTATAACATGTCACCAGAACATAATAGAATTACGTAACAGGTTATCGAAAAAGTAACTGTAATTCCCACCTCTAGCGTAAATTTAAAAACAACTCAAAACAAAGTGAATCAATGGCTAGCAATACATTTTATATTGGGACTCATCGAGTCAGCGATGTACTGGTAGTAGCTACACTAATCGTTATTTTATTAGTGACTGTGCCAGAACCAAATTGTTCCTGGTATACTATCTCAAATTATTATAGCTTTTCAATTTCAATAGTTTACGTTCCATGCATAGATTCTATTACAGATTGAACATGAATTAATTGAATCTGTCCGAAATTTTCAGTCTTAGAATAGTTTTAGTCATGATCTTTTAAAGGATGGAACTGAAATTAATGCAACTGTTAATTTCAAATGTTGGTAAAAGTTATGTAACCAAGTTTTGAAACGGTTCAATAACTGATTCTTTGTGACGGCTATTTGGAACAGCTTATTTGGATGTACACCTTCTTTATGAATAACGGGAATACTTTTCGCCGTAATCGCCATGGCCGTACGATCGAGAGTTCATGACTGGTGTGCGTGAACCACGAATCTGAATACATTGTGAGAACATCTCCGGTTAGGAATACGATATTATGATGATTAAATACAGTTGCTCATCTTTATAATCTATTATACAAATGGGACTTTTGTCTGGATTACAGCGTTTTACCTCAAAGATATGGCAAAACTCGACTTTTTTCGAGTTTTTTTATAAATCCTGAGTTGGGATTTAACTTTTATAAAAACTTGAAAGAAAAAAATTCTAATTTCGAGCTACTTGCACACTTCTGTATAATATATATAAAACTGTATTTGTGGAATTAATTTATTTCCAGAAAATCCTTCTGAAAATTGAAAAAGTAAAAAAATGAAATTTCAAGAACTATCAATCTAATTTATGGACAAAATATAAACACATACTACTTTTGTATTTAGTTAACCCTTTGCACTTGGTAGGTATATATGGTGTACTATCGCCATTTTGCTGTAGAAGTCGCATTTATTTGGCACACGTCATCCTCCAGTGCTCGGACTGGACAGATGCTGTACCACCTGCCTACTTTATTTTATTGACAACCGTCATGCCCTACGACTCGGATTTAAAAACACTGATTGCGTTGTTGTGCTTCAGGTCACTAACCTTTGAGCTGGCATTTAAATAGTTAAATGCCGTAATTTTCTATTCAATTAATTAATTTTAATTAAAACATATTGTTCTATGATTACATTTTGAAAATAATGGTACAATTTGATTTATATGAAATAATTTGTTTTTTGGAACAATAATTCAAACACAAAAATCAATTCTATTGTAAAAAATGGCAAGTAATGGTCCAAAAAAACAAATCATATTGAATATGCATTTAAAATAAATTCAAAAATAACATTGAGAAAAACATTTTAAGTATTAACATCCAATTTAACAAAACATTCGGTGATTTTAACGATATTTTTACTTTGGTTTCTGTAAGACAAAAAAGAGTAGTCTCAATTACAGCCATTGTTAAACCTATAAGGAGTGTTACAATACTGAGTGTACGCTACAAGTAACGTAGACGTAACAGACAGTAAAAGAAAGGTAGGGCATAGAATTAATCAAAATCAACTATTTCTAACTCAGAAACGTAAACAAAAATTTTTAATCTATTTGAATTACAGGAATTTCGTAAACACATAATAAACACCTTAATAATTGCAGCTGGCAAAAAAAAAAAAATCAATTCAATAAAAAAAAAACCATTAGTAATAAAATACTACATAAGTGAGATTAGAAATCACTATTGCTAAGTTCAATGACAACTTATTTCAAATGTCAACTGTAATTGAAGATGAATATTGCCCAAATGTTAACAAGATAAATGTCAGACATTTTTTGACTGAAAGATACTAAATTTACCCTAGTACAAGGTTGCTTTATCACCAGAAGTAAAATATTTACCAATTTAATGAATTATTAAATTAACTTACCGGTGAAGTATAGTACTGCTCTAGGAACAATTCTTTCACGGATGTAATGACCTATTTCAAAATCACTTGTCAACAAGGACTGTGTGTCTTCATCAACCTCTGCATCTGGGTCTTCTGGCACTGCACAAGCAATACTTCATTAATACTTAGACAGACCAATAAGTTATACAATTCTCCATATCTAAGAAAACATTGTTTATGCTAATCAGAAAATGTATTCAACTGTTCAACATTATGGATCTAATGAATAAATTGACTGTAGGCAAATGTCTTCTTTTATTAAGTCAAACCATTCTACTTTACCCATTCATTCAAACCTTATTTCACTATTTGGTTTCATAACAATGCTATCTCTCCAAATCTAAAAAAATACGAAGTCTTTCATGAAGAAATATGTATACATGAAATATGCTTGCTTTACCACAAATTCAGCGAAAGATTTGTAATATGTTCAAACACCCATTCACTGCTAGGTTTAAAACCCTCCGATACCAAAATACCTCAAACTTGTACCTTTGTGTATAGAACAAAGATAAAATAATAAGTGGACAGGCAAAACCTAGTTCAGTACAAGCCTAATATTATGTTTAAAAAATTCCTAAGCTCTATAGATGAACTATCCAGAGAACTCATGTTTGTGTTTTACATTTTTAGAACCATTCTGCCTGATACAAAGAAGGTACTTCATTCATTTCAACTTCAATTTTACTTATTCAAAATGTCTTCAATTGTCCTTATAACCATTGAAGAGTATGAGCAATCGTTATTAACCCTCCAAGTAAGTGACCTGTTCAGGCCACTTAGAAGTTCTGTAATGAAATATTACTGTATTGTAAATTAAAATATCACAATGACTAGGTTAGGAGTGATCAGTTAGTTGTTACAAGTAATCATTACCATACTGTTACCACACAGTGCAACATCTTGGTTGTTGCAAAATAACCCTTCTATTTCCTGTTCCATAACAAGTGCCTGAAATCCACGCTCAGATGCTGTTTTCATCACACAAACAAACCAAATGTTAACAACGAGCAGACAATGGGTGTAAAATTAGATGAAAATCATTCTGTTGATATAATAAACAAGCCTAGTAGTTCACAAAATCTCTCATAGATGTCGTGAACATTTTATTACAAAGAAATAATCAATATCAACTTCGGTCGTTAGCACATTGCGTAGTAACTACTGAACGATTTAAAACATGTGTGGCACTATGCACATGCCAACCGAAAACCTCTACAGCTGTTGAGAAGTTAAATAGTCTTTTTTCCTAAGATTTCTTAGGCAAGAGAAATAAAAAATATGATTGAGTAATTGGCTTTATTTTAAGTAAGCAAGCTTAAATGTCTTTACAAACTTCAAACTGTTTTAGTTTATTCACAGTAACTTTAACATAACTATTCAATTTTTAGTAATAGAATTTTCTTCTTTATTGATACAATGATAAATTAATAGTTTACCTATGAAATAATATATATATATATATATATATATATATATATATATATATATATATATATATATATATATATATATATAATTGATTTGTTTGTCAAATAACAAACAACAGTATTAACAATACATGACATTTGATGGACTAACCTTCTTGCAAAATACATCAAAATCATTATTTGTTATTAAAAACATATACTTACTGACTGGAGGCGAGAAAAAGTTGAAAAATGAGTCGTTTGGGATAGTCTTGGCGATAGTGCGAACTGACCCTCTAGATTTATGTTTCTGCTTTTTCTTTATGGTTTTTACTGTGACATTTTTGTTTTTCTTCCAATCTATTGTGCACCCCTGCAAAAATAGGTAGTAAGTTAAAACTAATATCATTAAACAAATAGTTTATCCAGAACAAAAGTATGTTGAAAGCCATTTTACAGTATTTATGTCATTACCATTCATACAACATAAACTGAATTTTTGTTGCAAGAGTTAAAACTACAAGACCATAAAATCATCTTGCAGCAGTTATAACTTGCGTTGATTTGGCAACACAATCTTGTGTGAGTGCTACTGAGCCTGACACTGGCTTATATGTTGCTATTAACTCTTAACAAATATTAAATATAATAATATAAACTTAACTAGAAGTAGATTGCAATTAATAATACTCATAAATCTATTTTGGAGGGAAACATCCAAAATACATTTTATTTCTGTGCGAATCTATCTCAATTTATCTTACTAAAACAACAATAATTGGCCGAGCGGTCTAAGGCGTCAGGACTTTCGGCCTCTCCTTTATTAAAAAAATAAATAAAATTCTGATAAGATTAATTCTGACTTTACCCATGCAACAGACAGTTTCATCAGCAGATGATACACTGTACCAGGAATTTTGTTATCCATTTTCTGCTACAACAAACAAATTTTACTTCATCAGCTGCCTTCCTTTAACTTTGTCTCTACTTCTACAGCATAATATTATACATTACAGATGATCCAGCCTAAAAGTGCTCGTGGATTCGACTGTACTAACCACTCTCATGACGCTGAACTATTATATTTTTGCGTCAAGACTAATAAATATTTTACACGTCTAAGCAAATACTAAAGTTTAATTTACTATCTAATAATATTACATCAGATGTTACTAAAAGATAAAATTTATCAAACTTTATTTGTTTACGTAATTGAGATTATTTAAATAAAATACATAAACAAATAAATAAACAAAATAACAATGTTTAAATGTTACTATTAGTACAGTTAATAATGTTTATTAGAAATGTCCTCCAGGTAGTTAGCAAAAATAACTTGCCTAGATGCATTAGACAGGTAATAATTAAAAATTCAATTAATAAGAACAATAATTAGTTACCAGTGCATTTATATTACATTAGTAACTAATATTTTCTCTTTTCAATCAGCTTATCAGAGTAAATTTTTAGAATAGTACCGCCGCCGTGTCCCAAGGTGACACGCACCTTTAGGCTGGGTCAACTGTACACACTCCTCTTAATGCTGGCATTGTGTTGAGTAACAGGAACCGTCACACTGACTCAACCCGCCCAGCTGCCAAGAGCATTTTTCTGTGGCTCAAAACTGTCCATAATTTTCTTTCACAAACAACATATTACTTTATTGAAATGAAACATTTCCTAGGTGACAGTTAGTAGTGCATATTGTCCAGTGGCGAATAAGTACAAATATAGTATTGTCACTAGATTGTTGTGCAGTCATTACAATTAAAAAAATATATATTTATAATTGTTTTGTACAGGCAGGTTGTTTTAACTATAAAAAACTAATTATGATACAGTAAAACCTCGTCATTTCAATACTATGTGGACTGTGAGGTTATCAAAACGTTGAACGATATTTTCTGTATGGTAAACCTAAAAGAAAATAATGATTTTATAGGGAAATTGACTGTTTTACTTTATGAATAGTTGAAAATTTAACAAAATTAAAAACAAGCTATATACTCTATGTTACTGGAGCAATGTATGTTTTACTGAACTGATATGGAGTTATAGTGGTTCTTTAACCTGTTGAGGAGTAAGGACGTCTTAAAACGTCCCTGCTCGTTGCTTCATAATGAGTATTATCAAAGACTCCCTGTTGACGGTAGAGGAGTAGAAACATTTTTTTTCTAGTTTAGTTTTATACTTTATTATTATGATACAATGAACTAATAAATACACATTTAATAGCTTATTACTATTTTTTACATGTTTTAAATTAAATAAAATAATATTCATATTATCAATTTTGAGTTAAGTAACTGAATTTTTTATTTATTTCAACTCAGAGTTTATAACTAAAAACATATTATTATGTCCATACAATAACAGTTCTGTACAGTCCAGGCCCTAAAACCTTTTATTTTATTTTTAAAAATTGTCAGTAGTGTGATAGTCTTCATAGCAAGGAAACACGCAAAGCGGAATTTGGCACTGTTTGCATTCGTATGCTGTGTCTTTCCTTTTCCTTTCTCGTTTTACGGTGTGAGCGCAAACGAAACACTTCCTTTGCTTTCTTTTCTGATTACGATTACGTCTCTCATTGGAAGCGACTGCATGAAATGGGGTCCTGATAAGCGTGTTGGCCCGCCCACTAGTCGCGCGACAGCTGGTTGGCAATTGGCTGCCGAGTGTCTATCTAGGAATTGCCGTATAAGTCTAATTCTAAAGTCTGCAAAGTACTATTTACATAATGTACAATTAATGTTTAGGAATAAACGACTCATCTACAATAACCAAACAGCTCTAGCCAGATGAACACAATGTATTACAATGCGGGACAATATTCGCGCCAAAACATTTTTGCGCTAACTCAGCTGAGTGTTGTTCTTACACAGCTGATTTGCATAAGCTAATTACAAAACAATCCACCAGGCGCTGTTTGTAATGTGTCTACTAAGTAACAATAACAAACATGTTGCCAGAAAGTGCCGCTAGAATGAGTAGCAATGCAGAATTGGTACGGAAATAAAATGGACGTCACAGGACGTCCTTCCTCTTCCGAGCCCAGATGTCCAAAGACGTCCGTACTCTATTGGGATCAAAATTGCATACTCCTCAACAGGTTAAGTACTGTCCGTAAGCACAAACTTCCAAATTCACAGATTGTTAAAAATATTGGTAATTTTGAACTGTTTTTACATTATTATTTTGTTTATTTGAACCTGCCTAAACCAAACAAAGCTTGCCACATGGCCAGTTTCTAAGAATCAAGGTTTTACATTACCCCTTTAATATTTTTATGTGATTTGCTGTGGCTTCTAATGTTAGGAAATTTTGTTTATAAAAATGTGCCTTTGTGTTGTTTATAGCTTACGCTAATAATTATTTTTAAAAACATAGGTTTATTTACTGTATATATTTCTACAAGGCAGTGTCATATTTTTATTATTTAGGTCTAGCTGGTAGTGGCCCGTTCTCCTAACACATGCATGTGCCCATGAAGGGAACTATTTCCACCATTATTATTTATAATACATGGATTGAGAAATACGCCCCATATTGATAAATAAATTATACCAAATCTTAAAATAAATAAAAGGCGTGAAAGCCAAAGTCCGAACTAACTCACTGTCTGATCTATGGCAAGCAATAAAATTAACATAGAAACATAAAATTTAGTATATAATGCATTTATCTTGGAAGAGGGTATTATTATCAAAAAAGAAATTCCTCCCAAACTCAAGAATCTGCCCCACTGGCCTTTAAGTTGTAAAAATGTCCATAAGTAATTAATTCAAACACAACATTAACAGGCGGAGGGATACTTTAGGACGTAATCAGCTGCTGGATATAAATATTGAGTTGTACAATAAAACAATTCACACAAACTTCACACATATTTTCAGCCAAGGAGTTAAAAATCAGAAACGGTTTTAACGTAATCATACTCTACATCTAAATCAACAGACAAATTCCAAAACTTAAATAAGCAATGAGAAAGGATGCTAGTAATTCAAATATAGCAAGAGTAAAAACTACAAAACCATATGGTCATTTTGCAGCAGTTATAACTTGCATTGTTTTGGCAACACAATCGTGTGTGAGTGCTACTGAGCCTGACACTGGCTTGTGTGTTGCTAACTCTAGAGTATTATTTAGGTTTTGTTTAGGACAGGAAACCAGGTTTATATTTAAAAAAATCCTTTGATAAGTGCTTTGAAAGTTAACACATACACAAAAACAAAAATGGAGATATTTCAAAACTACTGACTTTTATCTTCAGTCTATCACAAAGAGGGTTTGTTTTACTTTTGTTTTAACTCGCAAAGGAATTTTTGAAATATGTTAGGTTGCTTTCCAGTTATAAACAATACCTTAAGCCTAAACAATTAAAGGACTTGCCCAATTGTGAAAATCTAACCTTACAGAGTATTAATTAATTATAATCTCTATCTTCTAGTTTCAGACAATAATAAATTACCATTCATGATATCATTTTTGCAGCTTGTGTAGGTTATGCTTTTCCATAGTAAATGTTGCAAGATATGAGCCACTATATATGATAAATATGTAATGGCACTTTGGCTTGCATTGATTTAGCACTGTACCTTCACGTTGACAGAAAGCACTCCAGTCACTGCATCATGGTACATTGCAATGGAAAACTGATAGAGAAAATAAATAGTACTTTATCTAATATAATGAAAATGGTAAACCTCCACTGAAAGTTGTTCCAGGCAAGTGTAGAAATTAGTTACACATTGGGTCAAACAGATGAGGTTAGAGGGTTCTAGGCTAGGATTAAATAGGAGTAAACAAATCTATCAGCTCAACAGAGATTATTACAAACAAATTATAAATAACAATCACCTCTATAAGGTATGTTTCACTGATTATTATATCTATAAAAATTCTCTAGCTAAAAACATTAAAATATTTTTAATAACTAAGTGATTTAATTTCATTACAAAACATAATAATTTGTTCTCCTTTTTCTTAATCAACATTTTAATTGAAATGCACAGTAATGGTTTTATTCTCTTGTTACTGCACAGTGCCAATACATAATTTTTGTGTTTTTAAGTTCTTTTATCAGGAACAATAATGGCCAACTTACTCTTGGTAGATGTTGGTGAATGCCACTCGCAAGTGCTTTAGTCTGTGCTCCAACAAGAACACACTTGTGATCGTTTTCACAATACATACACAAGAAAACTAAATACAAGAATATTAGTTAAGCTTTAGTTTTATTGAGTAACATTTCAATTATTTGCCTTCGTTAAGAAGACCAAGTTTGAGACGAACAAATAACAGACAATGTTGTCGGCCCAATGATGTAAACAGAGATGAGTTATCTTCAATAAAAAAAAGCAGTGAAAGGTGAATATTACTTAAATAAATATGAATAACCAAACCTTTTTTTCTTGTTTCTCACCAAACCTATATTCTTATTCTCTATGACTGATAGCATTCTCTACTATTGTTTGATTTTGTTCTGAAACTGAAATTTGTACGAAATCTAATCAAAATTTAATTTTAATATTTGCATAAATATAATAACTGAATATTATATATATGATGACCTCACTAAAGGTTATAATTTGTCTTTTTTGTCCGCAACTCAATATTCAGTTCAGAAAAACAAAAAATCAACATACATTTTCAGTAATTTATATAATATGCATAATACTGAAACTCTTGATTATATTATTATTTACAAAAATATATCTCTTCTGATAGGAATAGTTGTGCCAGTGATATGGTTAGTTAGTGAGGCATGTAACTACAGCTGGTTTAAACTGAATTACATTTAAATGGGACTATACACTAGCGCTCCACAATAGACTAAAAAAACACCTGATATTTTTTGACATAACATTTAAAATTATGAAAGTTATATCTGAGTGCTTATAAAAGCAATGCTTAAACTAAAACAAAGAATAGTAAATTTGTAATATCACATTAATAAAATACATTTGGATGTGGACAAATGAATTTTTTTCTGAAGACTGGTATCTAAGTAGGTTAAGTAGCATGTAGCAAGAGTAAAAACTACAAAACCATATGGTCATTTTGCAGCAGTTATAACTTGCATTGATTTGGCAACACAATCGTGTGCGAGTGCTACTGAGCCTGACACTGGCTTATGTGTTGCGAAATAGGCTTGGATAATGTTTAAATTATTTTCAACTTCTATTAAATAGTTAGCAATTAATGTCTAAATTTATTCATTAAAAGACTATTAGTTTTGCAGACCATTTTACGGAATTTATGTCATTACCATTTTAAGGTGATTCATTACAGTATTAACTGAATTTTTGTTGCAAGACTTAAAACTAAAAGACCATAAAATCATCTTGCAGCAGTTATAACTTGCATTGATTTGGCAACACAATCGTGTGCGAGTGCTACTGAGCCTGACACTGGCTTATGTGTTGCGAAATAGGCTTGGATAATGTTTAAATTATTTTCAACTTCTATTAAATAGTTAGCAATTAATGTCTAAATTTATTCATTAAAAGACTATTAGTTTTGCAGACCATTTTACGGAATTTATGTCATTACCATTTTAAGGTGATTCATTACAGTATAAACTGAATATTTGTTGCAAGAGTTAAAACTAAAAGACCATAAAATCATCTTGCAGCAGTTATAACTTGCATTGATTTGGCAACACAATCGTGTACAAGTGGCTACTGAGCCTGACACTGGCTTATGTGTTGCGAAATTGGCTTGGATAATGTTTAAATTATTTTCAACTTCTATTAAATAGTTAGCAATTAATGTCTACATTTATTCATAAAAAGGCTATTAGTTTTGCAGACCATTTTACAGCATTTATGTCATTACCATTAAGGTGATTCATTACAGTATTAACTGAATTTTTGTTGCAAGAGTTAAAACTAAAAGACCATAAAAGCATCTTGCAGCAGTTATAACTTGCATTGATTTGGCAACACAATCGTGTGTGAGTGCTACTGAGCCTGACACTGGCTTGTGTGTTGCGAAATAAGCTTGGATAATGTTGAAATTATTTTCAAATTCTAATAAATAGGTAGAAATTAACGTATAACATTTATTTATAAAAAGATTAGTAACGTTTTACGTTTTTCAAACTAAATGATAAGATACTATTATGATGGCACTTTGGAGAGCTTGATTTAGCACATTCAGGTAGACTTCAGCCAACTAATACAATACACAGCTACCAAAGAGCTGAACACTATAGTAACAAGCTTTACCATGATAATATTGTCATAAGTATATATAGTTTTGATAATAACCCAATTAATTTGAACAGAAAACTAACCATATTACTTACAATTACAACAATAACATACTAAGACAATCAGGTGTGATCCGTATAAAATTTAATGAATAAGATCATTCATGCTTTGATTTAGAAGATAAAAATGTAATATTTTAAGAATTAGAGATCTGTCGAAACAACAATTTTTCAATTCTCGTTTCCGATACCAGTAAATCGAATTCCAATTCTCTCTAATGATAACTCAATATATTTGTTGAAAAAAATGAATAATTTATGATTAAAAAATGTGATTGCCTGTTCAAATTAAATAAAGAATATGTAATTACATTAAATTACAAAACTATAGCTGAATCAAGCCGAAGAGTGAAACAGTGTTATTTAAATAATAAGTAACATAAACTACAAGCAATAAAATAAGTTTCCTCATAAATAAAATTGATGGTTATTAATGAATTGTTATTAAGAGAAAAATACTAACACAACAAATACTACTATTTAAATAAGATAAAGAACATTTAAAATTAACTAATGGAAAAACTTAAAACAAATTAATCAGTATTTAAGAACTTTTAAACGTTAAACCTTAAGTAAGGAGCCTTCAATATTAACTAAATAATGAAAGTGGTAATGATAAGAGTTGTAATTCACTGGTTTCTTGTAAAAAAAAAAAAAAAAAACGTAAATAGACTGTTGGTTTATTGTTGCTGATGCTGACTGCCACTCCACTTTAACGTTCCACCCTTTGTAGACGACTGTTGCTATTTTGTTTCTAATTTGTACTTAAGTATAAAAAAAAAACTTGGCCAAGAATTTTGATTATTCATATAATAGTCAGAGATAAGACCTTATATGCCGTTTACTGAATGAGTTTTGATATTGGTATTGGAATCAACTCCTTATCTTCTCATCTCAATACAGATACTTGTCTTATGAATAGGTAATATCACGAATCAATATTTGGTATCGACACATACCTATTAGAAATGATACAGCTATTAGGAGCAAGAATTGAACTACAAACTAATATTGACGTGTAGCAGTTAAACGTCAAATAATTTGGTAATAATAGTGTATTTAAGTTCTACACTGGCATGTGTGTTAGTAGAAAACATGCTTGGCAGATGCAGAGTTCAAGAAAAGGAAAGCAGCATAGTTGGTAAACCTGTATGGTTACAATAAACTTAACTAAAATGTTAATACCACCAAAATATTTTACTTATACATTTAAAATGATGCCGTATTTTTTCCCTATATGTAATATACAATTAATTGTGTTATTTATAAGGTTGACCTCTCAAATGGAATGTTGCAACATGAAAGAAAGACTGTAGAATGAGATAATACAGTTTCGACAATGTGCAATACTTTTGCAACACAATCTTATGTGACAGCCAGGCAGCTACACATCGGTTTCCAATGTTGCTGAAATGATGGTAATCCTAAAAAATATTACATCATACTATATGTGGCTAAACACTGAACTTTGTATTAGTCTCTAGGCTGAGTAATTTTTAAATGTGATTAAATAAAGTACTGCACACTACAACTAGCGTCATGGCTTAGGTGAAACATTCAATAAAGATAAAAAAAACCTAATATGTGTACGAGTTATATAATTACTATACCAGAATATTTTGGTTTCAGATATAGTTTTATAAAATATAAACTATATTTCTCTAAACTTTTTAACATAAAAACTTTAACTTTTGCAAATTTATCCCTCAGGATAGTCATATTATTTAATTAGTATATTAGTATATAATATTTCTTAGTTAATAAAAATAGTTCACCATCATTTTTAGTTATTTGATTGAAATTGACATATCGATCATAAATAAATAACTGAATGTATGAACCATATTCTATATTATTATCTATAGGCTATATTTCAACACAGTTCTGGGAAATATATGTACTAGTTTCTTTATAATTCTACAACTGTACAAAGTATCTCTAAGAAAAAAAATCTGTTCAAACTTACTTTGCATTTATATATTTCTGGTCCTTCAAAGCTGAATGGGTCAGTCTCTTCCGGAGCACACTTCATTTCATACACCTTGGTTAACACTGAATTTGAGAAGTATTCGTTTGGTGAAAAGTGAAATTCTAAAACGAACCCCTGAAAAAAATAGGCTAGTTACCAAATATTCACTATAGTATATTAGAGAGATAGGACATCAGCAAACTTACCTTAAAAGACAAGTTCACTAACATCAGAGTAGTAGTCACAAACACAAAATACACAAAATATCACAAATTTTCAACACCACAGGCATTTTCTTCAGGTGAGTAGAGGGAGGGAGGGGGAGAGAGAGAGAGAGAGAGAGAGAGAGAGAGAGAGAGAGAGAGAGAGAGAGAGAGAGAGAGAGAGAGAGAGAGAGAGGGGGGGGAGAGCAATATTCACTATAATAACTAATACAGTTTATTCTTGAAGAAAGCGATATTTTACTATATTCTTTTTAACCCAACTACTGGCAACTAAAATCCCTCCATTGACAAGCAAACTTTGGATGTTTTGCAAGGATATTTTTCAAAAATTCACTAAAAATAGTAAATGTAATATATTTTTATATTGCTATACATAATTTTTTCAGTTATTTCTGAATTTTATGATGATTTTTATAAATTTCATTTCTTTGAATTGTTTTATTTTTGAATATTTTTGAAAAAAATCTGCTTTCTTGTACAGTACAACCTTGATTATCTGTCCTCGCATTATCTGGCAGTCCATGTTTTCCGGTTCGGCAAGTAGATAACAATAAAAATTATTTACAAGATAAAATTACAGTAGTCCCTCATTAATCCGACATAATTCAGACCAGGTATGTGTTGGATTAGTGAAAAAGCCGGATTATTGGAGTTCAATTGCAAAACATGCTTAAATTACATAATAGAATCTATATTGTAATTAAGAAAGTAAATTTTTACAATAAAGATGTACAATAGTTTCAAAGTAAGAAAAGTATGGTACACCAGTTAAAACTGTGTTATATAACACTTGTATAATCATAAAAAACAAGTTAAAAAACTTACAACAATTGAAAACATTAATCCTTTAAAACTTTGCAGAAAAGAAAAAAATAGTTAAAATAAAATGTAACTATTGATAAAAAATAAAAAAATAATGGTAAAAATATCAAGAGTTGTCTTGTGCTGACAGAATATTATCTTCAAAATGTATTTTTCAATATTTCCTATCATTTTTTTAATGCAATGTTTTGCATTATTAACAACATGTTTAAACAAAGACACTCCAATATATTTAACTCACTATAAAAATCTTTTAATTATTATAAACTATAAAACTAATGGTTATACAGAATTTTCAAAGGTATTTGGGATGGAAAAAACTTCCCAGATGAATGGAGTAAAGGGCAGATAGTCCCGCTGTTTAAAAAAGGTAATAGGAGACAGTGCAAAAATTATACTGTAGAGGTATAACACTGATGGTGCAAATGGCTAAGGTTTTTGAAAGAATTATTCTAAATAGAATCAAAGGAAAAGTATAAGAAGAATTAAGTGAAGAACAGCATGGCTTTAGGAGGAATAGAAGCACTGTGGACCTTATTTTTACACTGAGACAACTGAGTGAAAAGAAATGGGAGTACAATGAACAATTGTTACTAGTTTTTATTGATATTGAAAAAGCGTATGACTCTGTAAAGAGAGAGTCAGTATGGACAAGTATGAAAGAAATAGGGATAGATGATGATTATATATGATGGGTAAAAGAAATGTACAAAGCACATAAATGCTGTGTGAGAACAAATTTAGGCGATACAGACTGGTTTGAGATAAAGAAAGGATTGAAACAAGGAAGTGTGCTATCACCTATACTCTTTAATATAGTAATGGAAAAGATTACAAGAGCAGTTAAGAAGAAAGTAAAGGGAGAGTTGAATACAATGATTTTTGCCGATGATCTATTGATATGGGGGAAAACTGTAGATGAAGTTCAAGAGCGTTTAAATGAATGGCACAAGCAACTCAAAGAAAATGATTTAAAGATTAGCAAAGAAAAGAGTGAAATTCTAGTGGTTGGAAGGACTGGAACAATAGATGCAGACATAACCATAGAAGGGGAACCGCTGAAGACAGTGGAAAATTTTAAATATTTAGGAGCACTAATATCGAAGGAAGGGAAATTGAAAGAAGAAGTGACAGCTAGGTTACAAAAAGGTGGAAATTTTTACCAAACGGTAAAACACCTGGTGTGGAACAAAAGTGTACCCACAAAAGCAAAGATGATAATGTTTAAATCATATTATACCCCAATAATTACATATGCATTGGACATGGACGATGAATGAGAAAGAATGGAGCCGAGTACAGGCAGGAGAGATGAAATTTTTGAGGGGTATGTGTGGAAAAACGAGAAGAGATAGAGTGAGGAATGAAGATATAAGAGAGGAACTAGGAGTTAGAAGTATAAAAGAAAAAATAGGTCAGAATATTTTACGGTGGTATGGGCACATCAAAAGAATGGATCCAAACAGACTGCCAAGGAAAATGATGGAAAGTAAAGAAGAGGGATGGAGAGCTAGAGGTAGACCGAGAAAGAGATGGTTAGAAGGTGTTAAGGAAGAGATCGCAAATAGAGGGTACAGATGGGAGCAGATTGAGGAAGAAAGAATCTGGTCGGATAGAAGAAGATGGAGAGTGCTTGTCAACACCCAGACCCAGTAAACTGGAACGGGACTAGGATATGTATGTATAAAACTAAAAGCATAATCATATTCATAATGTGATATGAATTGTAAACAGAATGGAATATTGCCATCAGGTGTTTTTATCTGGCAGGAAGTGATAAGAAAGCGTCAGGATAAACAAGGGTGGGGCTCAGGCTGCAAGGATATCTTCCTCTTTGCTGCCTTAGGAAATCTTATGTTATCTGTTCTTTCAAGTGCTGATAGAACTGATGTGCAAATAGGCTGACTGTGGGCAGATATTTTCTGATGAAGTTATTTTGTTTATCGAAGTTATTTTTTTATCTTGTCTAACAAAGTTACAGTATTTCGTTTATCTTTTGGTCAGAAATTGTCGTTTCTGTTTATCAGCACTTTTCACACCTGAAACATTCCTGAAATGAAAGCTATTTCCCCCTTTGGTTTTCTGGAACCATAACCACTTCTTTTTTATTAATAACGATAGAACTGGCCGGATTACTGGGGGGGCCGGATTGGCGCAGGGCCGTAATACAGAGGGACTACTGTACAATTAAACGGAAGCGCCTTTCAGTTTTGAAACGCAATAGTCTTACACGAGTGTTTCTGTTTTGCATTCAGCAAATTGCAGGTGCTGTATTGACTAATCACCCTCTCTTGACAAGCGGTTGCTTGTTCCTGCATAATAATTTAATAATGCGCCTGAAGATCCGAGCTGGCAATGTGGTTTACTTTTGGCTGGCTGGAAGAGTCCATTTCGCAAGTGGGGGAAGTGGAACATAAATGTCTTTCGTATTGCATTGTAAAGTAGCGTCAAAGTTGGCGATCATGATAAAAATAGTTCATTTCATTATAATTGCTGCAGTGTGTTGCGTCACATGCAATTGTAGGCGACCACTTACACGTGCTGTCTGTTATCAGTTACTAAACATTTTCTCTAATAAAACCATTTATGACTTATACTTTATCCGGCTTGACTTTCGCCAAATTAGGCCGCATAACCGAGGTTGTACTGTATTGTGAGAGGGGGCGTGCCAAGAAAATATGTAAAAATTGAATAAATCAAAATTCCAAAACATACAACTTTTCAGAAATGTTATCTAGTTTCATAAAATATATACACATTATTACATGTTTATAAATTACATGTTTATAAATTAAATGTTTACTACCCTAAAAGCATAACAGCACAAGAAGTATTTCCTTATCAGGGAGGGAGGGGCAAGGAATCAGCAAGATATGAAATGTTACTCTCTGAATCTGATTATACTGGTTGACTCTGTAATAAATCTCTTATATTGCTTGAACGGTCTATAAATTTCCTACCCATTTTCATATCTATTTAGAAAGTCGAATATGCAAATATAAAATATGTACAATGTTCTAAAATACTCACATCATATATCTGAGTAGCTTACTAATTACGTAACTAAAGAAATGTTATTTGATATAAACACACAATGTGCCCTTCATCATTATAATATATAAAACATTTTCATTGTTATTACACTAAAAAACAATGTTATTTGACAGCACAAACAACGTAAGAAAACAAGACACTAACACAACACAACCGTAATAGCGAAACTAAAAACTGAACTACAGTGTTAATTCTGTAGTTCAGAATACAAAATAAATGCATTTTGAATGTGATATATTGATAGATCGGATCAATATCAAACGATAATAATATATCGCAGATATAACATTATCGTTACCACAGAAACTGGTTTATTTGGGGAATTCACCAGTAGTTGAGAGTGATAGAACGTCGAAAAATCAATGGTCGCCGGAATTTGAGTTAAATAAAATTATAGTTCCAAGCTAGTAGTAGATTCAATCATATTACAAATATTTCTATGAATCAATAATTTTTGCTGGAGAGATAATGATCCTTTATTATTTTATGTATTTTCAGGTTAATAAGTTTTAACTAATTTAAATTTTTATTGATGCCTTCAAGATTTGTTGCAATATACACCTGAAGATGATCTAAGGATCGAAACATATAGTATATGAAATAAAAGTGATTGAACAAGGTAATATATTTTATTTCTCAAATATATCAATAATTTTGTATCAACATCTATGTTTAGTAAAATTATGATTGCAAACACAGAACAACACTTTACTGTTTAACAATTTCATAGATGTTTGATTTAATGTTTAGTTAAATTTCTCTCTCGTTCTTACTCAACATTGACTTGAAAGCTAACAGAGTAGAATAGTTTTCCTTTTAAATTCATACAATTACTGTTTTATAGATAGTATTTAATTTTAATCTTTCTTCTTTTGGGCTTTTTAAATTTGAAGAATTTTTGTTTTAAGAACTTTTGCTATACTTTGTAAATCTATACCATGTAATGTTGCCCTTTTCATGGTCCCCAATTTCAATTATAGTTAAAAAAATAATAAATAGTTCCATATCTGTAGAACGAATTATCTTTTACTTTCCATACTACGTTGTAAAGGTTTGTCAGAATGATTACATAAAAAAATGTGACAGTTCAAAATCCAAAAAAAGCTATATGAAATTATTATAAGACTTACCATGGGATCAGACTTGAGGAATATGACTTTTACGTCAATTAGATGTTTTAGGATGGGCTCATCGTGCTCCTGGACCATTTCTGACAGGATGCCTACATTCTTGAAAATTGTAAGCCAGAAGTCTGGTACTCCATTTGCATTGGCCTTATTTTTTTCTTCTCTGTTAAAACGTGGAAATTATTAAATTTCTTAAAAAAATAAAATCTCTGAAGTACCTTAGGATTAACAATAAGATAAAATGTGGATTACTCTATGTTTAATGAGACTACACTAACATTTATCCTTTATTTATACTTCCAAAATCTATTTTAATACTGAAAGCAGATATATGTTTAACCATTCAACATGTTCGCTGCAGGTTGTTCCTTAACGTTTTTCCTCAAGTAGGTCCATTCTTGTTTATGAATACTCACAATTTGTCCTACATCCGTGCTCTAATGCTCAAAACGGCACATAGCGCATACATTTTTTTTAGTGTGTAATATATATAGTTATTTATTCCATATTAGTAGGTATTTATGCCAGTTTTAGTTTATAGAATTATTTCAGGGAGTGATATGAACATATCATGAAATAAAAAATGGATTGCTAAATAAATTTGTATATTAGGAGGGATAGGGCATCAGCAAATGTACCTCCCAGAGGTAATGAAAATTTGTGAAATGTGAACTATCTTCATATGTTCTTTACTGCAAGATGTTAGTGGACTTGTCTTCTTGAATAACTTTACTAATGCCCCATCCCTCTTAACATGTTCAGTGCGGGTGGACCGTATACGATCCACCGCCGGCCGGGCGCTGGTGGCGCGTGGACCGGGCCCATACCACTCTACACTGTTGTTGATATGCAGTCAGTGTGAGCTCAGCTCTTGCGCGAGGTAGACCTTACGTCAGCCGCTATACGAATGTGAACCGTTCTATATTTTTGCATTTTCCGTTTTTATCTATTGTTTTTTCGAGCGGAGTTTTACAATTGATGTAATTTAGTGATTTCTTCATGTAAATAAGTTTGTTATTTATGTAAATAAGTGTGTTTAGTGTATATTATTGTAGTATTTAGTGTAATTTTTATTGTTGAAACATGGCTGACAACACTGTTGATGACCTTGACTTGAGTGACGACATTATTACAAGTGAAGATTCCGACACCGAAAGTGACGAAAGTGATGATGATGCAGTTTTGAACCCTATTTGGTGTAACAACACTGCTGGACTCAAAAAATTAACTTTTTGAAGGACAATAAGCTTTTGGTGGCCATACCTGGTGATGGCTCACCTATTGATTGGTTTTCGCTTTTAGTGGACGATGAGTTTCTTCAGTTTGTTTGTACTGAATCTAACAAATATGCCCTTGAGCGTTTTTTGTGGGCCTACTACCACTCCGAATTCCCGAGTTACAAAATGGAAGGACCTCACCATACCTGAATTGAAGACGTTTTTATTACTTTTATTACATACTGGGACAATTTGTCTAACAGACTGCAGGACTACTGGAAAACGCATTACCTGTTTGGCCTACCAAGCTTCCGAATGTTTATGAGCCGGGATCGTTTCATGCTGATTTTGAGATGCTTCCACTTCTCTAGTGCTACTCCCCCCTCCACAACCAGCCAGCCGTACAGAAAAAGTTGACAAGATTGTTGATTATTTCAACCAAAAAATGGCCAGCATCTACTACCCTGGCCAACAGCTTTCAATAGATGAAGCCATGGTCTTGTGGCGTGGTCGTTTGATTTTCCGGCAATATTTGCAGGATAAGCGCCACAAGTATGGCATAAAACTCTACTCAGTGAATGAGCCAGAGGGCCTTACATTAAAATTTAAAGTGTATGCTGGAGGCCCAGATGAACTTTCTGGGAAAGGTCATGCCATGAAGGTCGTTTTTCACTTGATGCAGGGAATGCTAAGGAATGGGCATTCCCTGTACATGGACAATTACTATAATATTTTTGCCTTGTCGTCCAAACTTCTTAGTAGGAATACTTACTGCACAGGGACCCTTTGCAACGACAGAAAATACAACCCCAGAAATGTAAAAGCTGCAGTCTTGAGAAAGGGGGAGACCATTGCCCAGTACGCAGATGGCATACTTGCTGGAAAGTGGAGGGACAAGCGTGAAGTTCTCTACACTTCAACCGAATTTGAAAATAACATGGTGTCAATGACCAACAAGAGAGGTCAAGAGAAGCAAAAACCACTGCCAATAGTGCAGTACAACGCGCACATGAAGGGTGTGGACAGAATGGATCAAATGTTATCCTATTACTCCTGCGAAAGGAAAACCCTACGTTGGAACCTGAAGATCTTTGTCCACACTCTTCAGATGTTAGTTATAAATGCATATCATCTGTACAACATGCACACCGTGGGGCACAAAAGAGTTCAGGCTAAAATGCTTGAATCACTACTGCCTCAAAGACCCGCTGCGCATACGGTGACTCCCCCGAGAAATGCTCCGCATCGTATCGCCAAAAGTGAAGACCAGGATGCTAGGGGCAGTACAAAACGGAAGAGATGCAGGGAGTGTTTTCGGGCAGGTAATAAGACCAAAACGACAATTTAATATTGTCCTATTTGCCCTGAAAATCCCGGACTCTGCCCAGGAAAGTGTTTTGACACATTTCATGAAAATCAAGTCTAGATAGCAAAAAAGACCTGTGGGAGGTTAGGCGGGCTGTAAATATAAACAATAGAAATATTATAATATAAACATAGAATAGATCAGTAACAAATTTACCGGTAGTTTTAGAAAATAGAAGTTTTTTGACAAAGTGACAGTGACAAGTGCATCCCAAGGGGCTGATGGACCGTATCCAGACCACAACTTATGACGTCATAAACAACTTTTTCCCATGCTACAACCAACTTCGTTTTGCTGTTTTTGGGCTGTCTATACCTTATGGTAAGTAAAATTAAATTTTATAGTACTTAGTTTTCCGGGTCGGTTAGAGTGTTTTTACTATAGCAGTGAACGTGTTAATATACTAATTCCTAGCCTATTACCCTTCAACCTAATCTAAATCATAATTAACAAATAAACCTCCATTGGAACAAAAGTAATTATAATTAAATTGAATGATAAAATACCAACTCACAAATTAATGTATTAGTGTTTCAACTAACAAGCGGGAAACATAACATCCAATATTGGTGATATTTATAGAGGTCAATATGAACCAATTTAAGTGCCAGGTTTTGCTTAAATTAAAATCTAACATAAGAAAATATGTTCTAACTGAAAATACCAATAAAATTAGTAGACATTCACGTCAAAGTGATTAGTTTTAGACCAGTGGCTTTAAGGAAAGTACCTAATTTGCTTGTTTGAATTTAACTTACATTTTCATTGGTAAAGTTCAAATAATGTACAGTATGATCTGGGAAAAACTGAGAAATTAAGAGAATTAAGAATCCAGAATATTTGTACAGTAAAAAAAGAGTTAAAGTTGTATTTCTATCTTTAAGTTAAGTGTAATCATTAACTTAAGGTCACACTTGAGGTAGGTGGATGAGGTGTTGCCATCGGTAGAGCACTTACCCCGAAATATTTCACTATTCAATTCTTTGTTATGTGATTGTGTCTATCTACAGTGTACCAGTCTACCAAGTTTATCAGGTATGCTGCTTTCCTTTCCTTTCATTACTACTGAAATCCTAGGCCTAGTGCCTCAAATTTAACCTGTAATTTAAGGTCATAATTTTTGCAACATTACTATCCTAGAGAAGTCGCGATTAAAAATTCAATTTAAAGAGTATAAAATGAAATGGGCCTGTTTAAATTATTGGTATTGAAAGAAACGTTCTAAGAATAGTACGGATTTCTATATATTTAATAATGCTGCATAGATTGTTATTTATTAATAATTTTAAAGTTTCATTAGATAAGTAACATTTAAAACTATTATTGGTAGGCAATATTTGGAGATTTCCAATACTTCAAGTGTTTAAAAATACAAACACAACGTAGGAGTTATTTACTTCTTTAGCCTTCATTACAAACTTTTTTTAATCTTTTTTGAACCTTAACTCATACTGATGCATGACAACACCATAAAACTACATGCATAAAATCTACAATTGACTTTTAAGAAAATCAAGTGTTCTTAAAAATAACACACATAAAATACAGTTATACAAAATAAAAAACATAATATGAAATACCAAAGAAATGCATGTTGTGTTTCATGTGTGATAGTTTTAGGAACACTTGACTTTCTTAAGTCAATCGTAGATTTTAAGCATGTAGTTTTTTAGTGTTTTCATAAATTAGTATGGGTTAAGGTTAATAGAAAAAAAAGTAGTAGTTTTAAATGTAAGCTAAGATAGTAAGTAACGTCTACGTGGCAAAGAATACCAATGGTATCGCTTATAAGTGTTTCTTGAGTGACAAACGATACTGTTGGTATCAGATTTACAAGCCTATTTTTAGTGGCTGTTTTGTCACACAAATTACCATTAAAACCTATCATATTATATACCATTAAACTTGGAATATTCACAAGAATAATATATTAAATTTTGATGAAATTACACCAAACAGAATTTTCACAAAAAAAGAAATAAGAGTAAGTACAAAACTTGTTTTCAACAAATTTCCCTAATCTAGAGCGTTTACAGAAAAATAACACACTTTTCCCCAATATTTACGGTAGGTAATTTTGGTGTGTATAAGAAGAGAGCTAAATCTCTAAACTGGGAATCTTCTTGGCACAACAAAGCAAACCATTCGTATTCTTTATAAATGGTCAATATCAATGTCATTTGAATGGATGTTTTTATATTTTCTATAATGGCAAATGATACCAAATTGGTATCAAATTGTTTTCGATCTGTTATTAAGTAACAGTTTTATTTATACAGTTATTGTTAGAGTGTATGTTTTTAATTTTAATTAGTCTTTGATTCGTGGTTCATTTCTTCAATCTATTACCTGTCTGTTTTGTTTTTTTTTTTATCACTTTTATTAGTGGGTTATTTCATCAATTTATTACCCATTTTAGTGCAATTTTCATTATGATATTATTAAGACTTGTGTCTGTGAACATATTATGTTTAAATTCTTTGTTATATAAAATACTACGCAATATGAGTGAGCTTCGTTCTTCAGACTTTAAAGGTATTATTCATGCGGATGAATATCTCTCAGATAGTACTTTTAGTTCTGATGTTGACCAGTCATTATCCATTGAAGGTCAACCTGGTTTTGGATGGATATTTTACTGCCCCGACTAGTAAAATATTCATCGCCTACAATGAAGCAACCTTCAACACCACTTCATCCTGCATCACTCTCAGCCTCATAGCCTTCGCCTTCATCGTCTCCACCACTTCAGCCTTCACAGTCCTCACCACTTCCTGCATCACTTTCGCATCCTCCCTCTTCGGCACTACATGGACCAGCCACAACACCAACACAGGTTCAGATAACTAATCCACTATGGTAGAGGGTGTATCCCCCAGAGAGGCAAAAAAATGTAAGACGTAAGTTTAGAATTAAGAGATCCTGGACCTCGACACACCCAAGAGTGTTCGAATCCCATGGACTTTTTCATGCTCTTCATGAGTAACATTGTTTGGAACTTGATGGTTCGAGAGATAAACAACTCTGCCCATAGGCACATTGCTACACTTTGAGCAGCAGGTAGGCTCCGCCGAACTTCTCGCTGACACAGTTGGGTTGACGTGTCTTTAGATGAAATTCAATACTATTGGTCTAACCTGCCAAATATGTTTATGCCTTACTTTTGAAAAACTATGCAACTACGTAGATTTTAACAGCTATTGACTATGTTCCATGTATCTACTCGCACATCACCACAGAGGGGTCAGCCAGGGTATGATCCTTAGGTGAAGGTGCGTGAGTTCATTGATTATATGAACAATTCTTTCAGAAAACACTTTGTACCAAATCAGGAAATTTGTATTGATAAGAGCATGATTGGTATGAAAAACCGTTGTGCTTTCATTCAATACATGGCCAACAAATGACATTCACGATTTGGTATTAAGAAATGTGAGGTTTGCGACTCGACTATAGTATATGTCATGCAGTCGTTATTATACTCTGGTAGACTTTTTAGAAAATGGTACTGATCCATTTACTCAAAAAAGTTGTTCATGATTTTATAACGAATGCAGGACTATACCAGAAGTATTATCACTTGTTTACAATTTGTATTCAAAAATTCTCTTAGCTAATTGTTTGTTAATGCGTAAGACCTATCTTACAAAACAGTAGTGGGCGAGACTATATTTCAGGAAAGGCAAGGTGCTTCTCCTGAAGTATAAGGACATACTATGCGAAAGCCCGTTTTGCTAATGCTAAGCTAAAAAACAGCTTGCCATGCTGAAGATAAGAGGGTGGTGAGTTGAAGTGGTAATAATAAAGTAGAACCAGTGGTAATAGTGAGTTACAATCAACACATGGGGGTGTTTGATTGTAAAGATAAAAGTGTATATCATGTATCTTGTAGCCGCCAAACTAAATGATACTGGAAGAAGATAGAATTCAATTTTGTTGATTTGTTGTTGATATAGCCCTGCTGAATTCTTATATCCTATATAGGTACCACTCTAACAGGCCTACAAGCAAGTGGGACTTTTTCAACAGTATTGTAAACTCTTGTTCAAATGCCAGGCCCTCAGGGTGATGCACCAACAACCTCCACATACTCCCCCCGAACATGTTCTACGATCCCTAGGTAAAAATAGGCATTTGTGTTGTGTATGCCATTTGAAAACTGGTGTTTGGTGTCCCCCATGCAACGCAGTCATGTCTTCTACACTTTGAGTATTTTATGCGGCCCCAACATAAGAGGACGCAAAAAGGGCCCGTGACAATGCAAACGACTCCGATGAATATATCTAAGCTTGTAATATATTATTCTTTTTATGATTTATGTTTTATTTTGTGTTATTGTTGATTTACTGTCATAATTTTACTGATGAATTTAGTTTTTAGATCACCGATAAATAACTGTTCAACGCTTTGTACAAAATATTTTTTTCTCAAATTTCATAAATAGTTTTCTTTTAGTATAATAAAATAATTATTACCATTACAACTGAATAAAAATTATATTTTCTGAAAGATAATTTCATATTGTACACAATAAACTAGATTTTATCAAATACATGTATATTTGAATTTTTTTTCCTAAAACTTTGTATATAAATACGATTTTTCAAAAAAAATATTAATTTTTAAAAGTGAAAACACACACACACGCACGCACGCACACACAAATTTGAACCAAACTTTTACTATACCTTGAAAAGAACTCTTTTTTACACACTTTGTATATTTAGACTTTGCCAGTAAACATTGCTATATTTTATTATTATAATTACTTTTTAATTTTATATCAAGATTTACAAACTTTCATATTTTACTTACAATAAAAATTATATACATATACATAATTTTAGGTTAGGTTTAAGGGCACTAGGCCAGGAATTACTATATTGGAGAGATAGGGCAACAGCAAACTTACCTTAGAAGATAAGTTCATAAACACCAGAGTTGTAGTAACATACACATCTCTCTCTCTCTCTACCTAAAGAAAGTGCCAGTGGCACAGAAAATTTGTGTGATTTTGTGTTTCTTTTGTGTATGTACTACTACTCTGGTGTTTGTGAACTTCTAAGGTAAGTTTGCTGATGTTCTATCTCTCCAATATACTGATTCCTGGCCTAGTGCCCTTTAACCTAACCTAAAATTGTAAAGTCACTTTTCCCTTTTACTCTTCTTGTTTTCCAACAGTGCAAACCATATGAATAGAATATTTAGCTATTTCTAAACAAAACAATATAAAACATGGTATAGTTTAGTACAAAAATGTATTTTTCACAGATTTTTGAAGTATTAAAGTTCAAAACAGTGGAAACTGGCTTGCCACTAAAGTTTCTTAGCTGCCATGTCTACGGTTAAACTGAGGTTATAACATGCAAATCAGTTTTTACCTTGGATTAAAGATTAAGGATTAAATGTTATATTCTTACTCTGTTGATGGTTCCTTCGTCTCTGAAACATCTTCAATTTTGACTTTGGTTTTGATATCGTTGCTCAATTCTTCTTCTTTTTCATCATCTGAGGGAAATTCACATTCTTCATCATTGGGCTCATACAGTCCTTGAACTACTGAAGACCTCTGAAAACATTGAAATGCATTATAAACATAATATAGCAAAAATAAGATACAACAGTTGTCCCTATATCAGAGTTAATGACCATATTTGGGAGAACCATAGAACCATAAATCAAAATAATAATTTAAAATGACATATTAAACACGTTCCTCTACAAGGGAAGTGATGTACTCGAGTAGAGTTAATTGTTCAGGTAACTTTCTTTATTCTGAAGTGAACATTTTAATTATATTTGCAGTTTTTCATTTTTTGTGTTTGACGGCTTTCCAATGAATTAGAAGAAAATACGAGGGAAATAAATATATGACAATAGCAATATTCAGACCCTCATTGAGCTAGATAGTAGCTATAAAACATTTTAACCACATTTAACTACTATTGTTAAACTTAAAATATTTTCCAAATTGCAATGCTTTCACTTACTGTACAATCTTTTACTTTTCTATTTTTCGTTAAATTTGTACCTAAAATTATTATTATTTTAAAATTTGTGTTAAGTTGTTGTTGAGTTGTTGCTATCAGCATGAACACTAATACTGATAGACGTTTATTATCCGTGGTGTGGCCATGGTTAAGAAGAAAGAACATTATGTTTGTCAATTATATGAAAATCAAACCAATACGATTAGCTTCGGATTAAACTTGAAATAACTCATTTATCGGAAGCAAACACAATCCTTAACCCTACTGGTGTCGGTCTATTTGTTCTTTAGTGTCAGGTGATTTTTGCTAGTACTGCAAGGGTTTATGTTAAAATATATAAAAAATACTTAATTTACAGTAAATATGTTGTGTTATATATCATTTTTTTAAGCAAAAGATGAGGAATATAGAACAACATTAAAAAAAAAAGTTACACAGATATTTCAAAAAAAAAAAAAAATAACAAAAATAACAAAAATTAAAAATAAAAATAAATATTTTTTGTCTGCCAGATAACATTCTTCTATATTATCAAAATAAAAAATCTGAAATAGCAAAGTTATTCTAAATTTTATTGTGAACAGAAAAATATATATTGTTATGGGTATTATTTTATTGTATCATATATGTTTTTTTTATAAATATGTGAACTACCATGTCGCAGAGATTGTTGCTAGGCAACATAATAGTACAACAAATACCGACAAGGATCACCCATTTCACAGTTCACTATAAATATTCACAGTAAACATAAACTATTATAAAACAATAAAGAAAACACAAATCAAAATATCAACACTAAATAAACTCGGCAAAACAAATGTTGTTTACAGCGCATACAACCAAGAGCAGACGCTAAGGGAACTGAATGAGTCGTAAGAAAAACTAAATTTAATTTACCGTTAGAGACAGACTTGGAGCAAAGCAAAGGCATCAAAACGTTCATTGGGAAGTTCTCTTTCCATTAGTATAACTTTAAACGTTGTTGATGCAGCTTTTGGTCTGTTAGCAGCCAATATATAAAAGCTTGACACATCATCGATATTTTCGACGATGACACTCAGCGAAATCGGAGATCGTCGATATTATCGACGATCGACACCAGTAGGGTTAAAATTCCCTTGAATGTTCAATATACAAAATTTGGAGTCCCCCGGGATCCATATTGGGCCCTTTGCTTTTTATATGTTATTTAAATAACTTGGCAGATACGTTTATAAATATCCCTAAAAATAGCATCTGTATGTAAGCAGATGACTAATCTGAAAATATCAGCAAAAACATTACAGGAAATTGAAGTGGTATCATACGTTGAATTGGAAAACATCAGGCAATTTCTAAAAGCTCATAATTTACATTTAAACACAGAGAAAACTAATTTTGTACTATTTAAAACCCAACAAAATAGAAAAACACTCCAACCAAATATTTTAATAAATAATAACTTACTTGAAAGAAAAAATGGAACCAATTTTTTAGGCTTATCAGTAGACGAAAACTTAAACTGGAATGATCATGTTCAAAAAATCTTAAGGAAAATAAATTCTGGGCTCTATGCACTTTCTAGGATGGTGTCATTGGTAGATATTCGGACATTAAGAATAATATACTTTTCATACATACATACACATATTTCTTTTGGCGTTTGTTTATATGGGGGTACTAAAATTTCAAACCTTGACAAAATATTAAGATTACAAAAACAAAGTATTCGCATCATGCTAAAATTAAAAAGAGATGAATCAGTTAGAAAACATTTGAAAGAATTAAAAATGTTAACAGTTTATGCACAATATATTTTGGATACAATCCTTTTTACAAAAAATAAACTAACAGATGAAGATATCTACCAACCCAACCATCGTTACAACACAAGAAGAAAAAACGAAATACTTCCATGCCATCGCCTTAAATTTTTTACTAAAAAACCTAGTTATATGGGCATTTACTTTTTAAAATTCATTCCACAAACAATAAAAAATGAAAAAAAGATACATATTTTTAAAAAATCCTTAAAAGAGTACCTAATAAGTAAAGTAGTTTACTCATTTTCAGATTTTTATGACAGCTAAATGATGTTAAAGGTTGAAACTTTGTAAATATGTTAAGTATATTTCATTTTATTTTTATCAAAATTATTACCAAAGGATCCTTTATATTTAGATTAGTTTCTTGACACTATTCAATTATACCAAGATTGTATATATGATGAATAAAGATTGTTTTGACTTTGAGCTGTCGGTCCCTTACTTGCCCTGGTTATAAATAAATTACCCTTTCAAAGGATTAGTCAATCTTAGGTAGTAATCAAAACTATACTTTCTTATCTACACTAATTCCTCCACATTCTTCCACTTGCATCTATGAACAGCATCATAAGTGTAAAAACATTGATTTAAAGATTGTATATTAAGTTCGAGTATTATTTTATGCCTTTCAAAACAATAGAATTATCGTCAGTGATGTGGGCTGGAATACTGAATGTTTTACAACTCTACTATTACAACTATTTCACTTAACAAGAAGGATTCAAACAAATATACACTCTTATTTGATATAAATGTAACTATTTATGTTAGTTATATTAATATACAGGAAATTATAGTAGCGTAATTGCAACTTTTTTACTAGTTGCATAATGTGGTAAAAAATTGCTTAATTCTTTGGCCTATAGCAAGTTAAATAGGGGCAAATGAGTGTAGATGAAAAAGTGTAATCTTTGTTACAAACTATTGTTGAATTGCTCTAGAATCCAAACCACATAGTATTGGTCTGACTGACAAGCCTCGTACTCAGCTCTCTTCCTGGATAGTTCCTGTTATAATCAAACATGGACATCCTAAGCATTGCCTTCGCCGATGACAGCCATTGAGCAGGAGCCATGTATTAGTTGACTGAGAACAGAACTTAGGTCTCTAACAAGCTGGGTTACCACAAACCAGCTCTTATACTCATCACTTTTACCATATCACCAATAACAATTGTTCATCAAGAATTTGTATACTGAATGTTGTATACTGGTTAACCCACCCACCCATACACATACCAGTGATATTTACCCACCCATACACTTACCAGTGATATTTACCCACCAATACACATACCAGTGTATATTAATACCACTGTAAGTGTATGGGTGGGCGAGTGGGTCAATACCACTGTACGTATATGGGTGGGTGGATAGGTCGATACCACTGTACATGTATGAGTGGGCGGGTGGGTCAACAATACTGTATGTGTATCGGTGGGCAGGTGAGTCAGTAATAGGCTCACTTTATGTCAGTCGCTAAGTTGTCTTTATATTCTGAACAGTGCTATTTATGTCTGTTTATGTCAGTCGCTAAGTTGTCTTTATATTCTGAACAGTGCTATTTAAATTATGTTGTCTCTGTAATTAGCTAGCTTCGGGTTCTCAAAAGGTGGCAGCATGCCCTTTGGTATCCCAACTTTGGACAATTTGCTCAACTCAACACCACTGTAGTTTATGGGTGGGCGAGTGGGTCAACACCACCGTTCGTGAATAGGTAGGCGGATGGGTCAACACCACCATAGTTTAAGGGTTGGCGGGTGGGTCAACACTACCGTAAGTGTATGGGTGGGTGGGGTTTATATATATAAAATAAACTAAACAAATTTAAATGTACCTGAACCAATAGAGGTCAAAGAGGTTTTTATGGGAATAAACCTGGTCACTATTCGTCGGTTGCAGATGCTTGAAGAAAACGTGAATGTGTCCTGTTGCTGTGGTGCTAGATTTTTGCAAAAGGTTTTCCGAAAGGTAAAACAAGAATTCCTAAATTGTTTTATATTTTGCAAGTTAACAATTTCTCATATGGACATAAGGCTTGACCAATCGTAATCAAACTGCAAGGTATATTGGTATATATTTCTAAGCACTTCGAGACCTCTGAAAAACTATGCTATGATGTTGTATTTTTAATTTGTTATTGACATGAAAAGACATACTGCAGAAAAATAAGAGTTTCATCAGGTACCAAGCAATCAGTTTTAGACTATGAAGGTATTCTTCTTTTAAAGGCTCCGACAAAACCAATAATACTTATATAGCTTATACTTATCACCATTTAAGTTCTCTTACAAATGGTTAGATCTCATCATACATATATGTAAAAAATATATAGGCATATAAAACTATTTTAACAAGTGACTTAACATACCTTTTCGTACAAAGGTGTGTACAACTGATGATATTTGCATTCAAGCTCATGAACTTCTTCGTAGAATTTTGCTTCTATATGTGTAGCTTGGAGCTGAAGTTTCTTTAAAGCTTTGATTCTTCGTTTGACTGGTACTGGGAGAGACTAGAAGTACAACATAACATCAAAGTTTTTTTTAAACAATTCTTAGAACATTTCAGTGATTTCAATAGCAAAATGAATGATACCACTCACTTTGGATATTATTATTGTCTAGTACCACAAACTATTATGCATGTATTAATAAGTTACCTGTTAGTGTTTAAAATGAAATATGACTTTTTCTTTACTAAAGAAAAATGAGGACTATAAATCCTTCTAACCATAATAACAAACTGAATAAAATAACTTTATACTAATCAGATTTTATAATCAAATATAAATAAATATGTTAATTTTACTATTAAATAATCTAAAATAGTAAAATTATTCTTCAATATGTATTTAGAAAACAAAATTTGAAGAAAAATTAACCTAAGACTAAAAATCATTTATCAACATTCAGACGTTGCCATCAGCATACTCCCAGAGCTTTGCAACTATCAACCTCACAGGCCTTAAACACACGCCGAGAACCGAGTATGCCCAATAATGCCTCTGATGTAAACATACAGATCATTTTTAAAGTCAGAAAGCAGATACTATATATATATGACTTTTTTTTAATATTGCAGTTCAATGTATAGTGAATGAAGATAAGGTTGCTCTGCAGTGTTTCAGGAACTGACATCGGAGAAGAAAGAAAAACGTGCAGATGGATAAGTTGGAAAATCATAATGTAAAATAGATTGCACAGTAGTAAGTATATGGAGCATTATATAAAACTTTATATCTACAGAAAATAAAATAATCTTATGATAGACAGAATGCATACACTCAACTCCCGATTAACCGCGATAAAGTAGGGTTAAGGCTTCCCGGATACGTAAAATCGCGGTTAATCCGCAAAATACTATAAAATGAACAGGAAAGGTTATTAAAATGCAAAACCCTATTAAACGGTGGTAATTAACATATTTATATTGCATTAAAACATACCTGAATGTTGTATTTGACAGGAATCACAATGAATGAATAGGGCCTAACACACATATTTGAACACAATAACACACGTTAATGTAAATACAGTACAAAGAATATGAACATTTACAGTACTTAGGTGCTCAAATCACGGCAAAACTAAGATCAAATAAAAAAAATATTTACAAGTCACAAAATACCGTGAATTACTTTCTTTGAAAATAATCCGTAACAGTTTTCTGTTTTTGAACAGAGAAACATTTCTTTTTGATTCTACTTCTCATGTTTCGTAACACAATTTTGTCTGCGATTGAAGCATCTTCTTGACTCTCACAGTACTCAAGCAGCTGTTCCACACTCGCCAGTGCAGCACTGTGCAACACAGTTGTTTGTTGTTGATCACGTGACCCACCCTCCTCATCACTTTCACTCTCGTCCTCCACGACAGGTGGACCTGTTATCTTGTTTACAATCTGCTCATCTGTCAGCAGCTCATACCCTTGATCTTCCGCATCACAATCCAACCACTGCAGTATATTTTCTCCGTCCACTTCCTCTCCTCCTGGCACATCTTTTATAGCTTCTGTGATTTTTTCAACAACAAAATCAGTCTCGTCGAATCCAAGAAAGTCATTGTCTTCACAAATGTCGGGCATGATTTTTTTCCAAGATCGTTTGATAGTCAGCGGTTTGGTTTTTTCCCAAACAGATCGCACTTCGTAGATGGCATCTAAGATTGTGAAGTCCTTCCAAAAGCTCTTGAGGTCGTTCCCTTCTTCTATTCTTTTCTGAAGGATAGCTGAGCGATAGTTGCGTTTCAAAGATGAAATAACGCCTTGGTCCATTGGTTGTATCATGGCCGTAACATTGGGAGGCATATATTTCACGAAGATATTTCCATCAGGTGATCTCAAATTAGTTGCACTAGGGTGGGAAGGTGCGTTGTCCAAGAGAAGAACAGCTTTCTGAGGAATGCCATGAGCTTTCAAGTGTTTTTTTACCTCCGGTACAAATGTTAAGTCAAACCAAGTTTTAAATATTTCGCAATTCATCCAAGCAGCCTTTTGATTGAAATAATCCACGGGTAAATTTTTGGCCTCAGTGCCCTTAAAAGATCTAGGTTTCTTGGCTTTTCCGATCACAAGTAAGGGCAATTTATGTTGTCCAGTTGCGTTAGCGCAGGTCATAATTGTAATGCGCTCTTTGGAAGCCTTGTGTCCCGGTGTACTGTGTTCCTTTTTAAATGCTAGGGTCCGGGTGGGTAGACATTTCCAGTACAACCCGGACTCATCTGCGTTGTAAATTTGTTCCAGCAACAGTCCCTCGTCCTCCACAAATTTTTGAAATTCCGTTTTAAACTGATTAGCAGCGTCAATGTCACCACTTAAGATTTCTCCTTTCGTAGACACATCCCGGATTCCGTGTCTCAGTTTGAATCGCGTGAGCCAACCCGATGATGCATCGAAGTCCCCTTCCATTCCGAGAGCTTCAAAAAAAAACTTTGCTTTCGTCTTGCAAATCGGTCCTGATACCGGAGTTCCCTGTGCGCGTTGCTGCGAAAACCACTCCAACATGCACTGATCAAGTTCGTCAAACGTTGATTTTTTCATGGTCTTCCGATTGGCCATTCCAAAATTCGAGTCCGAGGAACATGCAAAAGTTACGAGTTTATCTTTATTTTTTAAAATATCACGCACTGTGCTATCGCCAACATTGTACTGGTTACACATCTGTTTAACCGTGGAACCACGTTCAATATTTTGAACAATGTCCAACTTTTGTTGGATCGACAAAACCACGTTTACGTTTAGAAGCGGTAGCCATAATATGCGCACTGTGTGTCACACTTCACTGCTCTACTGATCAGGGGCGTGGAACGCGGGTGAGAGAGTGTTGACGTATCGGGAGGGGTAAGAGGGGTGGGGTAAGAGGGAAGGGGTCTATGACCTTGAGTGAGCCTGGCTGCCGGCTGGAGATGAGTGACTCCCCTACCGCGCTTCCTTCCGAGAAAAATGCCCTACAGTCTCAAAAACATCGACCTACATTTACATTTTGAAAACATTGACTTGTATCGGTAATTAGGACCGCATCCGTCTGCATTTAATTTTATGTATTTTTCCCGGAACGTGTCCCGGTTAAGCCGCAACGCGGTTATTCCGATTACGGTTAATCGGGAGTTGAGTGTATAGTCAAGGCTTCGCACTAAACTGTTTATGATATACAATTGAATAAATGATTTATTTTCCAGTCAATAATGACTGTAACTAATAACTTGGACAAATTACTATTATTACAAAATCAAGCAATAAGGATAATGTTAAAACTTAAACATGATGATCACATAAGAAAGCATATTAACTCACTTGAAATCCTAACAGTTTATGACCAATACATATTTGTATATTGTACATAAAGAACAACCCTAATGATTTAATTTTTAGATCAGAAATACATTCCTATAACATGAGGGGGGAAAATGATATCAATATATCTAAACACAATTTAGCTTTCTTTAACAAAAAGCCCTCTCAAATGGGAAGTAAATGCTTTACAGCTTTACCTGTTGATATTAAAAATGAACCAGAAATTAAGAAATTTAAGAAGAATCTAAAAACATTCTTGTTGACAAATCTCCACTATGCTTTATCAGAATTTCTAACCTGTTGTGTTTGATATTTGACTAAGTTATTATCATCAAACTCTAGTTTTTTAAACATAAGGATCCTTTTGTAATCAGTAGTAAGACTGACACTATTTAATGTACTAGTTTGTACTCAACAAATAAAGAATTTTTGTCTATTGTCTATTTGGTTGGTTTGGAAAATGACTGGTCAATTTTTCTTCAAATAATATGGCCAGATATATATAAAACACATTATAAACTTATGATATATTTGACTCTAGCATTAGAATATTAAATAAAAAGAAAAAAATCACCTTTTGTGGTATATATGACAAATAGTTAAATTTACTTTTAAAACAAAAAAGGAATATTCATTTATAATAAAAAATACAACAATAATTATACGATGCAATACTGACAAGAGGCTTTAATTACTAGATATAAAATGAAAAATGAATTCAATAATAGAAAGGGTTAATTCTAATATTAAATGTAACTATATAACACTAAGTTATTGAATAATTTTACTATGAGTTACTATTGTAAGTCAAATTTAAAAAAATCAGGATTCTGTAAAGATAAAAGCCAGTGTTTTTACAAAATTGTTTTATGTTATTGGCATATTTTAATATCTACAGGCAATTGGCTGTAATACTTTGGTCCTAAATAGGAAAAGGAATGGCGGAAAATTGATCTATTAACTTTAAGTTGACGAAATTGCTGGATGATATTAAAGCGAGTACAATAGTATAAATCAGTTGACATATTTCCACTCGTAATGAAAAATAACCTAAGGACCTTAAATATAAGATGTTGAATTGGTAAAATTTTATTTTGTAAAAATAAAGGAAAAGACCTCTCTCGCTTACTTTTCTTTAGTATTATACGTAAAATATAATTCTGTGTAATCCTGAATTTTTCTATTAAAAATTTATAAGTTCCTCCTCAACAAGTTATACCATACTGTAATCTAGAGTTAATGAGTGCAAAATATAAAGATCTCAATTACGATATTCTGCAGAAGTTTCTTAAGAAGTAAAATTTCCTTATTGATAATCTCAGAACTTTATGTAAATGTATGATGTGCTGCTGAACAGTCAATGTATCATAGAAAATAACACCTAAATACTTGATATTATTTACTTTTCTAAGGCCTGACAGTCACATAAATGCAGAACACATGTTCTAGAATGGTATTTGACAGAAAATGTTATGTCAAATCTTAAGAAATCCAAATTGATATATTTTGCTTTGTTTATATTGATTTGCATTTTATTATTAAGGCAGCATTCTCTAAGCATAAGCAGGTCACTATTAATTAGTTGACCAATAACACTTTACTGTTGTAAATCTTTGAAATATCATCGGCAAAAGCAATAATTGTACCATTAAAATTTAAATTAAATAAATTATTTATAAAAATTAAAAATAATATTGCAGATAAAACTGATCCCTGAGGAATACCTCCCTGTGCTAAAAATTTAGAACTGTCGGTGTTTCCTATTTCTACTTGCTGTCTCCTTCCCTCAAGAAAAAACTAAACAAATTCAGTGCAGTACCTCTTATACTTATAACTTCTAGCTTTCTCAGGGTGTCCAGTAAACCTCCTTAAACAAATTCCCTGACTTTTCCCTGACCGATCCGTGATTTCATACAAAATTTCCCTGACCCCAAATCGACATAGTTACATATACGTCTATTTAACTTAATAGTAATATTATGTACTACCATGTACATACAATATGTAATTTATTTAGTCAATTACAATTATTAATAACCGAAATATCAATATTTCAAAAATATATTTTTATAGATAACCGTAATAATTAAATTCAAAACTATTACCTACAATAATTATTCTTTTTAAACTACTTTATAAAAGTAGAGGTAGAATTAAACAAATATTTATAATTAGCCTTGAGTAAAACACAAACATACCTTTTATTCTATTATTAAATTAAGACAATTTTCAATTCCTTGAAAAATGGCGATATATTACAATTTTCCCAAAACAGCATTAATTTTAGGTCTATGACTTATTTAACAAGTACTAATCAGAAAATTATTTCAGTAAGTTTTAAACTTTTAGCGATATTAAACTAGTTGTATGAATTTGAACAAGCATAAGCAAAGGAATTAAGTAGCTTTTTTATAATTTAGAATATTAAATGGCATGTAAAATTAACATTTAGTACTGAACAAAGTAAAAGATTTTATGTAGCGCACCCAAGTATGTATAGTAACCATTACAAATCACAACAGATTGGTGTTCTTGTTAGGATTTTCCAGGTTTTGTTTCAAATTCCCTGATTTTTCCCTGACTTTTCCAGGTCATTTAAAATTCCCTGACTTTTCCAGGTTTTCCCTATTTTCCCTGTTGCTGGACACCCTGTTTCTAAAAGAATAACAAAATCAACCACATCGAAAGCTTTTCTGAAATCAATATATAAACCTTTTACTGTAAGCTTAGAATTTAAACTGTAATTATGTCTGTTACTTCTAATAACACGTGCTAAGTTGTCTTTCCTTTGATAAAGCCAAATTGATGTGGATTCAGAAAATTTAACTTAAATAAATAGTTATGGGGTCTTTTAATCATTTTTTCAAATACCTTAGAGAATACACAGATAACAAGCCGACTGGTCTTATGTTATCTACTTTTATATAGTTATTGTCTTTCAAAATAGGTACCACTGAACTTAACTTCAGGCTCTCAGGAAAAATGCCTTTGCTAAAACTACTGTTTATTAAGTGAACTAAAACTGGTGCAATCTCATCAATTATATTTTTCAAAAAATGTACATTAATTTGGTCAAAGCCAGCTGATTTTTATTTTTTAAAAGTTTAACAATCTCTTAATTTCATCTACATCTATTGGAGTTATAAAGAAAGAATGTTGATTGTAAGTACGTAAAGGTGGAAAGGTATTGGAATGTACAACGTCTGGACGGCTAGACTGGATTGCGGTAATGTGATTGTTTATCTTATCAGCAATGACGGAAGGCTCACGTATAACTTCACCATTTGGGAATTCTATTAGCTCAACTATTTTCTTTGAAGAACCCCTTGTTAATTTATTTATTATCTTCCACTTCTCAGATACATCACCTTTACAGTTTTCTAATAATGTTGAATAATAATAGTTTTTGTAAAATTGATCACATTACTTAATTCATTAGAATATTTTGCAAAATAATTTAGAAAAACTGTGACATATGGTCTTCTCTTAGAAATGTTATATAATTTTTTACGTCTCTCAAATTAAAGTAAAATGTTTGGTGTTGTCCCCTTTAACAATTTAGAACTACCACCATTTTTCTTGGTACTTCTAAATATACAATTACTTAAAATATATCAATTAACTTACAATACGCAGTATTTACATCATTTTCTGAGTAAACATCGTCCTAATTAGCTTGGTGCAAATAAACATTTAATATATTATAATCAATAATATCTTTTTTAACTGAGTGACTGGCAGAATCGTTGTAAGTAGACTTATCAAGTATTTTAAATTTATTACCTTTACATTATTGTAATAGTGCATCTTAATTTAAACTGAATTAAGTGAAAAAAGATGACTGTCACACAATATTTAAAACATATCATACAGTAACGTGCTTTTTACTAATGATTTGTTTTAGAAATGTTATCAGTCTGACAGAAGTGTGCACTAATAAACTTACAAAAATTACCTTTTACCTTTAAAAGTAAATGAGCACAGCTTTAATAATAAATATTATTATGGCAATGCTGCTTAGAATATATGACTATTTAAACTTTTTAAAACATTTTTATGAATTCTTACTTGCATCATTTCAGCATGCAATCGACCTTGTAAAGCTGCTAGGAGATCTGGACGCCGTAAGATTTGTGATTTAAGGTCAGCGTTAGTGCCAGACTCTTCTTCATCCTCCATATCTTCAACGTCATCTGACACATCACCAACTCGCTCAGGTTCAGCTGACATCTAAAAAATACTTAAATTAATATTGTAAATAATAATTTTACTGGATCAAGACACTATAGTGTTTTAGATGAAATTTTCTTCCTTCAGGAAAACAGAATATTATGGCAGACAAGAGAGCTTAAACATTCTTGGTTAAATATATCCCAATGTAAAGGTCTCTAGTACAAGTACAACACCACTAAACGTTTATTTGGAAATTTTTGTCCATGAGTCAGCAGGATGAAACTGTCAAAAAACAATAAATTTATAGGTTTTACATCAATCCTCTCTCTCTCTCACTAAAAATGCTCAAAGCAAAACATCCAAATTGTAATGTAGTAATTCAGGGCTTCTTAGTAATACAGTGCAGCCCTCGCAGTTTAAACGTTGCATATTCAAAATCACGGATAATTCAAATGCAGGGTCTAGGGAATTTTTTTTCAATTACAACTACGCGCCTTATCTTGCCAGTACAATTACATTTTTTCCATTTCTAAACTGGCCAACATATAAATGTTACTAAATGACTCAGAGGCCTGGGCCGTCATAAATAATGTTACTAAATTATGACCGGTCATAATGCTGGCATATCAACATTTTAAACTATTTATTTTATATGTATAATTGTGCCTGTATCTATTTAATATTTACTCTACTGTATTCATTTAAATCTTTAGTCATTTTATTTTGCTAAGTTGTTTAGTCATCGTATTAATGTCTAGAGATGTTCCTTTTTAAAAATATGGTTAACATTTGTCAATATTTAATAGGCGATATTTGTTACTTAACTTCGATAATTTTTTGTCTCTTTCTTACTTTTTTCTAAAGTCTCTTGTTTCTCTTAAATCATTGAATTTGCCCATGTTGTTCGATTATATCATTAGTTTCAGGCTTCAGAAGTTTTTGTTATTGGTGATCTCGATGCTTCACGTGTTCAATCTAACTTGGAGGCAATTGTGGAAATGTATATAGACCTATCAATTTATCAAAATAATCTTTAATCATTTTCACGCAAGAGAGAAGAAATAATAAGCTAGTGTCATACTTCATAAACAATACAGTACTATTTCAAAATCAGACATTCAATTACCTAATTGGTCACGTGAGATGTTTATATAAATATTGTGTAGAGTGAAAATATTAAATATTGATGAAATTGTTTAAAATAGAGTTAGGCCTTGTGTTTCCAAGTGAAAATGAGATTGGACTGGAAAATGAAGTCCTAATAACTTACCTAACTCTTCAGGTAGGCCTACCACTTGATCAACTATGTGACCAAACAGTCCCTGTAAAATCCCAACTTAAGTAAAATTTAAAAAAACCAAGATAATATTGGCCTTTGACAGAGCTTTTCCCGATTTGAATTGTCTGCAAAAAAAAAAAAGAAAAAAAAGAGGATCGGAGTTGAGGTAGCTGAGCGAAAAATGACAAGTACTTCTCACTTTGAAAGAATGCGCTAGTCTCTATTAACCAAAGCCCAATTAGGCCTAAACCAAATTTTCAGGTTAACCAAACTGTCTAAAAAAATAAAATAAAAAACTTTTAGTTTAAAACATATGATGAAACTAAAAGCGCACAATAGTCACAGATCCTACTACAGTTGATCTAGGGTGTTACCCAAGCTTATAAGGGTTGCTAACCAAGTGTGTTACCTAAGTTGGCTACGGGTGGCTACACAAGCCGATCTCAGTTGCTACCTAAGACAAAATTATATTTATAAATTAACAAGTAATGCAATGTTCATAACATAACCTGTGCCTTATACGGTTGACATGGCTCTGATATACGTAAAATAGAAAATATCCGATATTAAATTGTCACTCTATCAAATGGTTTATTTAAATACTTCTAATTTTGTCCGTCTTTTACATCTTTCTAGAAAGAGTAATGTTTTCTCATTATTATTATTACAAAAATTATTAAAATAACTAGAAGCAACCTAGCCAAGCTTATCATAAATACTACTCAAGGTGATGCTACCCAAGTTAATCATGGGTCCTACCCAAGATGCTACTCAAGTTAGTAATGAGTAGCTGCACAAATATATCACGAATGCTACACACGCTAATCATGGTTGCTAGCAAAGCTGATCACAGGTGCTAACGAAGCTTATCATGAGATCTTCACATGCTGATCACAGGACCTTCCCAAGCTCATCACAATTGCTACCCTAGCTGATAACGATTTCTAGTATAGTTGATAACGGGAAGCTTCTTAAGTTTATAACGAATGCTACCCAAGCTAATCACCGTTGCTACCCAAGCTGATCATAGTTGCTACCCAAGTTGATCACAGTTGCTACCAAAATTGATAGCGGGTAGCTTCCCGAACTAATCTCATTTTCTATTTTCCAAAAAGTGTTTTATATGCTGAACACAAATATATGATTAGTTTCATATATAACCTAACCTAACTTACATGCTCAAAAAAGGTCGCAATTTGCATTAAACTCAAGTACCTACCTCTGGGAGCTTACTGACAAACACTCTGGTGGCAAAAAATGCAAATTCATTTTTTTGTGGAAAGTAGTAGCTTTATCATCATTGTGCGCAAAGCCACCATTGGTGACTTAACAAGAAAGTAGTTTTCCACAATATCTTGAAAAATTACTGTCGTAAACCAAAACAGTATTGAAAATCTTGTTTAAAATAAAACAAAATCAAATCGAAAAACAGGCTAAAAAATTACACAAAATAAAATACATTATATATGTATATGTTTCATAATATAGAAACTATTTCAATAGATATTATTTCCTGGAAAACTTTGATATTAATAAATCAAAATTTGTGAACTTATTTGTAGACCAATTTATAAAAAATATATAATAAAAAAAAAAAAAAAAAAAAAAAACATTTTAACAAGGTAAATTTATGTATATTTACAAAAAAATATTAGGCCTAATTGTTTTCATTCAGCATTGAGGGTAAAAAATATTACTGTACCATCAATATATGTACGATTGCATGTTGAAAAAGTGGTGAAAAATGAGTTAATAGCTCTTGAGGAGTTTGATTTCATCTGCGGAAAACTCGTTTTCTACAGAAAAATCGAAAAACAAGTTTTTTTATCTGATAGTGAAAAAAACAACTTTTTTAAAAATTGTTATTTTTTGACAACTTTTTTTTTCATTTCTCGTGTTTTTTAATGCTGAACACAAATATTTAACTGGTTTTGTAGTAAAATTATTTTTTAAGGCTCGAAAAATGAATTTTTACTGACATATCCAAACATAACCTAACTTATCCTAATTGTCTCTTTTCTCAACAAAAATTCGCAATTTGCGTTAAATTCAAGTGTTTGGCTTCCATGACGGCCTACCAGCCGTCACTCCAGCGGGAATGTAGATGAATTCGGTTTTTGTGAGTCAAAATGAATTCGGTTGTTATATATAATGATTGCGTAATGGCCGCTAATTGCGATTCGCTGCGATAGTAGTTTTTCTGTTATATCTTGAGAAATATTTGTAGTAGGCCTAGACCAAGTTTTCAAATTTGTATTCAGCGCAAAAAAACACATAAAATAAAAAAAGATCATTAAAATACCATTTAAATTAACGGAAATATGACAAAAATACTATAAGTTGTGACATTGGTTTTTTCAAATTTTTCGGTCAAATATGTTATTTCCGCAGAATAAAATGCATATCTTGTGAAAATACAGCCAATTCTAGATACATTTCAAGCAAAATGTTACAAATCTGTTTGGTGGCAAGAAACTGCATAGATACCAAAAAAGTTGTAGGGAGTTCAGAAAACTAAGTTTAGTTTAACTTTACATTTTTATTTTTCAAAAAATATTTTTGTCATATTTTACATGAAAAGTATATTGTAAACATGTAAATCAAGACTGTAAATAATATATTCATACAGAACATTTATTACTGAATACATGCTATACACAAAGGGTTTAAATTAAATAAATATGTTGTAACAATTTTCAATTGTATGCATGTTAAATGCGGCTAAAAATGCCTAGTCAGTTCAGTGTGAACACCATTGTCACATCTAGGGTTAAAAGGTGACCTTTTAGATATATTATCCCTAAAATATGCTGGCCTTGACAAAGTAAATAATAGAAATATAGGTTTCTCAAAGTTGTGAATCCGCCTTTTAAATTTTTATGGTAGGAAATTTCATAAGAAAACTAATTTCTACTCAGTAAAACGGATCTCTCGTAAACATACCTAATTCTTTACCCATTTCGGACAGTTTACAAATTTTGTTTGGTGAGTGGAACCTGCACAGAATCCGCTAGTTTTAGGAATTAAGCCTACATTCAAAACTAACAGAAGCCTAGGAGCATCTAGAACATTCAAATAAGCCACTTCGATATGGAACAATCAGTTTGGAATGATTGGCGAAGAGTTTTAAAATTATAATATTTGTCATGTCAACCACAAACTAATGATAGTAGTGGACAAATTAAGTTTCAATATCAGATCATGTGTAAGCTCCCTACACCTTCCTTTTTGGATATTATCCCTAATTAATAGTTCACACACTGGTAATTACAGCAAAGCACAAAGAGGCAATTCGTTTTGATAAAATGCAATATTTAGCAATATGACATTTCAATTTTTATGCAGACACCTTTGTTTGAGGCACATGGGTGAATTATATGAGACGCAATTGGGTACTTCAATATATGTAGGTTGAAAATGTCATAAACCAAAACAGCAAAGATAACGAATCAAGCAGAATCACAATTAAATCCAGCATAATGAAGAAAAGAGCATAAAGACAACATTGTCGGTTTCAAATACCTTACCTTTACAACTTTTCAGAAGACGGTGGAGAAAATGGAGGCAACGATGAGGTATGAGTGGACTGGAAGTGAGTGTGGAGGGAGAATATAACATAAAAAAGATAAAATGAGACACAGGCAACCAACAGACCGAATCAGAGACTAGAAAACATAATTAAATTTGTCATCATAATTAAGACGTTATGATTGTAACTGGTACAGCAAAAAATGAATTATACAAAATATATGTGTGTTTTGGTATGAAACGTTATACTACAATATTCCAAACGTTAATAATTCCATCTATCGGAAATTATTTTTCGCGGGAAATGTTACAGCCTGTAGTGTAAGCCTGTATCTGTTCAAGGTTTACGGAAACCAGAAAAAATGTTGGCGGGTAATAAAATGTGTTACTTTTTGTTTATAGATTTAATAAAATTGTTATACTATATACATGCATTACAAGAACACTGTCTTATTTAACAAGTAAATAACTAAAAGTAAATCACACGATGTTCCTGTGGCAGTTATAACTAATTTTATCATTATTCATCAGTAAGACGCTGATCGTCAACATACGGGCGAATGAGTTATGAGTGTATATAAACAAATATAGTCATTGTTACTTAAACAATGTCATGTTCCTCAGAAAGAGCTTTTTATAGGCCAATAGCCAGGGCACGTCATTATATATGTGTATAGTGATTAATAGTCATTTTATTTCTAGAGATGAAAGCCAACTCACATTGCTCTTGAAAGAATTCACCCCAAACTCTCATTAAAATTTTGTTGATTCAATAAACTTTAATTCGACCGAGCCTAGTTTAAGTCTTACTAAGCTTCCACAAATCAAGAATCAAGAACTTTATTGCCAGAGATCATAGTCACATGAAATTAGGCAATTTTTATCATAAAACTAAGAGAGTTACATGCATAAATATGTCATATTAAGTTAAGTACAAAGGTGTTAAAACTATGCGTATAGTTAAATTTGTTTCCAAATATAATACGTTCTAATAATTTCACAGCCCTTAATATTACACTATTGCAGCAAATTAATAATATTTCTTCGAGTGCTGTACTCAGTATAAAATATATGAGGTGTTTTGACGTTGGACTTGATTGATAGGTCCTACAGCCTTAACACCTAACATGAGAGTCAACTATTTAACACCGTTCCTACATAATGTAATGAATGGTCTAGTCAGTTTCCACAGGTACTCAGTAAAATCAACAAGGCAGACGGACCAGATCGATGGTCGTCTTTGTCACTGCTCAGTGCGCACACCCTAAAATATACTAACTAAAACGTTTTATCCTATTAGTAGTCTGGTCTATTTTATTTATTTATACCAACGGACATCTCCATTATTACATTAAATGAAACATAAGTTTGACAATTGTCTCAAAGTATGACTTACAGCTAAGATTGCCATGCAAAGACTGAATCATAACGCATAATAACAATAAATAGTACAAGCGTGATTTACATAGACCAATAATTATATAAATAGAACAGGTCAGTGCAATAATGTGAAATAAGTACATGCAAAATACTATAAAGTGCAAAACAAACAGATCTTTTTTACTCTTGCCACGCTATCATGAAAGAAGTCCACATGTTGGCAACATTGTTACCAGCTCTTTGGAGTCGGGCCATCGTGCTGTTGGCTGCGTAGCTAGTTCGATGCTGTTGCCTTATGAACAGATCATCAAACCTGGTACTCGTCGGGATCCTTTACAAGACCAAACGAAGTATGTTTGGGCAGTCGACTTTTCCATTTGTGATCTTATGTAGCAACACCATGTCGACAGAGAGTCTACGCTTCTCAAGTGGTTGGAGTCGAAGGTCAATAGATAACGTTTCAACTGGAACTTGAAAGTATGGATAACCCTCCTTAAAGCCAACCATGCGAATAAATCTTCGTTGGGCTCTCTCCAGTTCAGCAATAAGGTATTTCTGATAAATCAAATCAAATCCTTTATTAACATATAATATTTGTTACAATTATAAATTTTATTTGTACAAATTTTGTGTCTTGTCAAATTAACTATAACTACTACTAATATAATACTGTATCAATTAATTAATATTTAATAATCTTGTACTACAGCATGTGAGGTAGTCGAATGTATGAAATAGTTGTAACTTTGAACACTCAAAATATATATTTAAGCATACATTGAATAATGTTGCCAAATGGAACAAACTGTTATATATAAATTAAAATAATTTAAAACAATCAAAACTTGGCACTTTCCATATTAAGATAATCCTTTACACTGTAGAAGGCATGCGAATGAAGAAAGGACTTTACTAAATCTTTAAATTTTGAAATGTTGTTTTCCTTTTTAATTTTTAGTTGCAATTTGTTTAAAAAAATGTAATCCCATATAAGCTGGGCCTTTTTCAAATTTTGATGTCCTATGATTTGGGTGCCTATACATAGTGCCTCCCCATGCCTTGTATTGTATGAATGGAAATTTCCTATTTTGGCCTCAGCGTCAATATTTTTGAATATTAAAATTAAAACCTCAAATATATAAAGGGAATGAATGGTCGTTATTTTATGTTCTATAAACAGGCTTTTGCATGAATGAGAGTCAGTGACGTCGAAAATTATCCTTAAGTTCTTTTTTTGACATTTAAGAACTCTTTCCAGATAAGGGTTCCATATTGGTGAGCCATATTCCAGAATTTGTCTAACTAAGGCACAGTACAGAAACTTTATGGCAGTTGTGTCCCTGAACTGCTTCGAGCATCGAGATAGAAAGCCAAGCATTCTGTTAGCTCTGCCGCAAACGTCATGTATGTGTACATCGAAGTTCAGTGGTGGGGTCAGGATAACACCTAGGTCCTTAACACGCTCCACACGAGCAATGGACTCATTACGCACTCTATAACTGAAGTTGATAGGAGTTTGGCAACGATGGAATGTGATAACCAGACACTTATTTGTGTTAAGGGTCATTCTGTTGTCTGCACACCATCGGTCAAGACTTGATAGATCCCTCTGTATCCGAAGGCAGTCATCTTCAGCTTCTATGATTGAGAAGATTTTTATATCGTCTGCAAACATAAGGACATCACTCTGTAGCATTTCAGGAAGATCATTAATAAATAGAGAGAAAAGATAAGGCCCAAGTAACGATCCCTGGGGCACCCCAGAGTAGGCAATGAATTCAGAAGAGAGGGACAATGCAAACTTGACATACAGACGTCTGTTGAAAAGGTAACTTGCCAACCACCGGGCACAGGAGTTTCCAAATCCCTGTTCCTGCATTTTTTTCAAAATAAGTGAGTGGTCAACCGTGTCAAACGCTTTGGAGAAATCCAAATAAACTGTGTTAAGTTGTTTATTTAAGGAGAAAGTTTCTTTAATTTTATCTTGTAAAAGTATTAGGTTTGACACGGTAGACCTGCCAGCTGTAAAGCCATGCTGCTGAGGGCAAACAATGCTAGCCACTCTATGTCTGATTCTGACAAGGAAAAGATCTTCGAATACTTTGGATAAGGAAGAGAGAATAGAGATTGGCCTGTAGTTGCAAACATCATCAACAGCCCCCGTCTTGTGAATTGGGACTACATAAACTTGTTTAAAGGCTTCAGGAAAAACGCCCGTATATATCGATGCGTTCAATAAGTCACATTTGGGGGCTGCTAACAAATCGCAGCAGTGTTTCAGGACTTTAGGTGGGATTCCATCGGGAATATATGACAATTGTATATATATATTTCCTTCCTAGTGGATTGTCCTAACAAGAATTAAGCAAACTTGAAAAGTTCTACACCACATGAGAAGAACATCGCGTAAGAGGGTACTCCTCACTCTGTATTAATAATTACTAATAGTGCTTATAGTTGTTATACATAGTGCTTGAAATTGTAATAGTTTGAATTTTTATATTTGTTGTATTGTTATCCTATTTTACCCTTATTCAGACCATCTGCAAACGTTATCCGATAAAATATACTACCAAACCACTCATTGGCTAAATTTATCTGACCTGTACCACTCAGATATTATTATTTATAATAGTTTACATAGTGACATTGCCGAAGTGCCTTTAAACAACTAGAAACGGGAACGGGAAAACTGTCAGCGTTGAAATTATGTGCACCTGAATTTGAAGGATGTTTACTTAGAAACATGATACCAATGAAACATCCAGTCGCACCATTATTTCATTAAATTATTTTCTGTTATTATTACATTATATTCCTAGTTAAATGTTACATTACGACATGGGACTTTAAATATTATTCTAAGTTTCAACACTTTTTAACCTAGCCTCCTTAGCCCTGGGGTCATTTTTGCCATTATTGCCTTAAAAGCCTAACGTTCTTCTATAAGGCACAAAATAAGACTGGACTAGAGAGTGTTGAAATATTTCAACTCCTCGTAGTTCCCAATACTGAATGTGCTTATAGAAGCTGTTGGGCTATTAATAAATTGCCCTTTCTGAGGAACAGTTGATCTCATTTAGTAACCATACTACACTCATATCATAATTCATATTCACCTTAAAATACGCACAACGTTGTATCGGAGTCTCATAAGTAATAATAAGAATAAGTAGGAAAGCAAGAGTTTGTTCCGTTAATAATGGACTCAAATAGTTCAGATACCACTCAACTAGTGGCAGCACTGACTTAAGTCTATGTTGCGTTAAATCTGTATTGTTTTTGTTTGTTTCGGGTGTTATAAGATTGTTGTCCATGTCTTGGAGGTGGGGTTGAATTTTTGGCTAGGACTACTGTTTCAAAGATATATAAGAAATGACAGTTTAAGGATGTTGGAATTGATAAAATGCTTGCAGTTCTCCATTGGGTTAAGTTTGTTGATTGTTCTCAATGTCTTCTTTTGGATAGTGAGGACACGATTGATATGTGTAGATAGCCTTAGGTTTATCACCTTATAATACAACATCTGCGTTTTATCACCGCAAATGTGTTATTACAGTTAGGTTTTACCACCGTGCTATGTTCACAAAAAGTATGAAACATATATACCCTATAGGTAGGGTTGCCATACGTCCTTTTTTTGTACGGATGGTTTGTATTTTACATTCTGTGTCCGTACCGTACAAGGGACATGGTAGGTGTCCGTATTTTTCGTTCTTTTAGTATAACAATATTTTAAATTTATAATATTGTAAAAAAGACAAACGTTTATTACTATTACTTTGGGGAAATCACCGATCGACAATCGTGAGAGGTTGTGTGTGTTGTATGATGTCTCATATACTATGCATTATTATACTATCACACACTTCCCTCCCCTTAAAACAAGAAGAATTTTTTCAGCTCTTGAACTTGGGCGAAAATAATGTGAACATTTTGGAAGAGTTTTGGTGTTTGCTCTTTCTCTACCCGGTACTTCGGCACCATTATAACGAATTTTTTCACTTTCAACTACAAAATATGTTTATTTGTATTGTCTTACTCTGAAATCTTAAAATCAATATTAATATCACAATACCGTTACTACAATTTTCCAAATTTAACAACCCAAATCACATATCATAAAATGCATTAAAAAAATTTACAAATCCCCCCCCTTATACCCCCAAGTATATCTGGTGTCCGTATTTAACTATGAAAATGTATGGCAACCCTACTTACACGTATTCGTACCGTACACGGCATCAAGGATCACACCTCGGTACAACAAGATTGTAACGTAGTATAAAGTATATGTATCTCGCTGGTATTAGGTATTAGGTGGTGGTAGGTAGGTAGGTAGGTTAGGTTAGCATTACAGATGTGATGTAACACTGGTAGTTTTTTCGCCATATGGTACAACTTCTGGGTATTATCACCACAAAAGTACTATAACAGGTTTCAGCAGCGTATTATGTTTCTAAGAAGTATTACACTTGTATACCGTATATGTTTTTGCACCGTGCGTAGCCACTAGGACCACACGTCTATAACACTACAACTATAACGTAATTTTGTAGTATGTTAACTAGCGGTAGCAAAGTATAATGTTCGTAACGTACCTACCAAATATATATATATATATATATATATATATATATATATATATATATATATATATATATATATATTTATATGTACACATACTTTGCCTATAGTTGTATGTATATATACATATATATGTACTGTAGCTGCTCATGTTATGTATTGTGTGAGTAGAATCATAGAGTAGCCATAAATGTACTAATATGAGTAGTTATAACTCTGACGTTGTCATTATTTTTAGATGTTTTACGACAATTAAAATTCTTGATTCTTATTCATACAACGTGCGATGTTAACTCTTTGCAGCACAGTGATGCATAGAATGCATCACTTGTTCATGTCGCTCGCTGCACAGTGATGCATAAAATGCATTACGTGTTCATGTCGCTTGCTGCACAGTGATGCATTATTTGCATTGGCTCCTTTTTATTTTTCTAATTTTTTTGGAACAACGTGCTGTTCCTACAATGTTTTGTATGTATTTCTCTGACCATCCCCTAGATGACAGAAGCATCCATGCAAACATTTCCCGCCTTTTTCAGTCGGTATCCTCTGTTGTTCTTTGTGGTGTCAGGCAATTCCATTTATGTCCAAATGTAACGTCATTTCTTCGGTAAGTGAGCATTTTATGACTAATGAATAGTAAATCGTAATGATTTATGAGGTTCTTTATGGAAATATCTACTGGTTTTGATATTTAGATTATAATAATTTGTAAAAAATGGGTTTTACAAAACATCAAAAAATGCATCACTGTGCACTCCATGTCGTAACATACTGGGACAAAACTTAGTTTAGGTTTTTCTTGCAATCGCTGTAGTTTTTTTGGGGTTTTTTTTTTTTTAACTGACCACAATATTATAAATCACGTTTGGGAAAATATTTTAATTCGTCATAAATATAGAACAGTGCTATACAATACCACTGTTCAAGGAAAAGGCGCTGTCAATACCAAACATTTGAGTTATTTACAGCGCTTTTTTTGCAAGTAGCCTAAACCAGAACCGACAGAATTAATTTACCATCATTCAAAGACATTGCTTTGATGGAAAGAGGAGAACACCAGTGGTTCACAAGTGAAGCAGGTGTCGCCGCAATCAAATGGTTGGGAAATAAGGCAGTCTATGTACTGTCAAACATTCACTACCCTAAAGAAACTGTGAAAGTTAAATGGAGGCAAAAAAAGTGGGGATAAATTTACAATTTCATGTCCTGCGGCTATTTTTGATTACAACCAAAACGTGAACTGCGAAGATAAGTTTGATCAAATGAAGGCCTTTTATGAAATTGATAGAAAAAGTGGTGGCTTACAATTTTGTTTACTTGATTGATGCAGCTATTGTTAACGCTTATGTTCTTCAAAGTGTTTACCTGTGGCACGTCTAGACCTGAAAACCTTCCGTAGGAAAGTAATAGCTGGGCTGATAAACAGAATAGAATTGAACAGCCTCTCAGGTGTAAGAAGAGAGTGCCAATTGAACAGAGGCTGTCTGGATCTACTCATCAACCCGAAAGAAGCACAAGAAGAAGATGTATCCTTTGCAGCACAAAGAAAAAATGTGTTCAAACATTTTGGATTTGCTCAAGCTGTCAAGTACCTTTTTGGAAAAGAAAAGGACTGCTTCCAGAGCTACCATTCAAATAATTAGATATGTTTCACATATGAATGAATAACTAAGAAAAATAAACTTATCTCAACCGAAGAGTCTTTTATTTACCTATGTTTTAGCGTTTAATAACTTAAATTAGGCTAAAACTAGATTTTTCATTTTTATTTATAAAGTGTAGTTTCCTTGAAAAGTGGTCATGTAAGCATAGTGATGCAATAAATGCATCACCTTAAGTTCTTGTATTGCACAGTGATATAAAAAATGCATCACCCCATTAAAAAAAAAAAACACATGGTAAAAACAAAATATTGCTATATTCATCATATTTAGACCTTGATTAAAAGAAATAGACAGATTTTTCCCGATTTTGAAAGAATGACAAGTTCCGTGCAGCTAGCATCATAACCCCCCCCCCCCCACCCCCGTCAGCTAACCTCATGACCTCCCCGTGCAGCAAAAGAGTTAACGTTACTCCCTAGGGACTCTACTGCGTCGTCACTTAAATGTGTTTGTATCGACAGCCAAACTCCAAAGAAAACTTATGTAGGCCAGCGCTCGAGGTATTTACCCCGTCCCCACCCACGTATTGTTGGTGAAAGATTGGGAGCATACTCCAGCTACGGTGTGATGGAGCGATTAACGGGACCATCCATGCCGGCCGGTAACGAACAATAATACATGGTTAGTAGTTTAGAAAGCGAAACATTCTCCGTCACCATAATGAGTCGATAAATAAATGTTAAATTTAAAACGAGAAAGTATACACAGTAAATTATAACAAATAATGTTTTTCTGTAGACCATTATAAAATCAATACATAGGCAACATTTTGGCTTATACAGTAGATTTATATATTCATTGTACCACACAACACTTGTACCACATTATACCATAAAACATTGTACCACAAAACACTTAGTATGCTAATTTATGAGGACAAAACTTCCATTTTATTACCGAAATTCAAGCAACAGCACAATACATATTTAGTCCAATAAGGTGTCCACTCAATGATTACTATCGACATGAACACAACTCGAGAGGTCTGGAGTGTCCATGTTGGATAGTAGTCAAGGTTCAAATATTGTGTAGGGAAGAAAACTACAAAATTACTCACTACTTTGTACAATACTTTTTTTTACCCACCCACCCACTCATACACGTACAGTGGTATTTACCCACCCGCCCACCCATACACGTACAGTGGTATTAACCCACACGCCCACCCATACACGTAAAGTGATATTGACTTGATTGATCAGGTATGACTTTAACTAAAAATACAAAAATTTAAAATTATATACGAACGCTGTTTCGTTAGTTTTTATTTTATTTTTACTGTCTGAATAAAACAAAAACAACAAGTGCATCACACCAACGTAGACTGCTTTAATTGATTATTGATGTTGATGAGTCAACAATACAAATAAAATAGTAGATCACGCGTGAGTCTAGTTTAGAAGATTCCATTTGTGCAAAGCGATACGGATAGGACGGGTCAGTCACTGCAGGCCTGAACTTTCGAGATATCCCCTCGGTCGTCACAAAACAACGGTAAAAGTGCAGGTTTGTAGTGTTTATTTTGACATGATTTGGACGACCATGAAAAGAAAATTATCTTAAAAAGCTAACATTGAGCTTAATAAACCTATACTACATTACTGAAATCACCCTCACAATTGTATGAACCTCCTCGAGATGTTCGCGATGGTGGCCATAGTGGGCGGCCCTGTAAATTAAAATACAAACTTATTATATAGTTCTTCGCCAACAGCAAAAAAGTCATCGATACTGTAGTAAGTTTTAATAACTAGTTGTGTGGGAGTTTGATGCTATTATATACAAGGTTATGTTGGACAAATTGATTTGAATCCTGAGAGACTTTACAATAAGCTACTTTTTCGATGAGAAAACATGATTCGATTAAAGACTTTTGAAACTTAAAAAGAAAAAGTGTCCTTTGGATTATGACAGAAAAGGATTCATCAGGCCCGAGAACATGCAAATTAGCAGTTCGAGCAATAGTGCATAGTGCAAAGAAGCATGAAATGAAAATCGTCTTTATTTGGAGCTAAGTAAGGACTATGACTCCACTTAACATCTCCATATAGAGGCCTCTGCAGTGATCTTTCGGATGGTTTGTCAATATGCTCTCAAAAGTTCAGATTTTCATCCAGATAATTGCAGAAAGAAATGTTACTGATTTCGATAGTTGAATTAATTTTTATCCGAAAGGATTGATAATGAAGGGTCTATTTCAAAAGTAAAGTTTGAAAAATGTCGTAACTTCTCCAATTGTATGAAGGTATTTTGGAATTAAAATATAGTACTAGTTGAAAAAGTAGAAAAAGGTTGAAATAAAGGATTTTCAATTATCACCACAGAACAAAGCTATGTGACTATCACTGATTCCTCGATACTGTGTTGTAGGCCTACAATTAAATAAGTTATATTATTTTTCAAAATGGTTTGATGTGTCTTTTCATTCATTTTATGTAGTCAATACATTACAGATGTTTCAATGCACAATGTAAACAAAATTACGATTATTCATAGCTTCATGTGGAGTTTTATATATTAAACTTTAGGCTCAATGTTCGAAATAAAGATGTTACAAACGATTTCATTTTTTAACTATTTTAAATTAATTTGTGAGAAAATGTGACGCAAAGATCCTTGCACTAAGGAACCAGTTGTTTGCGAATGCTTATCATCAGTATAATGTGTGTATTTTATGCTTTATTGGTGGTGCCTATCTAGGGCCACAATTGGTGTAATGCTCTCTTTATTTTGCTTTAATTTTTGAATATTTTGATTGCAATAATTTGCTAGTCTTCAAGCACGATCGCAACTCTTTGTTTAGTAATGTGACTCTTTTTACAACATTTGAAATAAGACAAGGAAGTAAGTCAATTTTGTATATTTAGGAAAATAAGATATGTGCTTAAAATAAGGAAATTACTAGGTTTACTTCAGGTGAAAGAAGACAGAGTGTTTGTAATAAGAGTGAACATTGCAAGTATAAGATTGTGATAGTTTGAAATTAATTAATTGATAGTGTGATATTTAAAGAACTCTTGGATATATTTACAGTATTAATGTAATATGTTTTGAAGACTGGAATATTTGAAGTGAGAGATTGGGACTAGACTTAAATGCAAAATATGTTGAAGATACTAAAATTGCTGCTATACTATTACAATGTATCATATAGAGTATATATTCATAATTTTCTACTACATTTAATGCAACCGTAATTATATATGGATTGTTTTTGTGGTCAATAAACTCCAGTTTAATTTAAAATGTGTTATTAAATTGTGTAATCGATATTGTCCGGCGTTACGTCAATATTCTTTCTTTTCATCACACTCATTCGAAATCCATATTCGCCCATATTTTGACGATCGGTGTCTTATGAATAAATAAAAATAAATAATATAAATATTAGTACAAGTCACGCGAATAACTAACTATTTAGGGCAATAAGTTTGGAAAAATCAGTTAAATTATTTTGATAAACGATTCTCTCAGAAACGGGCGAAACTCTCTCTATATATATACATATATTTCTCTGGATATCTATACATAACCAGTTTCCTCTTTCGAATGTTGTAGTAAGTCAATCTTTAAAGAATGGTAAAAGCCTTTTTGACAATTTGTAATGGAATAATGGATTTGGAATGCAACTTCATAGACTTGAGATTTGTTTGGACTTTGCTTTTGATTAATTTGCTTAGCTTTGCATAGCATAGCACTATGCTAGGCTGGAAATACGAAGGAAGAGGCTGACGAGTGATTAGCTGGGCTGACATGGTTTTGGTTTGGGTTGGATCGGATAGCAAAAAAGCTAGTTCTGGGGTTATTTTAACTATGTAGTGTCAAGTGAGAAGTATTTGTTATTATTTTAAGCCTTTACGCAATGTCGCGTTTGGCGGATTATTTTGTTATTGTTGGTTATGACCACGAAAAAGAAAGTAAGTTTCAGTAAATAGTAATTTTATATAAGCTTACAGAGTTATATTTTAAAACATTATAATTTTTAAGTTGCACTTTGCTTCTTGATTTGCGAAATTAATTAGGCCTAGTAGCAATATTAATAAACACTAGGTTGCTAGAATCTATTTTGCTTCATTTGACATGTGTTGAGATAAGTCAGTGGAATTAACCTATTAGAAAACAAAATTGTGTTAGCCTATATGGAGGTTCACTGAAGTTCTAACGTTAATTATGTTGCCTACCCACCATTTAACTCTGAAGCATCTAATTTTTATGTCAGATTATTAAAATTATACATTTAAAAATGTTGTAGCCTATTTTACTATGCCTATCTTATCCTTGAAATTGTTTTAGGTTAATTATGTTTACTTTTCTAAAAGTCAGTCAACCAAATCCAAATTATGTCTATTTTGTAGCCTATGCTTGATGACAATTATAGTATCAACATTTGAGTATAATTTATGACCTGTTTTGATTTGTAATTCGCATGATAGTAGGCCTATGCTTTTAATTTATGGTTCAAGGTAGGCTTATGTTTCATATTACTCTTTTTTTTTCATTGATTTGTTAGTATTTTTGCTAGCAATGCAATTTTAATTTTAAGAACAAATGACATCATCCTGTCAATGGTTATGACCATTGAAATAAATAAAACGAGGAAATAATGAATTATTTATGTTGTCATGATGTGTTTTCGATATATTTTATATTGAAAATATGTTCAACCTATTTACCAGATATGTCTAGCATAGGCTATATAGTAACTAATTTGGTTTAGGCATATTCTCTACAACAGAAATTCCTAAATGCAATTAAATGTGCTATGATAGGATATGCTTGTCACAATTGGCTAACCAGTAGATCTATCAATATTAATGAAAAAACAGACTAGCCATATTTTAATTGTAGATATGCATAATGTGAGTTACCAAAGTGCAGAATCAGTGGTTTGAAGCTTTTTATTTTTAATCTAAAGAAGTCCAGCATAACATATCATCTATAAAATAGTTAGTGTAGGCTTATTGTTGATTGTAAGTATCTGCTCAAGAGGGGAGCATCTAACAAAATGTTTAGCATTAAAATAAACACGCAATACCAGCACATGTATTTTATTGACATATAACATTCACATGTATTTTATAATGGACATTCTACCAATATTTTACTATGAAATGAATTTATATACTTTTGAATGTTATATTTTAAAATACACTATTCTATTAATGAATGTTCATTTTAAGAAAAGTGCACTTTTTAGTCATGCCCAATAAAAATTAATATTTCTTTGTTAGTTAGCCAACATTATTTATATCTTTCCAATTTACTTGAAAAATATAACTTGGTAAGGTTTCAAAGGATCATTTTACTAAAGTAGGGTTTTTACAAGTATAATAGTGGGGTTAAATAATTATTCTGACTTAAAATTAATGATAGTCCCTCAGCAACATGCATTTATTAAGTGCAGTTCAACTCAAAACAACCTGGTGTTGTTTGAAAAATCCTGTCGGTCTTTACTCACAAACTTAAGTTCACAACATCTCCTTGGATTTTAGTAATTAGATTCAAGATCTTCAACAACATATTGTTATCAGTGTCTTTTCTCAATACCTACTCTTTGCTGACAAACTAAAACTATTACTTGAGATCCAGGATGAGAAGGATTAAGGAGACTTGGAAAACATTAGCAGATATATATACATATTATATACATACATATTTCAATATCATATTGGTTTTTTTTTTCATCTACCATTTATTAATTTAAAAAAGTGTTAAAGCTCTAATATATATACATTTGAAAGAAGGTCCAAAAGTATAAAGTGATCTCCTGTCATAAAGCTAAATCCAATCAAGACCTGCATCACTGATTTTATTAATGCTAGCAAATCCTTCTGTAAAAGAACGCAAGGGGAGCTCTGTAATTATATAATTGCTTATTTGGATATCTCCCCACAATCAGATTACAGATCTGGTGTCAATAGATCTAGTCAAAGATATATTAAACAATTTGGTCGAGGGCTAGGCTAAAATAGTACTACAAAGTTGCAAAACTTCTGGTAGAATATTGTCAAGCCCACAGCCCCCTAAAAGCATCCATTGTGGCAAGTTTCATTTTTATATCATCAACAGTCGAGTGGCAGGTATCATTTAAGTTCTATGATGTACAATGAATTTGTATATTTAATCTGCAATTATAGAAAAAAACAACTAATAACAAATAGGTATAAATCGTCATTTATGAAATAGTATTTAACTTTGTATATTGTTTTATTTGGTTGATATTTCGGATTACAGGAAGTGGAACTAGTAGTGGAATAATTATCCAACGCTTCCCCGAGAAAGACTGGCCAGATACTCCTTTCATTGAAGGAATTGAATGGGTAAGTTGTTTGACTAGCCGAAATAAAGTAATGAAATTTCTATTACTGTAGTTAGTTAATCAGAAATATACTGTAGATTGTACCTGAATATAAGTGTTTAGTGGTCGTTTTTGACAATCACTTAAAATGAAATGTTCATGTATCATACTTAAATGGCAGACTTAGGAAATTCATTTATATTTTTTCTTCACTAAAGTAGTAAAGTACTTTCACCTGATTTGATAAAAATAGTTTATTATGCTTACATTCAATCGTTGTTGCAATATGGTAATCTGGCATGGGGCGGGTGTTACCGAAGCATTCTCTCTTCATTAAAAATTATTTAGAAGTCAATAATTAAAGCTGCTTTGCAGAAAAACTCACGTTTCCCCACAGGCTTAATCTTTGAAAAATTAAAAGTGCTCAATATCTCTCAACTTTATCTAAAAACAATTATTTCACACATATTTAAAAATAAAGAAAACTTATTTAACGAAATAACACATCCGTACTCAACGAGAGCCGCGTTAAATATTGCTTTCCACCCACCTAGATTATTCAAAACTATTTCGTCAACCTCATCACATTACATTGTCAACACTGTTTATTCCAAACTACCTCCGCATATAAAAAATCCACACCTTTGTAGTTATAATACATATAAAAAATGTGTTAACCGTTGGTTGTTAGATCTGGGAAGAGATCATGTTAATTAGTTTTTTCTTCATAGTACAGATAATAGATCGCCCTGTTGCGTGGCTGCTGATCAATGTATGTACGCACGCACCTTTTTTGGGCGTAAAGTGTGAGTGAGTATAGAGTGTACGTGTGTATGTAGGGTTTGGATGTGTGTGTGTGTATATGGGAGTGAATGCAAGTGTGTATGGAGTGTGAGTAGGGTATGTTTGCATCCAAATCTCTGTAAGGTGGATTTTTTCACAATCAAACATGAGATTCCTCTTACTTATAAACATATGTTTAATTTTGACACTTAACTATGTTTTTTATTATATAAATATTATTATTGTTTTTAAACAGATATCCTGAATATATAAATATTATTATAGTTTTTAAATTTATAAACTAAATATCCTTTTCAAATTATTATAATTTAATTACAATTGTTAAATTTATTAGCTGATATAGAGCTCATTCCCCACCCACAGGCAGTAGCCCATGTGGGGAATTTTTCAAGTTATTTTTTCATATATATTCTTTATTGTATTAGTAATTTTTACTGAAATAAACGGATTTTCATTTCATTTCAATCGGAGTTACTACTGTCAAACATTTATATTAAACTATGTTAAAATGTATCCTACATTAATTAGTAACATGCATAATTCAACAGTCCTACTTGGGACTGTCTAGCAGATTAAATTGAACAGACCACAACATTTATGCTTTGGTCTCTGTGCATGAAGGTGGCTGATTTATGGGTGAGGTTTTACGGCTTTTTTGTTGTGTGGGTAAATGTTATGGCAATATTAGGTAATTATTATGGACGATAAGCAAAACAATCATATAGATATCATTCCAGTAGGAATCTACCAGTGCACAATACTTAATTCTGAGGCTATTTATTTTACGGGTAGAAAACTTTCTATATTCAATGAGACTTTTACTGAATTGAGTTTTTAATCAGAGGTAAATCAAATCAAATAAAGTTTATTGTCATAAAAACAAGATTGTCATTGACAAACGTCTTCCTTAACCTATTACACAACATTTCATTAATATAAACTATTTACAATTCATAAATTATAACTATGTAACTTATGCCTACTATTTATTATTGTATCTTGTAAATAGTCAGAAACTGAATAATATTCTTGTTATAATAAAACAAATTTCAATCTCTTTCTAAAAACATGCACACAAGCTTCAGCCTTCAAGAACCTGTGTAACTTATTATACAACTTAACACAGTTGTAAGTGGAGTGTTTCTCATAAAAAGTATTATTGTGACGGGGAATATCTAAATTATGTAAATTTCGAAGAACATGTGATTTTAGATGGAAAAGGTGACTATTTTTCTTCATGAACGTAAGGGTTTCCAAGATATATAGTGATGGGAAAGTAAGTAATTTGTTACGTCGGAAAAGTCCTCTACAAGATTTATTTCGGGGCAATCCAAGTATAACTCTCAGAGCCTTTTTTTACAATGCAAAAATGCACTTCACCCTTGAGTATTTAGTGCCCCATATTGGGAGTCCATAGACTAAGTGTGGATAGACACATCTGTAGTACGCTGAAATCAAGATGTCTCTATTTGAAAACATTAAAAGTCTCCGAAGTAAGAAAATTCCACTATGTAATTTGCTGCAAACTCTGTCTATACTGTCTATATGTTTTTAAAGGTCAGATTTGAATCAATCACCAGGCCCAAAAATATAGTATAATCACTAGATGAAATCTCTGTATCACCAATCAGAATACTGGAGTAATTGTAAAAATTTGATTTAGAATTAATTAATTAAAACTCAATGAGGCTAGTTTTGTCCATGTTCACAAAAAGATAATTCTCAGATATCCACTGAAGTAGAGAACTGCTTTCAATAAAAGTGTCAAACTGAAGCTAGTCTTCATTATTGTTAGATATGGAAATCTATGTATTATCTGCGTAAAGACAAAGCTTGGAATTTCTTATGCTAAGATGTAGATCATCAATATACATAAGAAATAAAATTGGCCCAAGGACGGACCCTTGAGGTACGCCTGTACAAACGAACACCTCGCTTGATACTTGTTTCTGGAGGCATCCTGGGCATCAATGAAAGGAATTTGCACAAACTGCTTTCGACCTAATAAGTAGGACTTGATCCATTGTAATGTTTTTTTTCTCTTATACCAAAGGACACCACTTTTTCTAAAAGGATTCTATGATCAACCACCTCGAAGGCCTTGGTAAGATCAAAGAAAAGACCCATTGTGTGCTGTCTATTATCTAGGGCATGTGTAATGTCAGAAAAAAACTAAACAGGGCATTAAGTGTATTAAGATTTTCTTAAAGCCAAATTATTATTAAAAAGAAGATCCTTAGATTCTAAAAAAGTTGTAAGTCTTTTGGAGAATAACTTTTCTAATACCTTTGGAAATGCTGAAAGAATAGAAATTGGATGATAGTTTTTTGGTTCATTGGAGTCACCTTTCTTGTAAAGAGGTTTAACAATTGAGGTCTTGAGGCAAGATGGAAAAACGCTTCCTTCAAATGACACGTTTGCCAAGAGAGCCAACGAAGCAGCAAGAAAATCTGCAACTTCTTTTAATAATTGTAACGATACTTTGTCAATGCCAGCAGAACGACTCATTCTAAGTGATTTTTATAATTTGAATGACTTCATTTTAGTCTGTTGGGAAAAGAAACAATGAATGAGTAGTGGCTCTCTGTTGAATGGAAAAAGATGATGAATGTTCAACATTATAATTAAAGATCCAGAATGGATTCCCACTTCTGAGAAGAATGTCTGAAACATATTAGAGACGAGAAGGAGATCATGTACAAGTTAACCTTTATCATCCAATGCTCTAAGAGAAAAATTGGAGAATGAGCAATCAGTTTTCCACGGTAAAACATCATTTACGATATTCGAAACAGCTTTTGATTTGTTTAGAGACCCATCTATATGTTTGAGAGCAACATTTGCCTTGGCAGATCTAATTTCTTTTCCTAATTGTTTTCTCAAAGAAGTGTACTTTTTGCGTAAAGGATGAGAAGATTCTAGATTTTTTGTTATAGTGTGTAACTTGAAAATACTTTCCCTTAATTCAACCAATTTTTGTTCAAGTTTAATTTTAGTGACCATTTTATTTTTCTTAACCTTTATCTTTTTTAGAGGAAATACCAAATCAAAATGGAACCTTAATACGGAGTGGAAGAAATTGAATTTTGCATCTATATCAAGTGTTGAGAATACATCAATCCATGTCTCATTACCAAGGAGAGTCCTAAATATATGAATGTTATCTTTTGAGAAAACCCTTTTAAATGTGAACTTTGGAATATTAGGTTTTAAACACGATGATACACTACCAACCTGACCATGATGATCGGATATTCCTGTGACTAAAACTGATGCTTTAAAATTTGCTGGACTAATATTAGTAAATATATTGTCTATAATTGTACACGAATGCTTAAATTCCCTAGTATAACTATTAATAGTGTCTCTCAATCCATGGCTGATCATTACATTTTTTTTTTAATTTTCTTCGTACACTGTCTACAGCAAAATCAATATTAAAATCACCCACGATTACAATTTGATCATTTATTTTTATAAGTTCTTCAAGGCAATTATTAACTGAGTCAAGAAAATCTAGAATGGTAGACATAACTTGGGATGGTGGTCTGTAGACGGTCATTATAAAGAAATGTATATTATTGTTTTCTACTCTAATAGCGACCAACTCACAAACGCCCTCCACGCAGTATTCTGATACATCCAACACTTGATACTTAAGAACTGGGGAGACTAAAATACAAACCCCACATTTTTTCATGCAAGGGTGACAGTAACCAGTGGCCGTGGTATAATCGGGAAGACAAAAAAACATCGAGTTCAGATTGTGTTAAGAAATGCTCAGTAAAGTACACTATCTGGTTATTATGTGACTCCAAAAAATCTTCTACAAGAAAAAGCTTAGAGAATATCCCCTGCACGTTTTGGTGGAAATTTTCATAGTCTCAAGATGTCCACCATTAGAACTGCTAGGCTCAGTTGTCATGTTCTTCCCCGTTTGAGTGTGAAAGTCTCTAAAAAATACTGTTTATTTGTAAAAATTCTAGATTGATAGGATTGATTTACAGTATTTGAATGTTTATCCACACTCCACTTACCTCTGAGTTCAGTACCTATGGATTTGGAATTACACTTCCTACTTTCCCAAATATGTGACGAATTACTGCTGTCGACACTGGGGAACAGCGCTTTGTATAAATTACTTACAATCAATCCTTTACCCCTACGATTAAAATGAAGGCCAAATCCCTTCATCATCAAATATAATTTGTGTAAAAATTATATTTTGATACAAAATTAAGAGACAAAAATGAAGTATGTTTTGTGTTTTCAATTTTTTTTAGATATTTCATAACTCGTTTGTCCTTGAAATAAAATAGTTAGGTTTCATAGTTTGTCCTAGGTATAATTTGGTAAAGAGAAACCTTATTATTTGTTCCGCCACCAACACTTTTTGTGTTTTCCACTTCTTGTTTCAAAGTTCTCAATTTGTCTTCGGGTGGTAGATATTAAAAATTTACTTACTGTACACACTAAAATTAACATTAGATTTCTTATTCCAAAACATCAGGTAATCCGCCTAAATAACTTCTACTACACTGTTGTAATTTAATTTTCAAAGAAATTCTATTCTGAACGATAAAACGTTCTATTTCTTGTTTAAAGTGTATCGCTGGCATCCAGTGTTTCTCCCCAAAGTTTAGAGCACAGTATAACCTTGCTCGACCCGCCCTCAGTCATTAGTAATTCGGCTTTAAAATGGTCCTTCAAAATATTATGATTTCATTGTACAACACATAATTTAGCAAAATTAAAAATAAAGGAAGTTATTGTTATGAAATTACAGGTTATATACACATACAATACAAAACTAAGGTGAAAATAAATGTATTGAGTTTTCTTAAAGTCAAGCTAAATATACCAATTCAATGAAAAGATGTCGGAAATTTCGACTCACAACAAAAGATCACTTGGTCACTACGAAAATAAAATCAAGTTCTAAGGTGGATATGACATTACTTCCCTGGAGTTGGCATCTAAATAAAGTATTCTGTTACATAAAAATAATATACTAGGAGAGATAGGGCATCAGCAAACTTACCTTATTAGACAAGTCCACCAATACCACAGTAGTACTTAAAAAATATAATATAATCACATTTGGACAAATTTTCTGTGCCACCGGCACTTTCTTCTTCAGGTGAGTAGAGAGAGAACTAAATACAAAATAATTCTCAAAACATTTAATACAAATTAGTAAAAAATTCTCATATAAAAAATACTGTTCATTACAGAGTGAATTACTTTTGATTGACTACAAAGTTAGTAAAGCTAACAGATAAAGCAGTTATGCACAGAATATACTTTTAGCAGGGGCCTATTATGTCTTAATGTGCCACTGAAAATGGCCTCTCCGTACATACTGCCTACCAGCAGCCACGTTAAGCTGAACCAACGAGGTTGTACTATATTTCAAAAACTGTTTTTGTTTTAAAAAAGATTGTTCTGGAAGATGTCTGTTGTACATACCTATTTCAATTACACCCAAATACCTATTTAAATTATTTGATATTTGAAAAGATATCACTTTGTAGATCCTAAAGTCTTCCTATCTTTGAAAGATATTACTTCATTAACTATAAAGTTTCTTTCAAAAAATCACATACTTTCTCCCTCTCAGTTTGATTTCAGACCAGATTTAAGTACTTATTCTGCTATTTAATATCTTCTGAAGCAATTCATTTTTCCTTTACATGGGTGAGCAGTCACTTCTATTTTTATGAACTTGCTTTAATGTGTTGACTTAATCCTAAATAAATTAAATTGGTACAGCATTAGAAATGTAGCATTCAAGTGGTTTTCCTCATACCTTTTAAACATCGTTTGCAGTATTTAGAATATCTCAAGGATGTAAGTTCTTTATATTGGAGTTTCTTTTATATAATCTGTTGTTCCACAGGGTTCAATAACAGGTACTTTGCTTATTATTATATTTGTAAACATTTGCACAAATGATACACCCACCTGTCTTCTCCAATTATACGTTCTCGTGTTTGCTGATTATGGAAGGTTATTTTTTTTTCAATACCTACAGTATAGTGCCCCAGGATTTTAAATCACGATTTTTCTTCATTAGTCAAATGAGCAAACCATAATAAACAATTCAATAACGTTTTCAAAACTTAAATTATTATATTCTCTACATTTTTCTTATCTATATCAGAATTAAATTTCTTTGTCTGAATACCCAAAATAAGTGGAATTTTCATGTAGACATCTTTGACAAGCTAAATTATTCTGTTTATGCCTTGTGGCTTTAGTTGGTTCCTGAAAGGCTCTTAACCTTGTTTATTTTGGTTCTTTCCAAGACTTTTATATTTTTATTTTGGTACTATCTTTTGAGGTCTTACCAACCTGTTTAGACTTAACAAGGGCATTCGTTCATAAGAAGAGAGCTCTGAAGATTGTGAAGAGCTGGAACTTACAAGTGTTGTTTTCTTTTCTGATGGTCTTTCTTTTCTACGGTTAATGCCACCGTACGTTTATGGGTAGGCAGGTGGTTTAATGCCACCGTACGTGTATGGGTGGGTGGGTGGGTCAATAGCACTGTACGTGTTTGGGTAGGCGGGTGGGTCAATAGCACTGTAGTATTGAAAATACACGCAATGTAGTATTGACCCACCCGCCCGTCCATACGCACTGTAGTATTGACCCACCCGCCCACCCATACACACACTGTAGTATTGACTTCAGTCAATTCATGTAATTTAATTTATAATTTATATTTATTTAACGGACAAAGCCATTTACATAATTTACAATTTCATACATTAATATATACTCCATGATGGGAAGATGAATAATACTGCAATAACTAGCACAGGTAGACTATAACTCTAAACAAATGTCAACAAACAAGTTCTACATAATCCCAATTATTGAACTATATCACGTAATATAAATTTAAGGTTACAGACACTTATAGACAATAACAAAATATATAATAACAATAGAAATATAACAATAATACCATATAACAATAAATAAAATCAGCAAAACATAACAGTGCAACTATACAAATGTCAACAAACAAGTTTTACATAGGCCTAATTCCGCAATATCACATAATCTAAATTTAAAGTTTACAGACACTTATAGATAATAACAAAATAACAAATCAAAATTATATGACACGATTGGCAAAACAATGTAAATAATACAATAATACAGGTAACAATAGATAAAATCAGCAAAACATTTTGATTTCCATTATCCAGAAAATTTGATTGATTTTGATAAAATGTAAAACTGAATTAGGCGTACGGTGTTGTTGGACCATCCACCCATACACGTACCATTGTGTATGCCCACCCACCCATATACGTACGGTGGAGTAGGCCCATCCATCTATACACGTACAGTGGTGTTGGCCCACCCACCCATACACGTACGGTGGTATTGGGCCATCCACCCATACTTCTACGGTGGAGTTGGCCCATCCACCTATACATGTACGGTGGTATTGGGCTATCCACCCATACACGTACAGTAGTATTGACTTTTTAGAAATTTTCGACTTTTCACACACAAACAGACACACACACACACACACACACAGTTGTGTATGGGTGGGCGGATGGGCCAATACTATTGGTCGTGTATGGGTGGGCGGGTGGGCCAATACTACTGGTCGTATATGGGTGGGCGGGTAGGCCAATACTACTGGTCACGTATAGGTCGGCGGGTGGGCCAATACTATTGGTTGTGTATGGGTGGGCGGGTGGGCCAATACTACTGGTCATGTATGGGTGGCTGGGTAGGTCAATATCATTGCACGTGAATGGGTGGGGAGGGGTTGGTAGATATTACATCCACTCTTTATATGGGGTTAAGTGTTAGAGAGAATTTTACAGACAGTCCTAACTTCTCCCCTTTAATAAAGGCATTTTTTTCATTTCCTCATTTCGGTATTTACCTCATATTAATTTAAATTTTCAAAACTTGAGCAATTTTAAGTCTCTAAATGATAAATATCCTTCTAGAAATAGAATGCTTGATTTCTGAAAAAAAAACAACTCTGTTGTAGCTTCAAGAAATTCTCTGTTTCTTCTTTAACAATTTACTGGTAAATGTTCACAACTTCACAAAGGCTATCGGTTCTAAACAGAAGACTGAGCATCGCTTGTTATATAAGGATCTCTACAGTTTTGAATTGACGAGGTCAATGCAGCCATTTATACCAAATCTTAAAAACTGTATTTTATAAAAATGTTAAGACTCAATTTATTTCAATTTACTGATTACGTATTATAACTTGCGTACAAAAAATGTATTTTTCAAATTTTGTAAAAAAATATTTAATTTAATGACATAATCCTAATGTGTTTCAGTTTTGTCAGCCGCAAGGATGGGCTCTTTCTTCCGAGAGACAAGAGCCAACGTTTTTTGTTTCAGTTCTTACCGATATCGACGCAAATCGTCATTACTGTGCCTGCTTCTGTTTCAATGAAACCATTTCTATTACTCCCAGTAAACCGGTAGATGAGGTAAATATTAAAAATATACTTTTTTCTACTAAACACATTTTTACTTTTATTTAATGATAAACATCTTACTGAAAGCATCCACAGTAGTTTGGGAATAATACTAAACTATTATTAATTTTAAGTATTCATTAACTATTGCTGGCGTAGAATAATGTGTTGAAAGAAATTCTAATGAAATGATAGAAGTGGCATTTAGTGATTGATTATCACATACAATGAAGATGATAGAATAGAGTTTAATTGGTTTAGTGTATGATTAAAAAAAACTTTCCCAGTAACATTATATTTAAAATGCCAAGATCATGTTGAATGCTTTTAGACAATATCAGTAAGGGCCTACTTTACATAATTATTTTCTTTTTACAAATATATTAAACCTTTAATTTTTACTATTTTCTAGTATTTTAACATAAAAAAGTGTCTGATTTCAAAAGTATAGTTGTTTACATAGGATAATATTCTAAAATAGAATAGAAGAATTTCAAGAAGTAAATAATTTGAAGAAATTCTCAATGGATAGCAATTATTGTTTTATTATTGGTAGTTGAATTAACCACATTTAAGTTTCTCAGGAATAAGTGTCATGCCATATTGGCCGACTTAGAATCAAATAATGCTTTATTTCTGAACATAAAGTACAGAGATTGGTGTCAAGTATGTTGACCTTATTAAACTATCCAATAATACTTCTAATATAATAGTTTTTTTCATATGCATAGAGAAATTATAATATTTTCATTCTCTATTAACAAAGCAGCTTAGTTGTAGTGGAAGGTTATATATTGGAGGAGTGTACCAGTGCAGTAATTTTCATGAAACAGCTCAATTGGCAGCCTCAACAATTGTTCTGCATTTCCTGTTTTCTCTCTTTCTCTATCTTGATTGTTCACACACTATTGTTGTGTACTTTTTTATTCAAATTAATTGTAAATCAGCAGAATATCTTTGTAAAGTTGTGAGGTATAAAGATTAAAACAATTTTTAACAGTAAAACATATGATTCACTTAATTTACAATTCTTAAAAAAATTTATCTTTTATTCACTATGAAGAAGTTTAATTTTGAACAGTATTGTGATAGGAATGTTTTATAGACTGATTGGTAGGTTAATTTTTAATACTATTCAGTTGTTTTTTAGTAACACTTATTTACTATTATTTAAAATAAATACTTTTTATTGATTGATAGAACACTGAAGAAATATAATTATTATTTTTCTCTTCACAGAAAGATTTAGTAGATGTGCCAATAATTTTATAGATTTAAGTGTTTATTCTTCGTGGTCAAATTATCTTTTTTGACAAGTTTACTAATAATTAGGCCTACTTATATAATTGTTGGCATTGTGACCTGTATAACCTTACCTGACTTCATCTTAACCCCATAGTTCTATGAAGTAAAATTAATTTTGAAACATACTTGCCCGGAGGTTAAATTGACAGAATAACTAAAAGTTTCTTACTGAGTTTAGTATTTAAAGGTTACTGTATTACGTTAATTTTGAAAATTAGGATCTGCCCACGAACCCAACTACCTTTGTTGAACCAAAAACCAGCTTTGTTGAACACAGAGATGTTAAGTTAAAGAGAGCTAGCAGAGGGAATCGCCTACTCTCATCGACAGAGCACAGTTCAAGTTAGAGTGAACTTTGCCCTGCCAACCAACAACCTATCGGAAACAGAATGTAATATCACGGCCCATTAAATAATGAAGTTTAGTAGTGCATACTGAAACTCAACTGTTCTCTTTGTATGTGTATAAATGAGTCCAGTCGTTGCAATTTGATTGGTGAGAACAGTTTAAATGGTAGATGTTGAATTTACAATTAATTAAACAGTTATTGCTAGCACTTTACTGTGTTATGGCTGAAGTAATTGCACTTTGAAAGCCAAGCCTCAAAACTCCATTATATCTATTTGTAAATGAAATTCGTGCACAGGGTGCAGGCCATCGTGAATTAACAACAGTAAGAATAAGAACAAAACAAAAAAAGACCGTAAAGTGACATATATTAAAATGTGGAGAGATTAAAACAAAATGCTGTAAAAAGATGTGCATTAAGAGAAAAGTCAACTTAATTTAAATGATAATCTTTACCAAACTTGGTTTTTATAGTTTAATTATTTTAGGCTCTTATGTTTATTTCATTTATAATATTTACTATAACAGTTTTATAATTGACCTTTAGAGTTATTTTACTTCCTCATGGTAAATATGTGTTGTTGCTCATTTGTAAAAAACAATAAAATTGAATAACTTGAGTTATACATTAATGATACAAAATGTTAAAAATGATTACAGCGAGTCAGTAGCGGTTAAATTATAACAGCATTTGGTTAAAGCTAAGCCTCATAAGCTATCAATTCGATCCCTATCAGTCTTAACAAATTTTGAGAGGGATCAGCTGATAACCACCGGCTGTTCATTTGTCATTGGGCTATTAATTAATGGCACTTTCGAAGGAATAGTCTGCCTTAGTTTGTAACAGTGACTTATATTCACTCATCTACATTCATTTGAAATCCTATTTTCGCCCATATATTGGATAATCTTAAGAATAAATAAAAAAATAATAATAAATTGAAAGTGTTAATTTATTGAATTTTATAGATTAAACATTGATTATAAAAAAATGGAGAAATTACACTGGGCAAAATTTGGAATAGATTCTAAAAAGGATATGATTAGGTTAAAAAAAATCAAATTATTTAAAATTATCTCAACAGTATTAATATAAAGTTATCTTAAAATAAATTTCAATCACTAGTATTACGTCTTTGGCTTTCAGATTTGTTTTATAAATAAATAAAAAGTAATAAAAGAAAATATTTTTAAAATATGTTAATTTAAATACAAAAATTGGAGATTAACTACATTTTTGGCATAATTTATTGTATTTAAAAACTTGAATATGTCATTTTTAATTTAATTAAGATAGTTTGATGATCGTTGTAATAAATGTGTTCTACATTAATAAATTTGGATTAACTCAGATGGTAAAACAATTCAATTCAGATGGTTTAAAATACTTGCAATACAAAGGATTTCAATGACACCACTGGCCTGTGGATGTAAAAAAGGGGGAATTACAGCGATTAACAAAAATAGTGGCAAAGATGACTGTCTAAATATACATTCTATAAACTTGATGTTTAAATCAATAAACAACAACTAACAAAACTTATTCATAATGCTGACTATATCCATCCTATATAGTAAAATTTACAATAATTCTTTTGTTTTAATAATGAATACAGTTTGGATATCGCAATTGTGTGATTCATTATAATTAGTGGCGCTTGTTATGAATATGTAATCTGAACAAGAATAATATTAATGATTCAAATAGTTGATATTAATTTATTTTGTCTATGTGAGGGATGTTTAGGCTGTCCTATTTGTTTTAATTATATCGGTGGGGATCGATCTTATTTATTTATACAATAAAATCTCGATAGAAATATATAGTGGTGCCAATTAGATATCTCCCTGTTAGCAAAATATTATTTACTTTAGTTGAGAAATATTTATTTTTGCAAGAAACAGAATAAAACAAGCATTTGTATATAGATTCGAAAATATTGTTTCGTGAAAAAGAAAACTTTAAAATTTAATATAATATTATGGTATTTTAAATTTGATATTTAACAAACAGTCATTTATTTGAACATTAATACAGTGAACAAAACATTAATATGAACAAAGAGTACAGGAATAAAAAATTAAATGAGATCAGAAATGAAAACAGCAAAACAACATAACAGAAACAATTATAAAATAGCATACAGTAGGCTACAATAAATTAAGGAGGGGATGAAAGAACAAGCTTGTGTTGTATAATAAAGTTGGACAAGGGTAATAATATCAGTCAATGAGGAGTGTTAAGAATGTTAGTTGTATGCAGAAACAGCTGTTTGATATATTAACCCAAAGAATATAAAATATGTTATCTGAATATGTCACAGGACTAAACAATTCTGAAATGATGGGCAAAATGTATTGATTTTTAATATTTGTTGTTGTAAAAATCATAAAATATATGAAATATTTACTATATGAAACATGTCATATATCTTAATTCGTGGGCTTAAGCGTTCTGTGTTATTACAACAAAGCTACCTATAATGGGCGCATCATGATGTTATTTACAATATATATTTATTTTTAGGATGATATGGGCTATTGAACCGCGTATGTTTAAATCAGAAAAGTGTTCTTTTCCATGACTATTTATTTACACGCTCTACATTTTTAAAAGTAATGGTTTTAATGGTCCTTTTATTTTAATGGATACTTTAATCCACATAATGTAATGAGTGAATTATAATAAAGTGGATTAGCCATTGAAAATTTATGTTTATTCAAAATATGTATACTATAAATAAATTATTTATTAGCATCTTTTTAGCTTACCTAAAATGTAACAAAACTAAAAGGACTATATAAAGGAAATCTATAACTCAACTTTATTTGTATTAATTAACATCATTGTAATATCGTAAATAACCCAAATAACCTTTATTTACCATAAATAAAACCACAATAAATGGTGCGGCCTTTGAGTAGAATTGCTGAACGGACACCATTCTCAGACTTAGACAGTATATTACATCAATATTTCAGCAGAAACTTTATGAAAATAAACATTACATTTGTCTAGTAAATAAATGACAGTAAGTGAGTGGTATCATACGTAAGCAGTAGGAAGATTCAGTAGAGTAATTTCTACAAAGTATTTTCAACATAAAGATTTGATAGAAATGTTATTCAAACAAATTAATTTTGTTATTAAACTGTTCTAGATTTTTTAAAGAACAGATATGTCTTCGAAGACGTTACTTCATATTTAACAATAGTTGACAATAATGATGTTCAGCAGGAAGAAGATGCGTTGGATGGTCAGAACAGTCCTCACAGCATCAGCCTGCCGACCATCACTCACCACAGCATCGTATATGCTCCAAAGTGTCTTGTCCTGGTGTCCCGTTTGGATTACATCGACACGTTCCGGGTAAATAAAAATTCTGCTTACATGTAAATATACATTATCTTTAAGCAGAGGTTAGGTTGGATTAGATAGGATTTGGCAAACTTGCCTGAGGAGATAGTTCCAATAAACAGAAACATAATAAAAGGTAGAGAGAGTAGGGGAAGAAACAGTTCTTAGATTGCAAGTTAATTTTACCACAGTTTTACTCACCGCTTCTAAGTTTTATAATGGTTAAAAGGTATGAAATAAACACAGGGAGGGTAATTAGACTTTGAGATCTATTAGTATGCAGATTTAATTTTTTTTTATTTGTGAACTATTGAAGTGGAGAGGAAGAATCTTGAAATTTGAAACCATGACATTATCAATATATTGAATACGTCTAAGTACCATTGATAAATTAAGTTGGAGCAATTATAGGTGTAGTTTTCAAGTGTCTGTAAGTTCCTTTGTATTGTGGAACAGGTAATAATTAAAATAATTTGGAGGAACAGGACAAGTTTTTTATGTTTTAAGGATTAGAACCATCTTAATACGTTCGCTGTGTATGTTACACCGGTGTAACATCGCGGAATTGCCAAAACTGCGTGTGTTACACCGGTGTTACATGATATTTGGATTTGCGGGAATTATTGTCCTAGGCAGGTGTTTTAAGTTTTGGTGGTTCTGTGGCCAACCTGCAATGCCTGAAGGAGTGGGGGAGCGGGCTCCACGTTCCGTTTGACGTACCGGCGAGTCTGAGAATGTGTATGTAACACCGGTGTGACATTCTCGTGAGTGTTAGTGTTGATTGCGTGACTCATGATGGATGAACCCCAACCTGGTCCCTCTGGAAATTCAACATCTCAGGATAGTTCTCAAGATTTAGCAAGTGGAGATGAAGATGAATTGGACAGATTGACGCATAATTTGGACAATAGTGACAGTGACGAGGACGACAGTGACTCATCTGATGACGATATTCCGGTTGGAGCTCCCACGTGGTGTCCCACTACAGCTGGACTTTGAAGGATCCCATTTATAAAGATAAGTGGTTTACGATGCCCTGTTCCAGAGCCAGAACCAATTAATTATTTTGATTTAATTGTAGGTAAAATATTTTACGAAAATATTGTCAATTTTACTAACAAGAAAGCTGAAAAACTGTTTTTGACCACAGAGCTAAAAGATAGATCACGAATTTGTAATTGGAAACCGCTAACAGTAGATGAATTGAAAACATTTGTTGGTCTCGTGCTTCATATGGACACTATTAAGTTGAACAGGATAAATGACTATTGGAAAACCCATTGGTTATTTTCACTAAAATCTTTTAGGGGACAAATGTCTAGAGATAGGTTCCTAAGTATTCTCCGTTGCTTGTCCTTCTCAGATGAACCACGTACTGAGCAAGAAAAAGGCAACAGGCTTTTCAAAATCAATTAAGTAGTTACTTATTTCAACAATAAGATGGATTCAATATATTATCCAGACAAAGAGCTAAGCTTAGACGAGTCCATGATTTTGTGGCGTGGAAGACTACTCTTCCGCCAATACATAAAAGGGAAGAAACACAAGTATGGAATTAAGTTGTACACATTAGCTGAGCCAGAAGGACTTGTTGTAAGGTATGCTGTTTATGCTGGTAAACAAGATATAACAGCTGGTAAAGGGCACTCACAAAAAATTGTCCTAGAGCTACTGAAATTCAAATTGGGTGTTGGGCATTTTCTATATCTTGACAACTTTTATAACAGCTAAAGTTTAGCTTCTGTACTTTTAGCTAATGACACATACTGTACTGGTACTCTAAACCAAAAACGCCAGCACAACCCAAAAGATATTGTACTTGCTAAACTAAAGAAGGGCGAGACCGTGGCCTGTTACTGTAGCGGTGTTATGATAGCTGCCTGGAGAGACAAACGTAAAGTTATGTATGTTTCAACAGAATTTGAAAACAACATGGCAACGTCTATCAACAAAAGGGGCATTGAACGAGAGAAACCACTCCCAATCATACAGTACAACGCCCATATAAAGTGGATTGTTCGTGCGGACCAGTTGCAAGCCTATCACCCAGCCGATCGCAAGACCATAAGATGGTATCTCAAAATATTTGAGTACACTTTGACACTTATGATGAACAATGCTTTACATCTATACAATAAGAATAGTGGGAGAAACAAAATGTCCCTTTATGATTTTCGTCTGACAGTCCTTGAGAAATTGCTTCCAAAACCACTAACATTCAGACATATTCAAACACCAGATCGTAGAAGGGAAACTCAACACACTATTGAAATGACCGATACCAGAGGAAATGATGGAAGGGACAAAAGAAAAAGATGTAGAGTGTGCCATTCCCATAAGAAGGTAAAAATGACGCCCTACTATTGCCCTCAGTGCCCTGAACAACCCGGTTTGTGCACAGCAGGTTGTTTTGAGATTTACCATGAAACCGCATAAAGAGTGAATCTCTACAATGTAAATAATTCATAGATAGTTGTAGAATAGTTTTTAGTGAAATAATAGTGACATAGTAAGTAATAAATGGAATTATATATATTCAGTGACCCTAACCAAGACTGCGGATGTAACACCGGTGTATCAGAGAAAGTGACCAGTGCGTGTGTTACACCGGTGTAACACGGAGACATACGTCATTTCTGGTATAAAAGGACATCGTAAATCAACTTTAGACATCATTTCCGGCCTTTGGATAACCTAAGGTAAGATAATTTAAAATAAAAAAATTCCCGCATTTTAGGCACCTTCCGCATTTTTTGACACAGCAAACGTGTTAAAGTTTTTTTTTTTTTTTTTAAGGTGGTCAGATCGAATTTCTAAGTTTTTGGCTCTTCAGAAAGTGACAAAAGAGGTCTAACTAGGAGAATTTAATTGAAAGTCGGAAAATCACTCTACAGGCACTTAAACAAAATGTATGTAGCATTGGACATTGTAACCCTTTTGTATAATTTTCTTGTATTTGTATTTAGTTGACTTAAATTTTAAGTTTACTAAATAAGTCGGCACTGGTGGCGCAGTGCTGTAACCCAGCTACATGGGGACAAAGTGTTTGGGAGATTGTAGGCGATAGGTTGGATGCTCGGCCCTCTTAATACCGACATGGCGTCCACTTGATGGTTGCTATCGGCGTGGACACTACTAGAGAAGTCTGGGTTGTCCATGTTGGGTGGTAATCATTGTGCGGATGTTGTGTGGGGGAGATAACTTAGTATCAGGCTTGTCAATTAGCTGAAAATCAGACCAGCACTACGTGGTTCGGATTCAACGTACAGCTGTAGGTCCCTTAGTTGCCCTGGCTGTTGGGCTATTAATAAATTGCTCTTTCTGAGGAACAGTTGAACTCAGTTAGTAACCAGACTACACTCATCCACACTAATCCTACACTCATATAACCATTCATATTCGCCTTAAAATACCAACAACGTTCTGTCGGCGTCTCATATGTAAGAATGTAAGTTTGTAAATAGTCTTTTGTAGGTTTGTACAATAGTCAGCCATCTATTGTAACTGATTCTTACAGAGTAGATGGCTCAATCATCGAGCATTTTGTCGTAATGCATTTAATTTTAATGTTTTTTTTTTTTACTTTTTATGTAATTTTGTTGTAACTATATGATTATGACCAACATATTGTCTGTTTCAGAACTGCCTGGGTATAATATATACAGTGTTTGTGGAGAGCATGCAAGTGCCATTGGAGAATGTGGTGAGTAACATTCTGGGGTGTATTCAAGTGCCGCCACCTGGTGGACCGCAGGTGCGCTTTAGTATCGGAGCTGGAGACAGGCAAGCTCTTCAACCACCCCTCACCCCCACTCTGCCTGTAACACATACCTCGGTCAATCTTCTCTTTCAGCAGTTAGGTAATCAAGGAACCTCTGTAATAATTGTAGATTGAGTGTATCACTATTTTGCCAACATGGTTTTAATTTTTAAATTATTTAAAAAATATTAAGTGTCTCTTAAGATAGTTCTTATTCATTTTTTTTCCATTAAATGCAGTAAAACCTTGATAGTTTGACACGTTAACCCTCTGTCGGTCGCACCATATCTCACAGATACCAGCAAACGTTTTTTGCCCGCCCTTCCCCCTCCCACGTCTAGGGGCCTTGCCATTACAATGGAAGCTCCTCTCTACTCCCTCAATGAGCAAGTGTGGAAACCAGTTTCGTCGAGGCAACACCCACACCCTCCAGACCCTAATATCTTTGAGATACTATAATATCTTTGAGGCCCATTACGTCAGAACATTTTATTCTGTATATGTAAGATGCTAATAACAATTCATAATTTATAATAAACTACAATTTGTATTAAAATTTGTTACTATCCATTGTAATCAAATTCCTATTTAAAAAAATATCACTTTACAAAATTTTAAATAAATGCATACACAAAATTAAGTCGAAAATATAAAGTTTTCCTAGATAGGCTAATTGATACAAAAGTTATTAAAAAGTCGCTACAAAAAGAAAGATTAACAATTCTAATGCTTATTAAAATATAAATCATGAAATTTTCATTTATGTAAAGAATCTGAAGCCATTTAAGAGTTAAGGGTCTGTAGTATCTGACAGATACCGTGCGACCTTTCCTGTCCTTGAATTTTTACAGTTATATAATAGAAAATGTCATATTTTACTTAACTTTTTTTTTTAATCTGACCTACCGAGATTTATATTACCATATACTGTGTAATAAGGTTAATAAGGAGTTAAATTTCAGTACTGATGTATTACGTTGCGTTAAACTAAGTTTTAGGCCATTGTAAATCATCTGAAAATATGGTTATTTTTTAGGGCTGTGCAAGTACTCGAAATTTTCAGTATTTGATAGAGTATTTTATTACTCGAACTCAGCTCGAAGCTTCCAAAACTACTCGAAGTTCGATGAGTAGTTGTATTTCACGAAATATCAGATTTAAATCTTAATTTAGTTTTAAGAGTAAACAGTTTTATAAGTTATGAATAAAAAATGTGCGCTTTCTTGTGTTTTATTTTACTCTTAATCATACGTTAACAGTTTGGTACACGTAATTATGAACTAAACAATACGCCTAAGAATAGGTAGTACACGACGACAATCAAATGAACTAGTCAACGTAGTGAACGAGTTCATTCATTATGATTTGAACTAGTTCAATTCAAAGTGAACAATACAGCTGGGAAGGAAGCAGTCACACATGTCAGTTGTCCGAGTCTACTAGTCACTTGTAACCTAACCTAAAATTGCGTGAATAAAACAGAAGTGCGGGTTAGTGTCTTTATGACGGACGAGAGATCCGGTCCAAGATGCTCAAAAAGACCTGTTACCGATACAAATCTAATGGTCTGTATGCCGTGGAAATTATGCATATTTTCGTTAATATCAATAATATCGCTCAATCAAAAGGGTACCGAGAATGGGTCACTTTAGATCCCAAGAATCGAACTTTCCATCTTTTCTAGGCGAAAGTTCATCTCGGTTGTAGTATACGTTCGTGCAAAGAACCGTTCAGCTCCTTTTCGGAACTGAAATTATCGTATATTTCTTGTGAGTCTATTTTGTTTATTAATCTGAGCAGGGAATCGTCCAATGTTTTGATGTAAGAAAATACCGTATCGTATCATATAAAATATGGTAATGGCGTTCTAGCAGCGTGCGACACAACATTATTGATTTATTTTCCATCAAATAAAAATATATATATATATCTGTGGCGAACGTCTATTAATTATTATTCCGTAAACACCTTAGATCGCCAAAACTGTGTTTAATATTTGCGCATACGATATTTTTGCTTGTCAATTTGTTGAACGGTTTCCTGACTAGGTTAGACAATAACACAGTTGGAGTCTAAAAGGTGGTAAAGTACGATAATTTTGATTCGTAAACTCACAGAATGGTCCCCTGTTCACATTGACGTTGATATAAACTGTAAAACAATCACGAATCCACCCAAGTGAAGGAGAAACTTGTTGGAAGACCTTTTCTAAACAAAATACAACGAATTTAGAGATTCGGAAAATAATTTTTATTGAACCGAAGCCTTATCAAACGTCTTGTTTTTATTCATAAGTTTATATTTCAGACTGCATCTGGTCGCCAATATCGGCTAGACCTTTTATATTAGCCGACTACGTCTATGGTTTCCATTCGATTACGCCAGATTTTCATGAATTTCAAGTTATGAAATAATTATTTATCTGTTGTTCAGTGTAGCCTCATATATCGAAATAGTTTGAAGTTGCACACATACCATTACCGATCATAATTTAAAAACTAACTATCCTAAGCGACTTTAAAATTTATTTTTAGTAAATCTGCTTAGTTATTATTATCAACCGATTGAACTACAGTCTTTGTCATCCAAATTTTCAAATTTGATTATATAATTCACAGCTTATTTCCAGTTAGTTGTAACCTTGTTATTACTGAATTAAATACCCACAGAATACAGATTCACTTTTCTTGGCGTGTACAAAATCAAATTTTGTTGAAAGGAGGCAATTCTGAAAGCAAATGACTGCATTTGGCGATGAAGCCTGAATTTTAGCACCGTTCGGTTGGATGCAGCTTTTGCCAACAAGCTCAGCTACGTTTTCGTGGTACACTTTGAACTGAACCACCAGATAAACATATCGGCCGGCTGTGAAACAGTATAATTGGCTTGCATAGAAAATCTGATCTGTGATATGAGTGAACAGATTAAATCTTTATAATCCACATTGTTTCAATTAATAATATACTTTCTTAGTTTCTTTCATCATATTAGTTATGAAAGAAGGAAAAAGGTTAAATTTTATAATGCCACATAAAAATGTAGGAAGGCAGGAAGTAAAAAGTTTTATTTGTCAAATGTTACAGTTACAAACAACAAATCAAAATTATTGTGTTCAGTTTAGATGTATATATTTAGGAATCTGGCAAAACTTAACATAGGCTTAGGATGGTGTCTGCATTTTACAGTTGCCTTGGGTGAAGAGGAAATACTTCTGTAAATACTCGCTCGAAAATACTTGATACTCGAAAAAAATGCCAACTACTCGACTCGAACTCAAAAATCACTACTCGCACACTCCTAATTATCTTGTAGAAACAGTGCGACCGATCACGTACAATTTTAGGTGCGACTGCTGGACGGTTAAGGACTAATGAGGAGTTTAAGTATTGAAACGTTGAAAAATAAAAAATTTATGGTAAACATAAACAAAATTATTTTATAAAGAAGTTGAACCGGATTTTCTTCATGAATAATTGAAAACAAAACTTAAAATAAGCTTTATAGTAATGTAACATTGTATGTCATACTGAATTAATTGGTATTGAGTTACTATAGTAGTTATTAAAATATTAAAAGTTCAATACGTACAAGGTGCAATAACTTAACGTAAACAAGGATTTGTTATGCTAACTGTTATTCACTTTGACATTGTTATTTCATTGATCTGCAGTTGGCCGAACTGTGCTCAGCCTGCCAAGGAAAATACTTTTGCCACATCATGTAGCCTTCGCCAGTGTTGAAGTATCGTGTGTCAAACTTTTGAGACTACTGTATTTAGAGCCATTGGAATATTAATTTAAAAGTTGTGTTGACTATGTAGATGAGAACAATTTAGTGTATTGATAGAGAGTGTAGCGAGTTTGATTTTAAGACATTAAAATGTCACCAGCCAAATGTCGTAAGGAATGACCCAGTAATGACCTGTAGATTGTTTACATACTTATATCTTATATATGTTGGCCCATCTCGCTTCCATTTTCATACCTTTAAAAGTATAGCCACAATATCCACGTACTAAATACTCTACTATAATGTACACTTCATTTTCCCTACATAGGACTACAGTGATATAACTCATTGAAAATTACATTGATCTCAGCCTCTTCAAATTCCTGTAATAGTAACCATTAAACTAGTAAAAAATAAAATAAGCAAATTGCTATATTTTATTCTAGCAGATCTGTCTAAATTGTGAGGTATATCAAAATTTGTACATTCCTTAAACTAGTTAAACAAAAAAAATATTTAAAATGAATTGTTTACAAATATATCGTACTATTTTATAATTTTAGTTGTATGTTATTGAAAACATGTTGCTATTTTTTGTAAGTGTATAATGTAAATTAAAAATCTACCATCGTAATGTTCTTTTGCAGGTATCCGCAATGTACTGACGTTGTTTTGTGCGGTTATGACAGAGCAGAAGATTCTTTTCCAGTCTAAAAGTTACAGTCGCCTTACAGATGCATGCCGAGCCCTCACTGCCCTAATGTACCCATTCAGGTATTATTTGACTCACAAGTAATGTTTATAGTGAAATTGCCTTGTTACCAGACAAATTTGAAGAGTTTCAATGTAGCAGTAGATGTCAATTTGAATACATGAATTAACGTATATTAATTTTATAAAAATTAAAATCAAGTAAAGAAAAGCAGTCTCTAAGTCAGTTTGATCACCAATTATGAAGAAAGAACATCAGTGGTTGGTTTTGTCTATTATTGGTTAGTAACTATAGTTTTCTATATATATAATAATAATAAATCTTTATTTGTGTTTGACAACAGATTGTTGTATACAAAACGTCATATTGTGCTATAAATAAAACTAGATAAATATAAACATGAAACTTGAAACACACCACTCATTCTCTCATTCACACATACATTTCCAATATTCATTCACACCTTCATTCATACTCTGGCAATTTCCGTCCCAAATCCGAGCCGAGATTAGTTCTCCCAGTTGTATCGGAGAACTCCCCCACCGAGAGGCCTTTTGGGTCAAGAAACTCTTCAGTCTGATTTTTAGTGCCTGGGGTACTGGAACATTTTTCATTGAGGGGTAGGTTGTTGATAAATGTAGCACCCACCTGTGACAGTAAGCGCTCATATATCGCCATTCTGTGCTGTCCAGTTCTGTAATTGTCCCTGCCTCTGGTTCCGTACGTATGTATGCCACTACCTCACATAAGGTGACACTTGGTCATACAGAGGAGAGACAGGGCAGTGTTTGTAATCTCAGCTCAATAAAGGCTGGATTACATGACTCTAGAATTCAGTTTTGATATAATACGTACTGCTTTTTTTGCACTCTGAAAATTCGGAGGAATTGAGTGCTTTAGCATCCACCTCATACTGGGATTCCATAGGTAAGGTGGGAATGAATTAGACCAAAGTAGGCCATGAGAAGAACTTGAGTTGGACAAAACGTTGACAGTTTTCTCAGGGCGTAAACGCCTGATGCAACTTTGGCACAGACATGGTCCACATGGCTAGTCCAGGTCATCTGCGATCAAAGTATACTCAAGGAACTTTGCTGACTCAACCTCCTGTAAGACCATTGTCTGCCATTACCACTAGACTATTTACTAAGGCCTCTGTCTCAAGCAGAATTGCAAATAATTTGTTTTTTAACTATTGTTATTTAAATTTAATTTTCTAAAATGTTGGACGCAACTGTTCAAATCAAGAAACGATTGCATTTCCAAGAGTTCAGTTGAGACTGATTTGTAGAGGAGAGTCGTGTCATCGGCGTACTGGACTAAATGTCCATATTGTAAAGCCAAGCCAACATCATTAACGTAAATAAGAAACAATAGTGGACCGAGTATAGATCCCTGTGGGACCCATACTTCAGCTTTAAATTTGGAGATGAATGAACTGAGATCCTCACATATTGTGTTCTGTTGTTGAGGTACGAGTCAAGCCATGTTAGTGGCACTCCTCGGACTCATAGTCATATATGGATTCCGAGGAATCCAATAATTGAATATTAGGTTAGGTTAAAGGGCACTAGGCCAGGAATTAGTATATTAGAGAGATAGGACATCAGCAAACTTACCTTAAAAGACAAGTTCACTAACATCAGAGTAGTAGTCACAAACACAAAATACACAAAAGCTCACAAATTTTCAACACCACTGGCATTTTCTTCAGGTGAGTAGAGGGAGAGAGAGAGAGACACTGAAATGACTTCCACTATTGCTGGGTAGGTGGCTGTGGTGGGGGGGTGTACATCCATAGAGCAACACTCAGGTGTAGATGCAGTATTTCAGTTAGTATATATATATAAAAATATAAATGAAGTTTGCTGATGGGGAAGGGGTTGAAGGGAAGTGGTCTATCTTATGTTCAGATTAGGTGGGTCACGGGATTTTGTTATCCATTGGTGTGCTAATTCCATCCTTCGGAGTTGGGAACTATTGGCATGGGAAGGAAGGGATCTGATTACCTTAGTGGTGTAACACTGATCAAAATTTTGATTATGGAGAAGAGTATGGGCAGAGACAGGTTTTTCAGGATTTTGGACTTTGCAATCATGTCTATGGCCATTCATGCGTTTACGAAGGGTTTCACTGGTAAGGCCAATATATTGGGCAGGACAGTGCTGGCACTGGAGTTGATAAATTAGATTGGTGGAATCACAGGAGTGGTTTCCAGGTATCTTGTAGGTTAAGGAGGTAGTGGAGCTGGTAAAAGATGTGGCTGAGAGATGAATAGGGCAGGTTTTGCAAGATTTCTTGTTACAAGGATTGGAACCGGGTGGTTGCTGGTCTTTAGGACAGGTCAGGATGTTGGGATCAGGTAACTTAGGATGGACCAGGATCTGGCGGAGGTTTTTGTTTTGTCTGAAAGTAACAGTAGGAGGTTTTTCAAGGAGATCTTTGGTGTGGGGGGAAGCTTTTAAGATGTTGAAGCCATCTTTCAGGATTTTGTTGAGTTTTTGTAGGCCATGGTGGTAATTAGTGATAAGGGGTAAGCATTGGGAACTGCTTTTGGTTTGGGGTTGGTTTTGGGACTGGGCTAAACGGATTTGGTTTTTAACAAGGTTGGTAGGGTAACCTCTCTTTTGGAAAGCACTGACAAGTTGGTTGTTGTATTGATTTAGGTTTCTGGGAGAGGAAATGATACGTTTGGCACGGGTGGCTAGGCTATAGGGTAGGGAGCGTTTAGTGTTGTTGGGGTGACAGCTGGTATAGTGAAGGTATTGTTGTTTATTTTAGAGGTTAGGCCTAGGGGGACAATTTCTAGGGCCAAACAATTAGAAAGAAAGGAATTTAGAGGTTAGGCCTAGGGGGACAATTTCTAGGGCCAAACAATTAGAAAGAAAGGAATTCCTGCCATATCTGCTATGCCTTCCTACATGCACAACAAAATCCTGGAAATATCTAATGGTCACTCCCTTCATATCCTTAAAACCATCCTTAATCTGTACAAAGAAGAACACAATAAAACTGTTACTAGCCTACTTGCCTGCTATGAACTGATCATATCCACCAATCCCCATCTTATCAATGAACTTACCAATACTATTACCACTGCCAACAACCTGCTAACCAAACTCAACCAAACCAAACTAAAAAAACTTTCCAAACTCTACTTACAAACCCTCCAAACAGTTGGATTCCTTCAAATTAGGCCTAACCTTGAATCCACCTATCCTCTTATAGGCCCAAAACCTAACCTAGCTGACCTTCTTAATATACCCACACCCATTGGCCAACTCCCTGTTCTTCCCAAAAAACTGTGTACCAACCCATCCCCCGCAAGTGTCAAACCCACGGAAACAGTCAATCCTTCCAACCATTCCGTGTATAACCTATCAAACCACACCCTCTCCGAACCTGAATTGAGCATTTTGTCCAAAGGCCTTACTTTCACTCCTACTTCTCACCTAGACCAGTTCTCCTTAGTCTCTGATGTCATTTCCTTTGGCCGCAACCTGAAGTTGAAGATGTTTTTTGAGAACAACACCTTCAACCCTAATCCTACGAACCTGCCTGAAACCTGCCTAGCGCGCTTCAAACCTCCTTCCAGCTTTGACCCACCACCACTACCTCCTGACCATCCTATTGAACTTTACCTTAACTTCATCCTCCAAAAAGTGTCAGATCCTCAGTTCTTCTCCCAACTACCTAAAGATCAGAACCTTACCATCGCTGAACGCGGAGCCATAAAGTCCCTAAAATCCAATGACAACATTATGATCCTTCCTGCCGATAAAGGTTCCACCACTGTTATTCTTAACAAATCCGATTATATCAATGAAATTAACCTCCAGTTGTCCGATTCCAGCACCTACAAAAAACTTGACTTCGACCCAACTGAAAAACACAACCAAGAACTGAAAAATCTCCTCCTTCATCATGCTAAACACCAAAACCTAACCACCGCCAGCCAAATCCTGCTTATCAATGAACAGCCTACTCCACCCCAGTTTTATATCCTACCCAAAATCCATAAAGGCACCATCCCTCCCCCTGGTAGGCCTATTGTGGCCAGCTATAATTCTGTTACCGAACGCATCTCTGCCTTTGTCGATGATAAACTCCAACCTCTAGTACGACAACTTCCTTCCCACGTCCAGGACACCAATCATTTCCTTAGTCTCCTCTCCAATCTTCCCCAACCTCTACCCCTTAACACCAAACTGGTTACCATTGATGCTACTTCACTGTACACCAATATACCCCACGCTCATGGCTTAGCTGCTATTGAGTATTTCCTCAATACACGCCCTCCAAACACCAAGCCTAGCACTTCCTTCCTAGTTCAGCTGACTCAATTCATCCTTGAAAAAAACCACTTCCAAAGTTCTGGCATTAACTACCTCCAGATCAAGGGTACCGCTATGGGTACCCGCATGGCCCCTTCCTATGCCAACCTGTTCATGGGGAAATTGGAGAAGACTTTCCTTCAAAAACAACCCGTCCAACCCCTCTGCTGGCTCCGTTTCATCGATGATATTTTCATGATCTGGACTGACTCCGAAAACAATCTTGAAACCTTCCTTCAAAGCCTACAAAACTTTTCATCACTGAATTTCACCTGGCAATCCTCTTCTGAACGCATAGTCTTCCTTGATGTTGAAATTGGATTGGAGGACGGTGTCCTTCAAACTGATATTCACATCAAACCTACCAATAAACAACAATACCTTCACTATACCAGCTGTCACCCCAACAACACTAAACGCTCCCTACCCTATAGCCTAGCCACCCGTGCCAAACGTATCATTTCCTCTCCCAGAAACCTAAATCAATACAACAACCAACTTGTCAGTGCTTTCCAAAAGAGAGGTTACCCTACCAACCTTGTTAAAAACCAAATCCGTTTAGCCCAGTCCCAAAACCAACCCCAAACCAAAAGCAGTTCCCAATGCTTACCCCTTATCACTAATTACCACCATGGCCTACAAAAACTCAACAAAATCCTGAAAGATGGCTTCAACATCTTAAAAGCTTCCCCCCACACCAAAGATCTCCTTGAAAAACCTCCTACTGTTACTTTCAGACAAAACAAAAACCTCCGCCAGATCCTGGTCCATCCTAAGTTACCTGATCCCAACATCCTGACCTGTCCTAAAGACCAGCAACCACCCGGTTCCAATCCTTGTAACAAGAAATCTTGCAAAACCTGCCCTATTCATCTCTCAGCCACATCTTTTACCAGCTCCACTACCTCCTTAACCTACAAGATACCTGGAAACCACTCCTGTGATTCCACCAATCTAATTTATCAACTCCAGTGCCAGCACTGTCCTGCCCAATATATTGGCCTTACCAGTGAAACCCTTCGTAAACGCATGAATGGCCATAGACATGATTGCAAAGTCCAAAATCCTGAAAAACCTGTCTCTGCCCATACTCTTCTCCATAATCAAAATTTTGATCAGTGTTACACCACTAAGGTAATCAGATCCCTTCCTTCCCATGCCAATAGTTCCCAACTCCGAAGGATGGAATTAGCACACCAATGGATAACAAAATCCCGTGACCCACCTAATCTGAACATAAGATAGACCACTTCCCTTCAACCCCTTCCCCATCAGCAAACTTCATTTATATTTTTATATATATATACTAACTGAAATACTGCATCTACACCTGAGTGTTGCTCTATGGATGTACACCCCCCCACCACAGCCACCTACCCAGCAATAGTGGAAGTCATTTCAGTGTCTCTCTCTCTCTCCCTCTACTCACCTGAAGAAAATGCCAGTGGTGTTGAAAATTTGTGAGCTTTTGTGTATTTTGTGTTTGTGACTACTACTCTGATGTTAGTGAACTTGTCTTTTAAGGTAAGTTTGCTGATGTCCTATCTCTCTAATATACCAATAATTGAATATATAACTGACCTATATATTCAATTATTAACTATATAGGTCAAATAACTTCTTTATTTAATTAAAACCTAAATGACAATTTTATTAAGTTTTATTACCAGCCAAGGCTTTAAAATGGAAAGGTATTATCAAACTTTTCTAGCAAAACGTTTTATAATTTTCCCATGCAAATTTTCACTATATCGTATTGTGTATACACTTTGTTCATTATTTACCGCCTAGCAAAATTTTAATTTTGATTTGAATAAGTAATTCATTCTTTTTACCACTGTCAAAACTGCAAATAATGATTTCTTTATGTAAAAATTTAAAAGATCATACTCTGAAAATAAATAAGAATCAAGCAAATGCAAACTGTGAGATTACCAATACTATAGTTTTTGAAAATATATGATTTCTGCTTCATTTTGGGTATTTTGTGCTTCACATTGGGGAAATCACAAATCATTGTACACTGATACAGTACAGTAATAAAATCTGTTGACTTAAAAGTCTTCTGAATTTGTCACTGAATTCAACCTTACTTGTTGATTCACTGTAAGAACTGTAATTTCTGAAATATTTTAATGTGAAGTACTTCTGAAGGCAGCTTTAGTCAGATACAGAGACCATTACATAAGTCTATATGAAAAACAGAATATACAACTGTAGCAATGAAACAACAGCAGGAGTGTCTCATAGTAGCAAAGTATTAATTAAAACAAATTCCATCCAAGCCCACAGAGTAGTTTAGACTTGTATGTGGAAGCCAAGAGTTTAGGTTGTTGACAGCTCTATGAATGAATGAATAAATCGATTTATTTCTGCATAAAATAAAAATACATATCAATGCAATATAAAGTGAATCAATACAATAATAATCAATTTTATAGATAAGAATCAATATTCTTCATTGAAGTTGAGCTAAATAAATATAAATAAGTAAAATAATACACAGAATTTTGTTTCAATGGAAATAAGCCTACATGGGCTTGGTGACTCCGCAAATGGTCACAACCTGGCCCTTATCTGAAATATAGCTTCTGAACCAGGCAAGAGCATTGCCGGTAACACTAATTGCTTCTAATTTAATTAGTATAGGACATCAGCAAACTTACCTTAGAAGACAAATTTACTAACACCAGAGTAGTAGTAAAATACACAAAATAAAGTATGATTATGTGTTTATTTTGTGTATTTTACTACTACTCTGGTATTAGTGAACTTGTCTTCTAAGGTAAGTTTGCTGATGTCCTATCTCTCCAATATACTAATTCCTGGCCTAGTGCCCTTTAACCTAACCTAAAATTCTAATTTAATTAATAATATGAGGCAAATGTTTCAAGTCCATTTGAATACCGTGGATTTTGCTAGATCCACGGAGTTTAACCCGCACACGTACAGTGGTATTGACCAACCTGCCCACCAATACACGTACAGTGGTATTGACCCACCCGCCCACTCGTACAAATACAGTGGTATTGACCAACCTGCCCACCAATACACGTACGGTGATATTGACCCACCCACCCACCCAAACACGTACAGTGGTATTGACCCACCCGCCCACCCATACACGTACAGTGGTATTTCAAATTTAAGTTAAAAAGTTAAAATATCAATACCACTGAACGTGTATGGGTGGGCGGGCGGGTTAATACCACTGTACGTGTATGGATGGGCGGGTGGGTCAATACCACTGTACGTGTATGGGCAGGCGGGTGGGTCAATACCACTGTACGTGTATGGGCGGGCAGTTGGGTCCAGTGGGTCAATACCATTGTACGTTTATGGGTGGGTGGTTGGGTCAATACCATTGTATGTGTATGGGTGGGTGGTTGGGTCAATACCATTGTACGTGTAGGGGTGGGCGGGTGAGTCAAAACCATTGTACGTGTAGGGGTGGGCGGGTGGGTCATTACCATTGTACGTGCATGGGTGGGAGGTTGAGTCAATACCATTGTGTATGGGTGGGTGAGTGGGTCAATACGACAACTAATAATTAATAAATATAAGGGGATTATTAGCTGAAATACAATCATTGATATCCTTATTGATAGCAAACCGTGTGTAAGTAATATATCAGTCTTTTCTGATTCCATATTGGTATTGAGTTATAATATTATTATTATTATAATAATCATTAATATAAGCCCCTTAATAGCAACAAGACATCTGCTCAGAGGTTGCCAACGACTGGATTGTAATAGTTAGGTCTTGGATTCTGTATTATGTTAGGGTTAGGTTGCTTTTCAGAAGGTAGAACTTATATCAGGCCATACTTATATATGGACAATAGTACATGATTCGAATTTATGATAGTGCCAGTTTTAACTTGCCCTGTCTAATGGGTTTGTACTTAATGGCCTTTTTAATGATTATTTATTGTTCTTAGTTACTGACAAAGATTATACTTGTTTATTTACTCTTATTCGTAACAAATTTTCACCTGTGTATTGACGAATGGTGTCTTCATTATAAGAAATGAATAAATATAGAAGAAACCATTTTAGATCATTGCATTGAAGTCATGGAATAATTTAACATTCTTTGATTATCAAATTATGCTGACTTCTGCTCAGACAAAATTATACAGAGTACTTTCAAGTAAGTCGGCCACTTTTGGTTTCTTTATACCAGTTTAGTTCAGTTATTAATAAAAAGAGAGTTTATTTTAATTACAGATACAGTAGTGCAAAAAGCGTGGTTACTTTTCTGCACAATTTTGATTTGTACAGCCAGTGATAAAAAACAAAAATTTCAACTATAACAATCCATATAAAATTAACAGTTGAAATAACCTGTGACGATAGAAGTATAATGCCAGTAACACATGGCCTCCCAGGGAAAATGCTAATAAGCGTATTGCAGTTAAAATGTTAATTAAACATTTTATTCATGTTGTGGGGAATTGTACAGAGACAATCTCTGCATAAAACTTAGCAGCAGTCTTTTTGTAATAAGACAAATCCAGAAGACAACAGATGACCAAGCAACAATGACAGACTATTAGACACTTTTCAAGACGAGTATCAGATACAACATATTGATAACTTCATAACCACCTGCTCAACCGAACTGCAATCCAACAATAGAAATGATCTCAAGTCTGCGCCTGTATAGATGGCGGCTTAGCAGACGACCACTATACTCCATTGGCAAAATTTTTATGACAGTTTTATTGGTGCTTCCTTATTCGTGAAACTCCTACGCGACTACATAATGCTTTTCTTTTGTACTGTAACTATATACCATTTTTTTACATTTAACGCTACTGTTCTCCATGAATATGTGAATAAAATATAATGTGAATTATGTACAGATACAGCCACGTGTATATCCCTCTTCTGCCAGCTGCACTGGTGGAAGTGCTGTCCACTCCAACACCTTTCGTCATGGGCGTCCACTCTTCCCTCAAGACTGATGTATCTGAGATGGTAAGTAATTTCCCTAACAAGCAATCATTCAAGCAAAATTATCAACATATTCTTTATTGTTACAAAAATATAATTTTATATAAAGAATACAACAAACTTTTGTGAATCCCTCTGGTCCGGGGATAGTAAACCTTAAAGGTTGCTGAGATCAATCTTTCTAATTTATTCTCATGCTTTTGCTTATAATTTCTTAATTTTTTTTTTATGTTGAGGTTTCATTTGTTTGTAATTTCTACTAACATTGAATATGTTAATTAAAGAATTTTTAAAACTTGATAATTTTAACTTCAAATATTGATGCAGCAATTATTATATTAAGGTTTTTTCAAATCAATAAAAATTTGTTGTTTTTTTTAGTAATTTGTACGTATACCATTTTATTGCTTTCTGAAAATAACAATGAACATGGTGGCAACTAACTAGGCATATGTTTGGACTTGATTATTTGCTCAACAAATTGCTATTACCAAACAGTTATTAAATACATTAGTATTTGATGAAGGCCATTTCTGATCAGGGAATAAAATACTGTTCCAGTCCATTATTTGTACCAGACATATAAATTTTGTTAAATTTTTCACTCATATTTTACATTGTATTGAATTTTTATACAAGTAAAAATCTACAGTATAGTTATGTAATTAATCTTTTATAAGAATATTTACCGGTACATTTCTTTCACATAAATGCAACCAAATATCTGAAACCGAATTTGAGATCAATAGGAAATGTTTACTTTTGTAAATATAGTGCAGGTTTATAATACACTCATTTATTGTAGCAATATTTGATTCTTGTTCACCATCAAGTTGGTATTCGCCGGATTCTGTACTGGCTAAGCCGGAAATTCGGCTTAAATACAGACTCCCGATACATCCAACATTTTTTACGAAAAAGTGATGTCATAATAACACTTTTTGTACTGAGTTAAAGAACGTTGATTTATCTGGCCGATTGAAATTATTTTGTTCGAATATCAATAACGAATTTTATTTTACAAGGCTTTGAAATCATTGTTTCGTTTGGCTGGCAGACATCAGCTGTCGTCATTTATGCGAAACTGTGATCAGAATTGTTTCCAAGTTTGGTTTGTTTACATTGATTACAAGTTACAAGTTGATTCATGTTGTATATTTACTGTTTACATAAGTTAATAATTAAATAATAATCTTTATTGTCTTCACTTAATAAAAAAGTATTAAACATACAATATATAAAATATTAAATTAATATAATATAAATATAAAATATTAAAGAAGGAGAAAAATAGTTGATAATATTCTTACAGTTCTTGAAAAGTCTTCAATTAGATATAGACAATTTCTGGTCAAGTAATTTTTCAATGTTCTTTTGAAAATATCTTTTAGATATGTTATGTGTATTGGTAATTTATTAAAAATTAATATAAAATAAATAATTTATTCTTAGGCTTTTATTTTTTGGGTATTTTTGTTTTAAATGTTGACAATTTTGATGAAATTGAATTTTACATACTTATAAAAATATAATTCTGTAGAAAAATATTTTTTTCATGTAATAACTTCAAAATCAATGTTGTTTTGCTTAGCACTAAATTCTGCTCAATTTATATATTTTTAAATTTTGTTATACATATTTTATATATATAATACATGCCAGGAAACTTTTCAAAATGGTAAATAAATTAAGGTTTCTACAAAATATTTTTCTTTTTCTTTTATTTCTTAAAAAATTAAAAGTCTTATTCTATGACATTTTATGAAGAAAATTATTTGTAAAATGTAATGATTGATCAACATTTATGTACTTCAAATTGAAATATCTTTATTCATAATCGTGTTTTAGGTTAGGTTAAAGGGCACTAGGCCAGGAATTAGTATGTTGGAGAGATAGGACATCAGCAAACTTACCTTAAAAGGCAAGTTCACTAACATCAGAGTAGTAGTAACAAACATAAAATAAACACAATCTCACAATCGTACATCTGTGTGTTTATTCATAATATTCTGAGGTACATTGAATAGTGCCTTAATATTAAATTGCTTATATACTAAGATGTAACTTTTAAAATATCATGTCAATATGTCTTGTACATTAATGTTACTAATCTCTATTGTAATTTAAAAACTTATCAAGTAAAAAAGGCTTCCTTAATTAAAAAGTTTTTTAATTTGTTTCTAAATGTCTTAATATCAGTTTCGAGTTTGATATCTGTTGGAATCATTTTGATAAATTTAAGCCCATATAAGTTGTTTTTTGTTCTTACTAAAAATCAAATTACAACAATTGCTCTCAAACAGGCAAAAAAACCAGCTGCCAGTACAAAGCACACCTTTTTCTTTTAGAGGGTTAAAGTCTAATTTTATTGTATTCTAATCGAAAATGAAATTTTAGGTTCTGGCTGCTGACTTTTATTCTTAGATTAAACATTTGAAAGTCATGGAGGCTAGTTTTAAAAAGCAAGGAATTCTAATTCTTGTTTTGAATCTTGCAGTCTTATATTTTTAATTATTTTGCTATTATACTTGGACCGTATTCAATTTAGCCTGATTCGTTTTTTTATCTGAACTCATATTCTGTTTACAGTTGAAATCCAATAATCAGAATATTCAGACAGACCATTAATATTTTTTATTTATTATAAGATCTCTGATTATTACCAGTCCTCAATATTTCAAAGGATTAAGGTGTAGGTAAAAATGCTATATGAACGATTACCGGCCAGTAAATCTTATGTCATATCTGTAGATGGATGTAATAATTGCGGACTTGGATGGCGGCTCAGTGTTGGTGCCTGATGGGGTCTCCATCCCACTGCTGCCAGAGCCTTTGCTTAGCTCCATGACCGAAGCGCTGAGTCTAGTCCTGCAGCCGGAGCTGGGCAGTGCTGACCATGCCTTTCCTCCCACCCCTATACCTCGCCCTACTCCACCAGCCATCCTCGACAAAGAAATACGTGCGGTCTTCATGCGTACGTTCGCACAACTCCTTCAGGGATATAGAACTTGCCTCACCATCATCAGGATACATCCAAAGCCAGTTATCACCTTTCATAAGGTAATAAAGTTTTAATGGGTTTATTGTTGGTGTCTCATTGAAACAAGATAAAACAGTCTCTTGAATAATAATTACTATGGTATGTTAATAACTTTTATAGAATAGTTTTAGATAGTACTAGCTGAACTCGGCGGACGTTGTCTCGCCTTTCATTTTTCATTGATATACCAAAATAAAGCAATAAAAAGAATTATAGAAAAAACCATTATTTATTAAATGAGTGCAAGAGGGTAAACAATATTTTTGGTCTTCTTATTTGGTGTATAAATGTAAAGGTTTTTTGGTAAGCCTACTCTCGAGCAAGCGACGTAGAGCTGTCCATGTGAAAAACATGGATAACTTAAATTTATTGCGGCAACACGCAATGACTGTCCTTGAGATTATTTATTTTTTATTTTCACGTTTCACCACATGTTTTAATTATCGAGGAAAAAAGGTTAACACCAAATACAGATCACCTGATCAAGCAAAAGTAGTGTGTGCTACACTCTCAAGGTTAAATGTAGAACTACAATAAATCAAAACATACATTACTGTTGTTGTGAGAACTTCAATCTGCTTATGGCATGTGAAACTACATTAAACCACACAGTCATATGTTTTTTGTAAACAATTCAGATTCTCCATTTGAATAACATGGGATCTTTAGGAGTCCGTGGGGCGGAACCCTGTGGACGGATCTGCATCAAACTTCACAGAAACCATCTCGGGAGTATACAGTACAACATCCTAAAGTTTCATGGCGATCGGTTGGATGGTTTGGCAGCGCATAAACTTCAAACATATATATACAAACATCCTCTTTTATAAATATAGATAATATATTTTTTTTCAGAGAGTAATCTATGAAAACAGTAATCAAAATCTTAATTGTAGCTGAATATAAGAATAAAAAATCTTATTTTGGAAATGAAACAGGTTTTTCAAGGTGATTGATATTGCAGTCATGCGTCTATCCATGTAGTTGTTTGCAGAGAGTTGCTGTGGTCAGGCCTAAGAATATATAGAAATGGGCAGAAATGACATTGTCCATACACAATATTGGGGGAATCACAGGTATGGCAAAGACTTTTGTATTCAACAGAGGTGTTAGAACTAGTAAATACGGTGACTGGTTTATACATGTTTTAGATAATACAAGTTTTGAAATTTTTAAGAGCCCTCAGGGTGTCCAGCAACAGGGAAAATAGGGAAAACCTGGAAAAGTCAGGGAATTTTAAATGACCTGGAAAAGTTAGGGAAAAATCAGGGAATTCAAAACAAAACCTGGAAAATCCAACAAGAACACCAGTTTGTTGTGATTTGTAATAGTCACTATATATCGAGATGGACTAGTTGTTAGTCCTGAATGGCTTTTGGACTCACGAGCATGTTACTCGCTACCATGAGAGGGCGAACCTCTAACCAATGGTCGCTAAGACATCAATTAATACACATGATTGCAGTTTTCCGAATGACACAAGTCTACGGGTTACTCTGCGTTAACAAAAGTAAACCGCCTCTTGTAGGTACTGCTAAGGTGCCAACTGACAACAGTTGGTTACTATGCATTAGGCCACACCAAAAGGATGTTGGTACGTGGACCAGATGGTCTCCATGTGTGCTGTTTCGACGTTGTTTTCGTCTCATCAAGTGTAAATAGGTGAGAGTTTCCTACTCACCATTACACTACAGCGAACTGAGTTGATGTCATATAATTGTCTTCATTTTCTTGAAGCAATTATTGACATACAGTTCCATTAGAGTGGATGACGGAGAATAAACTCACGTTCTAGTCACTATATACTTGGGTGCGTTACAAAAAAATCCTTTACTTTGTTCAGTACTAAATGTTAATTTTACATGCAATTCAATATTCTAAATTATTAAAAAGCTACTTAATTGCTTGGTTATGCTTGTTCGACCTCATACAACTAGTTTTATATCACTAAAAGTTTAAAACTTACGGAAATAATTGTCTGATTAGTACTTTTTAAATAAGCCATAGACCTAAATTTTATGCTGCTTTTGGGGAAATTATAATATACCGCCGTTTTGCAAGGTATTGAAAATTGTCATAATTTAACAATAGAATAAAAAGTGTGTTTTTTTTTACTCAAGGCTAATTAAAAATATTTTTTTAATTCTACCTCTACTTCTATAAAGTAGTTCAAAAAGAATATTTATTGTAGGTAATAGTTTTGAATTAAATTATTACGGTTATCAATAAAAAAATATTTGTGAAATATTGATATTTCTGTAATTAATAATTGTAATTGACTGTAAATAACATAATGTATGTACATGGTGGTACATAATATTACTAAATTAAGTTAAATAGACAGATGTAACTATGTCGATTTAGGGTCAGGGAAATTTTCTATGAAATCAGGGATCGGTCAGGGAAAAGTCAGGGAATTTGTTTAAGGAGGTTTACTGGACACCCTGGCCCTGGTTCTACGTGATTGGGTCAAGAGGTATGAGATCAGGCAATGAATGGTGAACTAAAATCACCTTTAGACTGCTTAAAGTAACATTAGGAGATCTCTTTAGAAGGCCATCAGTATAGGATCTGTAATTGGGTAAGAATATTGTTTACCTTAAGTAGGCCATGGTGGTAACAAAGGGTTAGGTGGGTGGAACGTTTGTCTGTTTGTGGAGCAAATCTCATTTCGTTTTGAACTATTTTCTTTAGATACCGTCTATTTTTGAAAAATAATTATCAATTGTCTGTTATTTTGTTGTTCTGGACGGGAAATTATTTGTGGCAAGGCTATACGGAAGGGAACATTTGTTGTTTTTGGGGTGGAAGCTGTCTAAATGGAGGTACTGAAGCTTATTAATAGGTTTACTATGAATATATGTTTAAATAATACCTGCCTAAAGGTGTACTATTTAAACATCAAGAAAACTTATTTTGCTTTTTGAAATATTCCAGATGAAACAGAAGGTGGGAAAATATTGTAGGCTGTTTAGAAAATTCTCGAGTTTGAATTTAGAGCCAGTACAGATTAGGGGAGTTAGATGATTGCTGAAGAAATTTTCTAGTACGGCAAGGCCAAAGGGATGGGAAATGTTTGTGTAAAGTGCTAACGTTCTAACAAGCATGGCAGCTGATTGAAGTGGTTGTGGAAATATTTGTAAAACTTATATTATCCATAAACCAGCCACCACCCCCCCGTCTACACCTCTGTTTAATACAACATTCTTCTGTTAGCTGTCTGTTCCAACCTGTTTGCCTAGCTTTAATATTTATATTTGAAGTGGTTTGTTCCAAGAGGAAGGAAGTAAAAAAGATTATGAATAATATTCGTGTCCAGAGTTGGTAGGATTCATATATGTCAGTGTCATGACTTACTAGCGCTAAAAACATATACAATTCTTGTGTTTTAAAATACAAACATTATTCAATCCTTTAAGATCAGTTTATTCATATTTCATATATTTAGTTTATAATCATATGTTTTTCCAGTTCCTTTTGTAATATTAATTTAAATTTGCTATTGCAGGTTACATACGAAAATAAATTTTCATAGCACAGGATTATATTAATGTATGCAGAGTCAATTTACAGGCAGCATTCCTTGGTGAAAGGGGTTTGACGGATTGTGACTTCACAACTCGTGTACTGGACTGTATGTTCTTCACAAGTTTTGTTTGTGAACGAGGCCCCCCTTGGCGGCCTTGTGACCAGTGGGATGATCTCTACTCCAACATGGTGGATCTACTGAGAACAGAGATGGTAGACAACACCTTAGTTCTCAAGCACATTCAGGTAAGCACTGTTTGTCTGTACAAAGTCTTTATATTGACTTAACAGGGCTGTCTATTATCATATTTATACAGATATCTCGTTTAAGATACATCTATAAAATTTCTATAGATTTCTACTAATTGGGACCGGAAGTGATCCGGTTAATCGATAATCCGGACTTATAGAAAGATAAATAAAACAAAATGTAAAATGATAACTTACCATATATTAATTTCCTTTTGGTCATGAAAAAACACAATATTTACACTCATTCAATTTACACAATACTGTAAATCACGAAAAACATTTTATTTACACACCTGACTATTTACACACGCTTTTAATTTACACAGGGTTTAGTTGTTATTTACAAAAAAGACATTTATCTTCCTCTGCTTTAATTTTGTGTGACGTTTCAATGCGGCACGATCACGTAAACGTTTCACCATCATTAGTTCAGCTGGCGTTGTGTCCTGCTGTTGCTCCAAGTACGCCATGATGTTGTCCAGCTGTGTCGTCGCGTCCGCGTGCGTCATCTCCGGCCGTGCGCTGTCTACCTCTTCCTCGCTCTCGCTGTCGTCTGCTCCCTGTGTAGATGTACACGCTACTATTACCTCTTCATCTGTCATGACTCCATAACCCCCTTCGTTGTTGTCGGTCAACCAATCATTGACGTCGTTGATATCAACATCGGAACAACCGTCAATTCTTGCAAACATTCCTAACAATTGCTCTGCAGTGACAGTGGTTTCATTTGATTCACTTATTTGTGGAGTGGTAGGGTTCATTTCTTCAATTATGTTGCATATGTTTGGCCACAATTTTTTCCAAGACTTTTGTAGAGCACTTTTTGTAACATGATCCCAAGCGTCTGCAATCATGTAAATCACGTCTTTGACATTTACAGATTTTAACAAATCAATCACACTTTGTTCGCCTTCTTCTTCAATTAATTTGCCTAAAAGTTCCCTGCGATAAACACGCTTGATACTTTCCAACACGCCCTGATCCATAGGTTGCAAAATTGGAGTCACATTTGGGGGGAGAAATTTAACTTTAATATCCCCACTGATGAGATCTTCTTCAGCAGGATGAGATGGCGCATTGTCAAGAAACAAAATCGCTTTTTCTGGCAGTTTTTTTTCTTTGAGAAATTTTCTCACATCTGGTACGAAACGTTCAAAGAACCACTTTTTAAAAATAAAGCTGTCTATCCACACACTTTTTTGATTTAGGTAAACCACAGGCAAGGATGCACGATTTACATTTTTGAGTGCTCGAGGATTTTTTGCCTTGCCAATTATCACTAGGGAAATTTTGTGGTTTCCAGAAGCATTGCTACAAGCCATAGCAGTTAGGCGATCCTTGCTCTTTTTGTAGCCCTTGGCTGCCTCATCAGTTTTACAAGCTAAGGTTTTGCTCGGTAAAATACGGTAAAACAGTCCAGTTTCGTCCGCATTGTAAATCTGGTCCGAAGAAAGTTTTTCAGATGAAATAATTCGTTGAAATGTTTCCTTAAACTTTTCACTTGCCGCCTGATCACTAGACAGGCTTTCACCAGTCACAGATAATTGTCTAATGCCATGCCGATTTTTGAACCGCTCTAGCCATCCCTGGCTAGCTGTAAAATTTGGATCAGGATTTGGTAATTTTTTGTTTAGGCTTGCCGCTTTTTCAGCCAAAATCGGTCCAGATATCGGAACACCACGTTCTCGCTGAGCACTAAACCACATAAATAATGCCTCGTCCAACGATTCATTTTTTGCATTTTTTATAGTTCCTCTACCCTCTAAACTGCCTTTAGCGATCATTTTAAAGCAAAAGTCTTCAATATTTTTCCGATTTTTTTTCCAATCTGACACAGTTGATGTCCCCACGCCGAGTTCTGCAGCAAGTTTATTTAAAGATTCGCCCCTGTCTATACGATTCAATGCATCTAACTTTTGGGCCATTGTAAGCACATTTCGTTTCCGTTTCGTCGCCATTTCCACGCACACACGCTAACACACGAATATTATACTATTAACCGTATCCGATCAAAAATGTAAACAAACTAAACACTGCACAGCACGATATGGTAATGATGTATTCCGGTCGCTAGCACGTGACAGACTACCCGCCGGCGTAGACAATAGACAAGGTCACTGGTCACTGTCACGCCGCGCCGGAGTGGGGGGATGGTGGCGCGGAGGTCATTGCTCCTCCACTTTGTCTTCCCAGCGCATCAAGAACCCGCCCTACTACCTCAAGGCGACACTGTAGTGATCAGGAAATCACGTTTTCATCTAAATTAATTTTTTTATTTTTCGTTCCGGATCGATCCGGATAATCCGGACATCCGGTTGAATGAGGTCCGGATAAACGAGGTAGTACTGTATTATTATTATTATTATTATTATTATTATTATTATTATTATTATTATTATTATTATTATTATTAACTTAAGAAGATTTAACACAACTAGTGAATTACTAATATAAATATTTCTATATTGGAGTAATAATAAAATACTATTTTACTATAAGAAAATAGTATTAAGAAAACTTCTTAAGTTAATAATTTCTAACTGTAGTTATTTAGCATTCTCTCTCTCTATATATGTATATATATATATATATATATATATATATATATTATTATTATTATTATTATTAACTTCAGAAGATTTAACACAACTAGTGAATTACTAATATAAATATTTCTATATTGGAGTAATAATAAAATACTATTTTACTATAAGAAAATAGTATTAAGAAAACTTCTTAAGTTAATAATTTCTAACTGCAGTTATTTAGCATTCTGCCTCCAAGCTTGCTCAACTGTTCAAAGTATTGCTATTGTTAATAAAATTGTAAGTTATGTTAACCCTCGATCCGGTCACTATATTTTTCAGTATTGGGTCGCGATTTTTGGCCAATTTGTAAGATGTTTTTATAAAATTCATAAAAATAAGTAAATTGTAATAAAACTACTTGTTTATGGTATAAAAATGATCTCAAGAATGTAGGCTACCAGATAATGTATAAAAACTTAACCTAAAGATATTTTTGATTTTTTTATGGTACGTTACTTTGGAAATTTTTTTTCATAAGTCGCGAAAGGGGGTGGGGGTACCCATTGGATACAATGTTGTGATAATAAATTTTTAAATGTGACATGGTAAAAATGTCCTAAATTTTATCTAGTTTCAGAAAATATATACATTATATACGTTTAGAAGTATACAATATGTCTTATAAATTTATAAATGGATTCAATACAAAACCTAAAAATTTGTTGTCACGGTAACAGCAACAATGAAAAATATTTTATAAATTTTCTATAAACACTACAAAGTTGATTTATATTTTAAAATTTAGCTAGAAACATGCTCTATAACGGATTTATTACAACGATTTATAACGGATAATTACAACAGAAAAACCAAGTATTTACTATGAGTGCAAACAAACAACGAATCGTACAAAGCGTCCAATATGGCGACAACGTGAATTCAATAGCTACTTTCACAAAGCCGTGTAAATTATCGATTTAAAATAACCGACTATTAAGTTATAAAGAATTATTCGATGTTTAACGTAGTTTCCGAATAGATCAAAATCATTGCCGTAGCTTGTCATATGCGCATTCTATGACCTGTTTAGCGAAGCGCGGCGTGAAGTTCGCAATTGCGAACTTGCGCGTTTTAGCAACGCCAAAACAGTTCGCAAATGCAAACTTGCCCAGATGGAGGGTTAAAGGGCACTAGGCTAGGAATTGTAACATAGCTACTGACGCCTCACGTTCTAGCGCCATTCTGTAACATATCTCTTTCTTATTTAATTATATTAATTTAATCTATTGATTAAATTAATCAATGCTATTTATTAAATCAAAATAATTTAATTTATTTCTTTTTTGTCCCAAGTTATTGGGTGAAAATTTGTAACTTGCTACCTTTAGGAGGTTGTTACATTACTTTGATTATTCTGTTATTTTTTATTAAAATAATAAAAAGTTAATTTAATTTAGAGCATGATTCTTTTTATTTAAACTTAATCTCAGGGTCGTAAAACGGGTAATTCGGTGGAGTTATATAGTACACAAACAGATTTTACTTTAGCAAATATACTTTATTTTACATTATTCAAGATCATTACGTTACTTTGTTAGTATTTGCATTACAATAAAATAAGATTGAAAATAATATTATCTAAAAACTAGATAATTGGCTTCTAAGTTAATTTAAATAATGTGATAATCAAAAGTTGAAATTATTTAAGTTTGATTTACAAAATCATTATGGAACTTATCTTTTGATCAATAGTTTATTCTAAAAACTTATCTGAGTTCTCTATCGCAATCGATGAGGATCAGATGCATCTTATGTCCTGTCGTTTACTCGAGGATACGAAAATTTAATATAATATGAAAATTATATCATAGCTAATAACTTTTGTCTAGCACATTCAAACCGCACAAACGTTTCAACACATTCTCCCGTAAACGTAGCCCAAAGCCGGTGGTGTCACTGGGGGACGACCCTCTTCTGTGTAGTAGTATTTGCAAACTGGGGCGAGGCAAACCTCTCAACCGTTGAACTCTAATCCCCCCACTTTTACTTTCTCTTCCGGTATCATTTTCCTTTGGGTACGAGACTGTTGGCCCTTCCGGTTGTACCACGAGGTAGCAGTCTGACAGCTACTGCGACCTACGGGAATCTTTCTAACTACATGCCCCGTTCTGATTGGTCCCTTTCAAAACTCATCCTCTTAGTCGTTTAATTTACTTGGATCCGTGGTGGGGACGATGGAAAGTTCCAACCGACCTGTTGACGCTTGTCACACGCCACCCTGTCCTATTTATGATTGTAATTCTCAGAAGAACTCCACCCATGTCTGGTTCATAACAAAGGCAGAGTTGTATTTTTGTTTACTCCAGATGTTTTTGTTTGCTTTCCTATCTGATTTGCAGCAATTTTCTAACATTATTTGAACCTTCGTGGTTTATTCCCATTAAATATATCCCTTTCTTTTACGTAATAATTTATTATCTATTTAAATTAATTAATTCATCTATCAATTTGGTGGACCTGTTACAGTACCCCCCGATTTTTTGCGATGTGTGAGTAACGCGAGTCAAAAAATCTTGATTTTAAACACGATTTGCCAAATTGTCGGTTGTTCCTCAGATAAGTTTTAGTTTTACATTATTTACTATATCTAAAATGAATTGAACCTATCAACTAACATACAATTCAATATCAGATTACATATTACCTATTATATGAACAATATATCATTATTTCCTTGCATATATTCAAGGATCACTATTTATCAACATAAGTCATCAATATAATTCAATGAATAACAATTCAACAAATCACAAAGTCATCAATTACAATTCAATTATTCATGAATCAAAAATTCAATAGACCATTACATTCTACATAGTTGTCAAAAAAAAATCAATAATTCAAAAATTAAAGTTATCAAGCAACAATTCAATAAATCATAATTGTTAATTAACAATTCAACAATTTGTAAATCAAAAATTCGACTCCTCATTTCATCCTACATAGTTGTTCATAAAAAGTCAGTTTATATTTAATCATTATACATTATCAATCCAAAACTCCATTAGTCATGAATTAAAAATTGTCAAACAAAAATTATACACTACACATTGGAATTTATACATCAACAATCTCTACATCCTCAAGTTTTTTATGAACATTAATTAAAATTAATTAATCACTAAGTTATAATTTCCCTTTAAGTACTAAATGATCAGTATTCATTAACAAATTATTTAAATCGTTAGTAAAAAATTCAAAAATTATAAATTAACAATGAATCATTCATTCATTCACATATAATCATGAATCAAAAACAATGATACACAAATCAAAATTCACAAGTCAAAATCAGTACTTCATAAATTCAATATCATCAATTAACTATTATACATCATCTAAAATTATACAAGTTTTCAGTCAAAATCAACGATCCATTCCATAATACACCGTCATTAGTCAAAAATACACAGGTCATGTATCAATATCAATGAAGTACAAATCTACAATCACTAATTCACTATTCAAAAGTTAATTAATCTTTAACTTATTTACAATTATTATCTTTCAACATCATCATCAAAATCATATGACTACTAATCACAAACACATGTTATGCAAGTTTTTAACAATTCATGAGTGAATCATCATTTATTTATTCAAACATTTCATTCATCATCCTACATTGACCTATCATTCATCTTGTCCATATTCTACCAAACTTTTCAAATAAATTCTCAACCCTTTAAACCTTCTTTTATTTCTATACCCTGTTTCATTCCTTTAACCGTCTTTAAATTCTGTATCTCTTTTCATCCTTCAAATGCCTTAATCCATTATCAATTCTTTTAAACCATCTTTAAATTATCAAATCATTCATCAGTCATTGCACAATCTTCAAATAAATTCTCAGTCCCTAAACAATCATCAAATTTTCAAATACATTCTCAAATCATTACACAATCTTTAACATTCTCCAATAAATCATCACATCTTAAACAAGTCTTTACATTTTTAAATAAATTCTCATATTACTACTTCATCAATTCTTAGACTTACTGGTCATCAAAACATCTTACATGTTACTGATCACTAAACACATGATCAATCCTTGAAATTATACATCATTTATTACCAAATTATTTAAACAATAATTAGTAATTTTAATCAATAGTTTATCAACTCCTATATTTATACAAGAATAGCTTGAATTATTCTTTACTAATAAACAACAGATACATTACATAATTCTTTGTCATTGATGTAGTTTATCATTATTAGTTATTTATCATTTGATGGTTACTTATAAAAATATTTCAATCATTTTAAAAGAGTTGAGTTATTATTTATGTATTACATATTATTCAAGAATATAATAAAATTGTCAATCAATACAACTGTTATTTTTTCATTATCAATATTCCATTATTTATATTAGTCATATATTTATTTTATTATTCATAAGTTACAATTTGTTTACTAAATATAACTACATTTCAAAATATATAAACATGATATTTTGTTTAAATATTTTTCAAATATATTGTCATGTCTTTTGGCTTTACAGTAAGCCATTATTGGTAGTATATAAAGCAGTCACTTCATTATGAGATGTCACTCATTTGTTGAAAACTGGAAACGGTTCACGTGAAAAGTTTTACACTGGTTTGCACCCATGTTCATTTTAAGTTTCAAATGTTGGAACACCAAAATTAAGTTCTGAAATTGTCTAATTCACAAGGCTATGGGTCTCGAGAGACTATGAATAACAAAACAAAGATTGTCTTATGTGTCCAACTGGTTGATGCACAAGTTGTTGCTCTCGAGCATGAGCTGGTGTTCTAGTGTGTAGAGGGTTGGCAGTGTCGCGTCAATGGGATGAGTCATCACCTGATGTGTCCCTGCGATGACAGCTCTACCACGTCATGGGTCTGCATGGCGCGCCGGTGTCTGGACCCCCCATCTGTGGCACAGCACTGTCCACAATGTTACTTGTGTCCATTCGTGTCCATTTTTTACACAATGTTCCTTGTTGTCACTGTTTTTCGGGCAAGATCATCTTACCTGATGGTCGTTTCATTATTGTTTATAATGCCCAACACAGTCTCAACTAGTTTCACTGAAAGTTTGTTTCAGTACAAAGTCCTTTTATTCACATGATTACTTTAATTTCCTTTTCCATTAAATAATACATATAACTTAATTCAATTACAGGCTGTTAATTATAGAAATAGCCTGTTTTTTAATTCCATATATAATTAGCTGAAGTGAAAAATTGTTTACAAACATTTAAACATACTCATATTCAATCGTCTTTTATATTGTCTATTATTACTTGTGTATACACACATATTACTTGTGTACAAAACATTAATTATTCATACATCTAGTAATGTTGCTTTGACATATTTCAAATTGACATTAATGAAGTTAATTATCATTATTAAGTTTGTAAATTTCCCAATAACTCATTATTGGTTGTTCATTATTGACATAAAAATAATTACTCATATTTACTATTACATTTTACTCATGTTGAAACTTTTTAAATTCCATCACTTATTATTTGTATCAATGACAAAATAAAATTTATTTGCAATATATTACCATCAAACATTGTCATTACATTATAATCATATCAATTTGTGGTTTCTATCACTCATTGTTTGCACCACTATCAGTACAACAGTATACTAACAGAATTATAATAACACATCTACAACGTCTCAATCCACTTTTACAATATTATGTTTCAAAATTACTAATCTATTGGTGTCTGTAACATGACTTTGGTAAATGGGGACTTGCCATGCTACAGATCACTGTAAGCTTTTTGTCTTTAGACGCTATTGTCAAGGTTAACCAACACCTAAAACTGTAAAACTGTGCCATTGTGATTAATAGAGTACTTGGCGTTAAATAATTTTGAATTTAGAAAGTGACTAGTTGTAATTATGGTCGAATCGTACTGCTATTAACCACTGGCTGTTCTCCCTTCATGAAATTCTTTAAATGATTGAAAATCATTTAAGTTTATCAAAATACATATAATATACATCTTAGTCATGTTAAATTCATCATATATGAATTATAACAATACAGCATTATAAGGAATCTCCTCTCATCATCTTATTCAAACATAGGTATCATCTCATCATTCAATATCAGAATTACATTCATCTGATTACTTTCAATATAAACACAACAAGTTATTATAATAAAATATTTCTTAAAAATCTCCTTCAATCATATTAGTTAAACACATCCTTGAATCATATCATATTGTTGTCTGAGTAATATTCATTATAAACATAAACAATTTGTTAATACAAAGTGTTTTAAAAATCTTGACACATTTTAATCTAGCATACATGGCACATTCTACCAATGTTGTATTCAAAATATGGACATAAGCAAGTTATAATAACAAAGGCTTACACAAAACATTTTCCTACCTCTTTTTAGTTTTACCCATTTATCATATTGTTGTTTTAAAAATATTCAACTTAAATATAAACAAATCATGAAACAAGGCCACCTAAATCACCTTCTCAAATTATTTTGCTCTCACATTAATATTATTTTATTATTAGTGTTGTATTCATTTAGCACATGTTATTATCAGAGTTACATTTAAATCTCTTAATATCTTTCATATTCAATAACAACTCTCTGGTTATTATTATTTTTCACAAATTTTTAATTAGGCCTACTATATATTTACTATTATGACATTTGTAGGTATTTTTCTTTTAACAGTCATTCTTACCATTAACTATATTTATTTATCATCTTAGTTTAACATGAATGTCATATTATTTCAATGTTATATTTAAATCTCCTATTCAATCACAAATTCACCTTACTGTCAATATTACAATTCTTCAACTAGGCCTATTATTTGTTTATTATTAAATGACATCTTTAAGTATTTTTTCATTTAAATATCATCTCTACACTTTCTTTATTTATTTTTATATAACCCCCCTATCATAATTAAAGTTACATTGCTTCAATCACTATTTATTTATTATTATTTCATCTTTGGGTAGTTTTTATTGAACAGCTAAGTTTACAGTTTAGTTTTCAATGTCAATGAGATTATCCGAGAGCACTGGTTTAAATTTTTTCTTTTTATATTTGAAGTTTGAGAAGCATGAGATATTATAGTACCTCATCACATATTTAACAAAGTCTTCCATGTCTACATCAAAGTTTTCACCCCCCATCATATTATTTTCAACTTCTTTCTGCTTGTCTATTCCCCAGTATTTATTTATGACCTCCATCTCAAACTTAAAGAACTCATTCAATTCCTCTAGCCTAGTTCTGATTGTTTTTAGTTTTGCATTCTCCTGACAGTTAAATTCATTTATTTCATCTTCACGGTTAGTGTTACATACTGCCAAAGCTTTCTCTATTTTTTCTACTTTGTTATCTAACATAATTTGTAGATGTTCTGCCCGCTCTTTTACTCGATCATTTACACTAGGCCTACTCATTTGGCTATTTAGCTTATAGCCTACTTTAGTTGTTTTCACATTTATTTTTATGTGTTTAGCTAGCAAAGTTTTATTTACTTTGTTTAGTTTATTCTCTATATTAGTTAACTTGAAAGTTTGTTCCCTATCTTGTTGATTTACTCCACTGCCCATTTCATCTAACTCATTGGCTACATCAAAGTACACTTTTACTCTTTCAGTTTCATTGGCAACATTGTCTTTAACATGACTTGTCCTATCATCTGCATCTTTTATTTGTTTATTAGCTTTCATTATTTATTTTTACTAAATTATCATATTTAGTGTTCATGTTTCCTAGCATCTCAACTATGTGTGCCAGTGTATTTTCCATACTCGACTCTGGCCTAGCTTCATCACATTTATTTTTATTTAAGTTAGACTCCCTAATGATGCTCAAAGACACATCGGAGTCGTCTGAATCGTTTTCAGTACCCTGTATTATATTTACTTCTGACATTATTGTCCTCTATTATAACCCAATAATTTCAAAAATACAATCTATAAAAATTTTCTACTTAATTAAATTTAAATGAAATTTCACATATGCTGTGATTATTTTTTGAATATATTAAAATTTAATATTTGTACTATATAGCTCCACGTGATCGGGTGCCATTCTGTAACATATCTACTGTCGCCTCACGTTGGGCGCCATTCTGTAACATTGCTCTTTCTTATTTAATTATATTAATTTAATCCATTGATTAAATTAATCAATGCAATTTATTAAATCAAAATAATTTAATTTATTTCTTTTTTGTCCCAAGTTATTGGGTGAAAATTTGTAACTTGCTACCTTTAGGAGGTTGTTACATTACTTTGATTATTCTGTTATTTTTTATTAAAATAATAAAAAGTTAATTTAATTTAGAGCATGATTCTTTTTATTTAAACTTAATCTCAGGGTCTTAAAACGGGTAATTCGGTGGAGTTATATAGTACACAAACAGATTTTACTTTAGCAAATATACTTTATTTTACATTATTCAAGATCATTACGTTACTTTGTTAGTATTTGCATTACAATAAAATAAGATTGAAAATAATATTATCTAAAAACTAGATAATTGGCTTCTAAGTTAATTTAAATAATGTGATAATCAAAAGTTGAAATTATTTAAGTTTGATTTACAAAATCATTATGGAACTTATCTTTTGATCAATAGTTTATTCTAAAAACTTATCTGAGTTCTCTATCGCAATCGATGAGGATCAGATGCATCTTATGTCCTGTCGTTTACTCGAGGATACGAAAATTTAATATAATATGAAAATTATATCATAGCTAATAACTTTTGTCTAGCACATTTAAACCGCACAAACGTTTCAACACATTCTCCCGTAAACGTAGCCCAAAGCCGGTGGTGTCACTGGGGGACGACCCTCTTCTGTGTAGTAGTATTTGCAAACTGGGGCGAGGCAAACCTCTCAACCGTTGAACTCTAATCCCCCCACTTTTACTTTCTCTTCCGGTATCATTTTCCTTTGGGTACGAGACTGTTGGCCCTTCCGGTTGTACCACGAGGTAGCAGTCTGACAGCTACTGCGACCTACGGGAATCTTTCTAACTACATGCCCCGTTCTGATTGGTCCCTTTCAAAACTCATCCTCTTAGTCGTTTAATTTACTTGGATCCGGGGTGGGGACGATGGAAAGTTCCAACCGACCTGTTGACGCTTGTCACACGCCACCCTGTCCTATTTATGATTGTAATTCTCAGAAGAACTCCACCCATGTCTGGTTCATAACAAAGGCAGAGTTGTATTTTTGTTTACTCCAGATGTTTTTGTTTGCTTTCCTATCTGACTTGCAGCAATTCTCTAACATTATTTGAACCTTCGTGGTTTATTCCCATTAAATATATCCCTTTCTTTTACGTAATAATTTATTATCTATTTAAATTAATTAATTCATCTATCAATTTGGTGGACCTGTTACAGAATTAGTATACTGGAGAGATAGGACATCAGCAAACTTACCTTAGAAGACAAGTCCACTAACACCAGAGTAGTAGTAAACAATTAGAAAAGAATCATATTATCACAAATTTTTTGTGCCACTTGTATTGTCTTCAGGTGGTGAGAGAGAGAGACACACACAGACAGAGAGAGAGAGATTATTAATAAAAGATTTAATAACACACAATTTTGTATCTGGAAGTTTCATAGAACAACATTTATTTTATTATTACCGCCTGGCATACATTTGGTGTGTAGTTGAACAGCCTGAATACCTTTGGTAATTCTGAATCTCACCGTTTGGCCACACGCAGGTGAAAGGACTTAGTAGACATTGTGGGTAATTGTTTTGGCCAATGGCTGAAAGGCCAGACTCGAAGAATGCAAACTAAGAAACTTTGCAAACTGTCAGATTTCCCTCCTGTATAATTACTTTTTAGTACATTCAAAATTAAAAGTTTTCTATAAATTGTAATCACTCGGTCTATATAGTCTTGTACCTAATAGTATTCCATTGTAACTATTTAAAATTCAATGTATCCTTAGGAAAGAGCGTGCTTGTTGAATTATACCCTAGCTTCCATGGTGAAAAGGTGTACACCAACTATATGTTTTGAGTTTAGGTATTTCCATCACTGGACTTGTTAAATTTATAAATTCATTCAGTATTATCTTCCAAAATGATGATGTGGTAGAGCTGTTAAATGAAGAGACTCGAACTTATACTGTATGGAATGGAACTGCCAATTTAATAGGACAGGTGTTACTTAATTTGTATACATACAGACTATGTAATATACTGAATGCTTCCTCTCTTCCCATGCTACCAACCCAGCGACAAAACACATTTTTTTTCTCCAGGCACCTGAAGAAGATGTCAGTGATTTACAATAATCGTGCCTTTTCTTATCATTTGTCTTTGTGTTAATGTACAGCAAGAACTATCTTCTCAGTTAATCCTGCTGCAATGCCCTTTGTCTTCTGTTAAATTTAAAATTTATGAAGTGCATTCAGAGCACAACAAAATCAACCATTCCAACACCATGCCACAATTTTTTTTGTTACAGATCTTGTTTGTATTTTTGTATTCTCGGTTAGTTTCTGATTTTTTGTTAAGTTCAATTATAAGATTGACAACTAATTGGTTGTATTTATTAAAAACACATAATATTTTTTGTTGTGTCAGTAAAATTGTGCAATAAAATTTTTACCGTTGTCAGGAATTGGCTCATCAGTTATACCTCAATGAAAATCCAAATCCCAATCAACAACCCTATATTCAGAAGATACCGAAACCACCAGAAGGAGCCTTTGCAAGGATACACCAGCCTGTTTTACCGCACATTGATGGGGAAAAGGTGCAGAGATTAATAGAGGAGGGCTTGAACAAGAGCACTGTACAGACCAGGTTGGTAGCATCAAGACTTTAGTTTTCTTGGAATGTAATTGGCAAATTAAAATTTGTGTTGTTTCTACTTATCACAAATGAAGAGAAATAATTTAAATTATTTAATTTATTTCCAACTAAATGTTTATAGACTTTATTTAATTGATTCTTTATATTAACACCATTTTCTAAGAATCAGTTACTCTTAATGTTCACTATAAATATAATAGGATGAGCACCCTGGAGAACTTTTAATATTTATGAAATACAGAAATTGTCAATTGAGACTAGTAAAGTTTCTCTTTCAGTCATACAAGTCCTAGCCACAACAAGTGCCCTGGAGAAGATCTACTTTTTCCATTTCATGCAGTTTCTGCAGCACTTGATCATTGCGAGCGCAATATAGTAGTTTGTACGTTGAATTAGGTAGTGTTATCAAATTTTTGTATATTGGTTAATTGATTGAATTGGACAGCTTGAATGCCAGACACATTTTGAAGAATTACGTTCTCACAAATAAAAAATGTAAAGTAAATGATTCATCTATCCTGCACCTCAACTCTAATATTTCTGTAGTTTTTATAATTTTCAACTTTTGTAGGCCCTAATAAACTACACAATTTTAATGTTATCAACCTCTAAATGGATTTTTAAGTTATTTTTGACAATAAGACAAACTTTCAATCTTGCTGCAAAAAAACTCAAATCTTGCACTATAGAAATCAAAAGAGCAGTATCTTGGTTAGGCATCTACAAGCTCAAAACGATGTCCCCCCAGCAAGATTTTCTCTTATGAATGCCAACTTTGAGAGGACTATGCATGTCTTCAAGATGTGTATCCTGAAGAGAACGCCATTGCTTAAAGAATGGGAAAAACTACTTGAAAAAGTCAGGCTAAAAAGAAATTTTTATCCATAAAACTTTCTGAACTGATTATTATTAATAAGGCCCAGTGCGTTTTTGCATGTCCTGGGTTTATGTTGCAGCCTGTTTCCATTCTTCGTGGCAGAAGTCATGCATGGTACATGTTTTGTGTTACAGTATCTTGGCACATTTTTGCCTCTGCTTTTGTTCTGTCACTTGTTGCTAATTGTTTCTTTTACAGCAACTTGTGCCACCACAAGATGTGCAATTTGTCTGGTACAAATTTTATTGTAAAGGAAACGAAGCTTTATGTACCAAGTGAAATGCCACATAAAACAATATGTTGTATATTTATTACTTTTGGTATAATTTGATTTTGTCTGTGATAATTATATCCAAGTTAATACAATTTAGCAACTTACCATTTTATAAAGCTAAAAATGTTTAATTATCATGGCAGGTTGTTATCCCTGAAGCCTCCACCTCCAAAAATAGTGCCAATGGAACTTCATATGAGCAGCGCAGTAGATAGTCGACATATTGTCAGCAACTCTGCACGCAGGCTTGAGGTAGGTCCAACATCAAACAGGTTTAAGTTTTATTTAGGTAAGTCACTGAGTGTAAAATTATAATGTAGAATAGAGATGTTCAAGGCTAAGTTATTTTTGAAAGACCTGAGCTTGATCTTCAAAAATGCTTCTGAGCTCAAGCCTAATGCTGTTTTGATTATTTGGATAAATTTAACTTAAACTAACAGCCAGATTATAAGTAGTCAAAAATACATAAACGGGTATTTGTTGATAACCATAATTTCATTGCCTATAGAAACAAAAAGACTGTGTACATATACGGGCCCCAAAAAGCTGGTTTGCCTGTCATATGAAATACGTTCTTGTTCTGTCTTGACAGGTAGCAACAGCGATCTCCCTCTCTCTGTTTTTTTTTCAGCACACGCTGAAGTAACTAACAGCTGAGCTAGACAAAAACACAGAAGATCGCAAATATAACAGATGGTGACCACATGTAGACATTATCTTTAAAGTTATTATGTGCGTCGTCATATTTTTATAGCGTTTGGTTTGAACAATGCAAGTTTGTCTGTACTTGTACGTTTACGTGAAAAACATCAACTTTATTGATAATAACTTAAGGAAAATTCAGTCAAACAATAGATTATGAAACTTCCATTTCAAGAGGTTCAAATTGTTGAATTTTTTTGTTGTTACTTTTTGAACATTTCATTGGTTGTTTCATAGTTACAGTTGAAATGTCTTTGAATTCCTGACAAGTAAATGGTTTTAAATTATGTATAATGAAATTGCCTTGTAAGTAACAAAAATCTTCTTTCAAAGAAAAAACCAATAAATTCCCATTCACATCAATATTAATTTATTCTTTACCAATATTTTGAATAGTTTAACATTTTCTTCTAGGCTTGAGATAGCCAAAATCTCTTTAAGTTTGACTACAGCTTGGCTTAAACGTTATTACACGAAAAAAACTACTTTTCTACGTAACTCCCATTCCAATCCAAACATTTGTTGTATCTTGACAAGAGTTTTTTTATACCATCCTTGTTACAATCTGCCGCCTTGTTTTTCAACCAGTTTTCCACTTCCTTTTTGACCTCTTCATCACTGGCAAATCTCCGACCTCCAAGATGATCCTTTATCTGTGGAAACAGATGGAAATTGCTTGGAGCAAAGTCCGGAGAATAAGGAGGGTGCTCAAAAATATTCCAGTGAAACTCAGCCAAAACATCTTGTGTTGCACAAGCAGTGTCAGGCCGGGGATTGTCAAGAAACAGCGAAACTTTGCGAGACCAAGGCCCGCGTCGCTTGTTCTGGATGGCACTACGAAGTCTTATGAGTACATTGCAGTACCGTTCAGCATTGATTGTTCTTCCACGGGGCAGATAGTCGACAAGCAATACTCCTTTACAGTCTCAACAAACTGTGGCCATCACTTTTCCTTTAACAGGAGCTTTCTCTTATTTTTTTACCCATACCATACTCTGACGTTTGGATTCAGGAGTCGAATGGTGAATCCAAGTTTCGAAAACACAGCTTCACCTTCATTTTCAAACATCTGCAAAAATGTTTGAACAGCTGCACAACGACGCTGCTTGTGAACGTCAGACAAGCGTGGTACCCATCTCGCACACACTTTCGACAACTGGAGATTGTCAACCATGATGTTATGCAATGAGGAATGACTAATATCAATATTAGAGGGTAGTCTAACCAAAATTGCATCAATTTTTAGTCGTTGGTCCGAATCAATGACTGGTTGCACGGCATCAATAACATTGTTTTTGTGAGATGTCGCTGATCGGCCACTACGGTCATCGTCATGCACATTTTGCCTCTTTCAATAAACATTTTCCGCCAACGGCAAACAATTTGGATGAATATTATTCCTTCACCATGTACAGTGCATATTTGATGATGAATATCCACAGCTGATTCATTTTTCGCAGTTAAAAATCGAATTACACTACGCACCTCACAACTGGCGGCAACAGTCAACGGTGTCTCCATGGCGACTGAGCTGTAACTGACCGAGCGTGCGCTTCCCAATCGCCAAATCGGTCCTCAGGGGTGCCAATACAAGCAAGCTACAATACCCTTTGCCTCGCACCTGTCAGCGTTGTACTTGATACAAGTATTGAAGATGAGAAACTTACTTTTTGGATACCCCTCGTATATGTTTTTATATAAATTAATTTATAATGTTATAAATGTAATTTTACCGTAAACAGTTCCTCTCTAGTGTGTTTTTATGACTTAAATTATAATGGATGTAAAAATTAGTATTATTTAAAAAATTATAATGCATTAAAGTATTAATGTTTTGTTGGCAGGTTTTGAAAAGTTGTATTAACTGTATATTTGAGAATAAAATATCGGATGCTCGAAAGACCTTTCCTGCAGTCCTCAGAGCACTGAAATCTCGAGCTGCGAGACTCGCTCTTTGCACAGAATTGGCTCAGCATGTGGTCGGCAACAAGGCCACGTTGGAACATCAGCAGTTTGACCTGGTTGTCCGGCTTATGAACTGTGCACTTCAGGTATAATGTATATAGCAATCAGTATCCTTTTGTCCATTTCTATACTGAACCCTTGAGATGCAGTTGTATCTAAGGTCTACCATTAACTTTAAAATCTAGATTTTAAATTTAAAAAAAATAAAAAATTACAGTGTGTGTATGTGATGAGTACTGGTTAACTTACTGATATTAACATTATGTAATATATGTACATATCAGTCAAATATTGTCATGTAAAATATTAGTAGGGATTTCTCGTAATGAATCTGTTAGAAACAGATCTGTCTCAGTTCAGTATGTTTTAAATTTCGTTAGGTTATATTCTAAAAAAAAAAATGTTTCTTAAAATGATATTTTTCCTGATGTGTGTTATTTACAAATTTAGAGTGTTACTATATTTCCTTAATTAATTACAGCAGTGGTTCTCAACCTGGGGAGCGCGGGGATGTGTAAGAGAATTTCTGGAGAGGCGTGAGCAGATATTTAAAATTTAAATATTTATTATGCTCTATTATATATCTTCAAACATACTGCTCCTCAAAACATTGTCAAGGACAAACAGCCCTCTCATTAATGTGGCAAACTGCCCAATATTGATTACCTCAAATAAACTTGTATTTTCTTGTTTCTCTGATCACAAAAACAAATAAAGCAATGTACTTTATTAATTATTTTGTTAAAAAACTATGTTATGCGTAGTAATAGGATATCTTTTTTATAAAATTAAACTCAAGTTTATCCCAATAACCAGCTTCATCTAAACCTAACATAACCTTTAATATTCTAATTGTAGAGTAGTATTTGCCACATATTGGGGGACGGGCGTGACCTCACATCAATGTTCAGTGGGGAGGCACACAGCCTAAAATGTTGAGAACCACTGAATTACAGAACTACATTTTATTTTATGCTAATTGTTTTTGATGATAAATTGATGCTATGATGAAATAAGCAAGTAACAATTCAAAAATATTATAGTGATTTAAAAACAACAAGGGTAATACTCTAGGTTTCTATATGATGTCTATCAATATCAATTATGTTGTTATCAAGTTATTTGGCAGTGAGTAACACTACTTTAGGTAGTGATAGTCTCTTTGCCAGAACTAGTAAAACTGGACTGTAGAGTTACTGTATTGTGTGACAATCATTAGATATTTTTTGTAATTAGGTTATGTGTGATAGTTTTTTAATAACATTCGACTTTCATAAAAGTAATCCGTAGTATCTAAACATGTAGTGTTAAATCTTTTCTTGAATTAATATGGGTTAAGAGGGAAAACAAAAATAGTTAAGGTGTAGGCTAAGTTTAGTACACCTGAAGACGGCAGGAGTTTGTTATACCTAAACACTTGAAGCATCGGAAATCTCTAAATATTATCTACCTATCATGTTAAAAGCTGTATAGAAATAAACTAGACATCACCATACTGTCATTCAATGGTTAATGTATTGTACAGGATGGTTCCTCTATGGATGAATATGGTGTCGCTGCTGCTCTTCTCCCTTTGGCCAATGCCTTCTGTAGAAAGCTGTGTACAGGTGTTATACAGTTTGCTTATACATGTATTCAGGTATGCACATATATATAAAAATATGTTCATATGTCTTTCATTTTAATTCATTTGTTCATTTATTATCATATTGGCAATCATTATGTTGTGAGTGTAATGTTCTCATGACCATTTTGGATGAGCAAATGTTGATTTTATTAATTAAGCTATCAATTGATCAGTTTTTGAGAATTGCCTATTGCTAAAGCCCTGTTGTCATGAAACGTGGCTTGCCGAGTCAAAGACGATGTTGATCCGCTGCTTGCCAAGTAAAATCAGTAAAAGTCATTGCACTCGCTTGTTGTTAGTAAAATCATGAAGCATCAAAGGCTCGTGGCTCATGAAGATGTGAGCCTAGCTCGGCTCGTGTCATTGTTCTGACAGCCTGCTAGTTACTGAGCAGAGGGCATTGATCTTGATTAGCTGTAGTATTTTACATTGTTGAATTCTGAGTTAAATACTGATTTGAAAATGGAGTGGAGCAATTAAGTAACATTGAAGTTTTTAAATTTGTTTAGATTTTGGAACCGATAATTTGGAACTCACTCAGTTAATGATCCAATTAACAACTGAAATATGTCTTAGCGGGTTTCTTTTAAAGATACAAACAGTCATTGTTTATAAAAGCAAGTTCGTAATCAATCACGATTACTCTGGTACTACGTCTATGAAGTACATTGCCAGTGATACTGAATACGCCTAAACATTTGGAAGAGTTAATCTCATTGCTGTTTCTTTCTATGGTTCAATGGCTTGTTATCTCTCTCTCTCTCTCTCTCTCTCTCTCTCTCTCTCTCTCTCTCTTTCTCTCTCTGGCACTCACACTCGCTCACTCACTCACTCACTCACTCACTCACTCACACCCTCACTCTCTCTCTCTCACTCTCTCACTCACTCACCTGAAGAAAATGCCAGTGGTATTGAAAATTTGTGAGATTATGTGTTTATTTTGTGTTTGTTGCTTACTACTACTCTGGTGTTAGTGAACTTGTCTTCTAAGGTAAGTTTGCTGATGTCCTATCTCTTCAATATACTAATTCCTGGCCTAGTGCCTTTTAACCTAACCTAAAATTATTTACTTGTAAAATTATTACATTACTAAAACCTAACTAAAAATAATTTTAATTGATAGATAACACTGTTGTCACCTTCATTCACTATTAGTCCTTTTGAGCCATCGCTCACCTGAGCCAGACTTCTTTCACCTCCAGAAATATTATTGGAGCTTGACCTCTTAAATGCAAGAAATATGACTGCTCTTTAAAAAGTCTCAAGGGAAATGTTCTTTACTACTGATGATTGAATATCACCTATCAGCCCACACTTCTTCTTAAGTTAACCGGCAAAACTTCAAATACTTGTTGAATCCAACTAATACCTGTGGAATATAAAATTTCAAGTTTAATTCACACACTTCTTATACTACTTGGTAAGGGATTGTAAGGATTTTTTTAATATACAATTTACTTGCTATACAGGAGCATGCTGTATGGAGGAACCAGCAGTTCTGGGAGGCTGCCTTTTACCTAGATGTTCAGAGGGATATCAAGGCCTTGTATACGAACACCAATGAGACCTCCCACCATGCCATTAGCCCTGTCAGTCCACATGAGGTACGTTAATATTTTATCACATTTATATCACTTAATCAGATTCTTTTTCATTCCTCAAAGTTAGGCTCATAATCAACATAGCCTAATTGATTATTAAAAAAGCTCAACATCTTATACAATACAGCACTTTGATTGAATCTGAGAGAGAAGTCATATTTCTAAGGCGGTGGGTGGGGGGAGGGTTATATATTGTTTTAGGTTGAAGGTTGTACTTATGTTTTAAAGTCTTTGATTTCGTTATGATAACAAACAGAAATTATGAATTTTAGAAATAAAATAACGAGTATAAGAGAATTGTGAGGAAAATTAGAACGGCCCCCTAGATTGTTTAGTTGGCAGTAAACTTCGAGTAATCATTACACTGATCACAATATCACTAGTATTTGTACACTGCTGATAATTTGTTTAAGTACTCTTGACATTTTGAGGAACTGATGAAGTTTTATTGTAGATCAAAGAAATCAGTTTCAAAAATGAAAATTAGGTTTGGTTGTGTTTATTAGTGATTGAAATTAGTGATTGGGTAAACTTTAATTTTCATGACGTCTCTCTCTTTCTCTCTTACAACGGGAAATAAGAGTAATTTGTTGTTAGTTAGATACACCAGGTTGTGGTCCTGTCACCAAGCCCACCGCACCTCAACTCCATGGCACTTTGCGCCCCGAGCCTGACGACAGTGTCACAAGAGACCAGTCCCCCTTATGAAGGACATGATCTTCCCAAATTTAGCCCTTCTAATGTCCTATGGTTCCAGAAAAGCGGCACCCAGAGTCCTATACCTTAGAGATGAGAGAGCTCCACAATGACAGAAAATGTGTATAGAGCTCTTCTCATCCTCCTCACAGAGCCTACATGTGGAGTCCTCTGTTAAGCCCATTATCTTCATATGTCTGTGAAGAAGATTGTGTCCGGTCAGCATTCCGTAACCACCCTCACCTTAGCCCGGTTACAGCTCAGCAGATCTCTGCTGTACCTGCGATCCGGTCCTTGGATAAGTGCACGAGACTGCCTGAGCCCGGACTTGGTCCTCCATCTGCCAGCGTGTACCTCAGAGGTCCACCTGTCAATTCTTCTTTTTACCTTTTGAAAAGGAATACCAAGTGTCGACTCCGGTCCCAGCAGAGGGCACTTTGCCCCTCTCCTAGCCAATGCATCAGCTCTCTCATTTCCATCAATGCCAGCATGCCCAGGGACCCATATGAGCCTCACCTGTTTATGCTGGCAAAGAGTCTCCAGGATCCCCTGGCACTCCCATACCAACTTAAAGCTGGTACGTGGCGCCATGATTGCCTTTATCGCCACCTGGCTGTCCGAGCAGATGGAAACTACTCCTTCAAAGCCACCTAGACTCATTTCTTCCTGTGTGGCTGTCATGATAGCCATCACCTCCACCTGGAAGACGGTAGCATGGGCACCCAGAGGTACAGACAGAACTTTCCATGTCCCCCTCCCGTACACCCCAGTGCCCGCACCTCCTTCTATAACTGAGCTGTTCGTATACCAGACGCTTCCTTTGACTTGTGCAGGCTCGGTACTCCCCATCCACTTATCTCTGCTTGGAAGGAAGGCCCTGACCTGCCTGTCAATTCTGTACCTAGGTATCATTAAGTCTGTTCCCATCGAAAGCAACGGGTCCAGACTAATGTCCTTAGATAGTATTTCACCATGGAGTCCTGGTTGGCCAGGCAACCAGCCACCAATCGTCCTTATTCTAAAGGCCGCTTTACAAGCCTCCCCTTTTACAAACAGGTCCATTGGGCGGAGCCCAGTGAGGACTTCCATCGCCGCCAATGGGGTTGTTCTGATTGCGCCTGTAATTCCCAGGCAAGCCATTCTCTGACATATATCTAATGTTAGCCTTGCACTGTTCTGTGCCATGGCCGGCCACCAGACAACTGCCGCATAACATAAGGAGGGCCGAAGTACACTCGTGTATAGCCAGTAAACCATCTTTGGTTCAAGACTCCACGTTGTTCCAATGGCCCTCCGACAAGCCCAAAAAGCCATTCTGAACTTCCTGGCTTTCTCCTGAAGGTGCTTGAGCCAGTTGAAGTTTAGCGTCTAGGATAACCCCCAGATACTTAATCGACCCTGTAGCTCTTAGCACTATATTTCCCATAGTGGGCATGTATAGGCCATCCAGCCTCTTCTTTCTAGTGAAAAGTACAAGTTCTGTCTTGTTAGTATTAATAGAGAGCCCCTTGTCCCTACACCACCTTTCTAGGAATCTCAAGGCAGCCTGGACGATGTCCGACACCGTGCTGGCAAACTTACCAATGCCCTATATACACACATCGTCTGCGTATGCCTGAGCATATACCTCCATCCCGTTCAGCAACCTTAGTAGGTCATCAACCACCAGGAACCGTAGGAGAGGGGAAAGGACACCCGCTTGGGGGCAGCCGCTTCCGACTACAACCTGAACCGTCGCTTCGTTCAGTGTTGCCTTAACCATTCTGCTGCGTAGGTAGGCTTCAATCCATCTGGTAATGGTACCCTTGTCGCCCGTCCTAGCGACAGCAGCGATCATAGACTGCAGGGAGACATTGTTGAACACCCCCTCTATGTCCGTGAAGACACCCATGGCTAGCTCCTTCTGCCGAATCGTCTCCTCGACTCTCGTGACGAGTCTGTGAAGAGTCGACTCAGCAGATCTCCCAGCCATGCCATCCGGCCCAGCACTCCTGAAGGGGGTGAAGCACTCAACTGCCCACTTAATCTTTTGCTCTGTGACAACCTTCTTTGCCTAACTCCAGTCCACGTGCGAGGCCCCAGTGCAAGCCCGCCTCACCGAAGTGGAGGGATTCGCCTCTGGTTCCTCGACGGATCCCAGAAAGTGAGTCTCAAATAAAAGTTGCAAAGTCTTCTTCTGATCTGGTCCAATCCCCACCCTCTGTAATGAGGGGTCCCAGTCCTCCCCCAGGGTCCTTAGGTACATCACTGAGGTCGTCTCTATAGAGGTACAAAAGTCTCTCCAGGATTTCCTGGAGATTCTACGAACCTCTCGCCTGTAATTTCTTTGGGACTCTCGGTAGGCCAGGCAGTCAGCATCACTACCGGATCTGTTGGCCTTGCCGAGGAGCCTACTGGTTCTCCTTCAATGGACCTCTAATTCGTGAGTCCATCTCCGGCTTCGAGCATCCCTTTGTATCATCAAAGAGCAGGTTTTCTCATAAGAGGTGATTACGACCTCCGTAAGGAATGCCACCCTCTCCTCAAGGTCCTGTCCAGATCGAATCTGGCCTTTAGGAATTAGATCCAGTGTGTCAGACAGTTCCACCGAGTAGGAGGCCCAGTCTGTCTGTCTGGGATTCCTGTACACCCTCTGTGTTGTCTGGCCCTCAAGCACAAAGCAGATGTGTCTGTGGTCCGACAACGGGTTCCTGCGAAACTTCCCAGTCCCTAATGTCATGGAACATTGAGGCTGAGGCCATAGTTATGTCTATAACTTCCCTCCTAATAATGTTGGTTGATTATCCTAATTGAGTACCAAAAGGTCGGTCCCTCCCAGGTATTCTGCAAGAGTAAGACCCCTCTCATTCGTGTCACTACTTCCTCAAACCTCATTGTGAGAGTTGGAGTCGCAGCCGACCACTAGCTCAAGGTTCCCGCTCCGGCAGTAATCCACCAACGCCACTATCTCTCTTGATGGTGGGAGGATCGTCCTATCGTATAGGAGGTATACCGATGCAACCACCAGTTTCCTCCCTACGCCGTTGTCCTCCTGCAGATTAATTACCACTGCAACCACATCTCCCCCACAGAATTCCGGTATGAACCAACTATCTACACCTGCAGCCACAATGGCCGCCCGCGGTTTCAGCCCACCCGATCCTCCATAGAGCTTATATGTAGGAATGTTAAGACCCTTGATACAGTTATCCCGAATCCACGGTTCCTGAATCAGAGCAACATTAACTATCTCTTATAGTTCTAGCTAGTATAGTAAAGGCCTCAATACTATGATTGAGGTTGGCTTGTAGAAAACTTACCATTTCCTCCAATACATCACCTTGTTCCTCGGTCCCCCTCTTCCTCCGGGTAGCCCAAGCCTCTTCTTGTCTCTACCATTGAGACGTTAGCTTTCCCTGAAATTCAAACAGAGAGAGTTAGTGCCTAAAAAGTCAAGCCCTAACCCTACATCTATCTGAGTACTTGTCATCTTATTGAGAGGAGTTTCCTGCAGGGAGCATGACCTTAGCCATGCCGACTCCGCAGTATAGCTTCCTCTGCTGGGCTTCCATGACCTTCACTGAGGCAGAGTCCACTGTGACCACAAGTCTTACACCCGTAGGTGTCTCCTTGCGGTCCAGTATGTAATAGTTTCCAAAACACAACCATTAGTTTGGGTCTTTTTTTCAATTTTATTGCCTTATAAAATCTAGCAACCAATTGAAATTATGTTGAGGATTTATCAATGGCACCTTTTTAAAGTAATGTGAATCATTTTTATTTTCAGTACATGTCTAGCCTGTATATTAACAAGTTATGTGCAGAAAATATAATTTTTATAGTTCAAAATGCTGAAAATTTACACTTATTACAGGTGCAATTTTCATATAACTAACTATTCATAAATGCAATAGTTGTTTAGGAAATTTTTATAAATGATTATTTCAATTATTTATTTATTTATATAATTGACTACTCTCAACTACCTTTATCTGTAGTATTAATGTTATACTGTACCTCACATATTACGATTAATATTTTTTCAGTTACAATGAAATTGATGCTAATAAATTATTGTGTATTGAGGATGAGTTATTTTAATTTTGATTCTTATTTTGCATTCTAGTTGCAGTTTCACTTATATGCTCAATCACTGTAGTAGTATAATTTGATGATTTAAATTTAACAACATATGTAAATAATGTAAAAAATGTCAGAATAACTTTGTATTTGGATTTATTTTCAATGAAATATTACGTAAAACTCCATGCTATAAACAGAAATAAAAAATATTTCCTATTTAAAATTTTGTTTTCTTGTAGTTTCTGCCAGTCTGTTATAAGCCAAGTACATATTGTGGTCTGTTATAATGAGATTCTACTGTATTAATTTTATTAAGATGCAAACTCATAAGCCTCATTTGATTTTTACAAAAATGTAAATATTTTTCTGTTCATAAACTTTGGTATTGCATATTTATTTATTCATAAGACGCCGATCGTCAAGATATGGGCGAATATGGACTTCGAATGAGTGTGATGAGTGTAGATTAGTGAATGTAGTCATTGTTACAAACTAAGACCAACTATTCCTTAGAAAGTGTCATTAATTAATAGCCCAATGACGAATGAACATACTTAATAAGTGGTAAAATAATTTGAAAATGCTTTGCACTGTTGTAGATTAAAGAGTTTGTGTGGAAAGATGGCAAACACTTCGGTCGTGGCCAAGAACCCTCTGCTCTTGAAATTGCTGCTGAGCAAATGAGGATTTGGAACACCTTAGAACCTGGTAATTGTTTAGAGCAGATGTTTGTCAATAAAGTCTCAGTGAACTGGTGTGACAGAAAATCACCATTACTAAGACCAACAGACTTATAAAACTGTAACTTAATAATTGACTTACTGACTTATTTCCTTAAATCCATTGGGGGACGTAGGCTCGCATCAAAAGACTTCAACCTGACACGATTCTGAGCCGTTTGCTTGATCTGTCTGTCCCCAGCTCTTGCTTTCTCTTTTTATTTCTTTTTCCACAGTTCTCCTCCATGTAACTCTTGGTCTTCAACTTCTCCTTCTTCCTTATGGATTCCAATCAAGGGCTTGTTTACTGATTTTATCTTGTGCTCTTCGGAGAGTGTGTCCAATCCAGTTGAATTTTCTTGTTTTGATTGTCGCTGCTACCAGAACTTGCCCATATCTTCTCCAAATTCTTCATTTCTGATAGTTTCTGGCCAGTAGATAATCCTTCTGAGGCTGTTGTTAATAAATGTCTGAAGTTTGTGAGTTACAGACTCGGTGATCTTCCAGGACTGGCAGCTGTACAGCAGAACAAATTTGACGTTACTCTCAAATATTCTTAACTTGGTTTTTCTTCTTAGTTCCTGAGATCTCCATATTGGTCCAAGTTGTGCGAAGGCCCCTTTTGCCTTTCTTATTCTTTCTATTACATCTTCATCTGTCCCGCCTATTTTGGAAACCACACTGCCTGGGTAGCAGAACTGTTCAATCGTCCTATTGTTGACTTTTAATTAATCTTGGTTTATGTGTCTAGCCTCATTTTCTTTATCTTTTCAGTAGTAACTTTCAGGCCTACTTTACTTCCTTCCAAGATGAGCTCACCTACCTTTCCTTGCATATATTTTAGTTCATGAGACATTAGGCATAAGTCATCAGCAAAATTGATATACTCTAATCTCTCATTTAATCCCCACTGCAATCATCTTGGTCTATTGGCTACTTTCCTCATCACTCCATCCAGCACCATCAAGAATATTATAGGAGATAGTAGACACCCCTGTCTCACTCCAGTTTTAATTCCAAAAGAAGATTTTCCTTCATGAATGAATTTACATTGGAAGTTTTCATAAGTCGCCTTGATGTTTATAATTTTTTGGGGTATTCTGTATGCTTCCAAAGTCTTCCACATGGATTCTCTACTAATAGAATCAAATGCTTTCTCAAAATCAACAAAACATAAGTAAAGGGGGTTCTAGTATTCTACACTCTGTTCAATTACAATCCTCAGAGTTATTATCATGTCCACACATGAACGATCTTTTCTGAAACCTGCCTGTTCTCTTCTAAGTTTGTTATCTACTATATATTTGATTCTATTTAGGATGATGCAAGAAAGTAGTTTACTTGGTACTGATAGCAGAGTGATACTTCTTCAGTTGTTGCATTTTGAGAGGTTTCTTAGGGATATTTATTAGTAGCCCTGTATTCCAGTCATCTAGTATTTCTTTCTTTTCCCATATCTGCTGTATTCAATTCAAGAAACATTTCTGCTGTTGTGTCAGGGTTTCCTTTCAATATCAGATTGTATATTGTCTATACCTGACTATTTCCCACTCTTTAGCCCTGCCACAGCTCTAATAATTTCAGCCTTAGTAGGCGGCTCTGAGCTGATCTTCTTGATTAATGTTGTCATTGCTAGTGGCCGTATTCTATTTGTTCAACACTTCCTTGTATCTCCTTGTTCAACAGTTCTTCAAAATATTCCTTCCAACGTTGTAATTGTGATTCTGTATTAACCAACATTTTTCCATTTTTATCCTTGACAGGCTTTTTAGCATTGAATTTCCTATTTGAGAGTGTTTTTGTTATCGTATATAATTCTTTGCTGTTTCCTACAGCAGCTGCATCTTGTACTTCTTTAGCAAAATTGTCAGCCCACACTCGTTTATCCTTTCCTAAACTTCTTTTCACTTCTTTGTGCTTAGAATTATATTCTCTAGTAAGTCTTCTTATTTGTTCATCTTCATTTGCTTGGTTTTTACTTTGCTTCAACTTCTCTCTTTCTTCTATCTTAAACCCCATGTCTCTGCAGACATCCAAGGTTTTTTACAATTCTTTTTATATCCTAAAGTTTCTTTACTAGTCTCAACCAGCAGCTCTTTTAATGTTGTCCACCTTTCTTCAATCCCTCTGTCTTCCATATCAAGGGCTTCAAATCATTTTTTTAAACTAAATCAATTTTTGTTAACTTCTTTTTTCTTTATCTTGTCAGTGTCAAACACTTTTTCTCTTTTCTTCCCGTGTTTTGGGTGTAGCTGTGTTTAACCTAATATCTGCGATAACAAGGTGATGATCACTTCCACAGTCAGCGCCTCTTCTGTTCCTGGTGTCTAGAAGTGATCTTCTCCATTTTCTGCTAATGGCAACGTGATCAATTTGGTTAAATATTAAGTCACTTGGTGGGTTCCAAGTAATTTTATGGCATTCTTTGTGTGGGAAAATTGTACCTCCGATAATTAATTCATTATTGCCACAGAAGTCAATAAATCTGTTGCCATGGTCATTGATTACTCCTACTCCATGTTTACCCATTACTGTTTCCATACCAGTATTATAATGTCCAACCTTAGAATTTAAGTCTCCAATTACAATAATCCTTATATATAATAAGTATAGCCGTTTTTTGTCAATGTAACTCCTCCTTTGTTTCTTAACCAATTTAAACGGTTGAGGTGTCAAAAAATTTGCTTTGTTCATAGTTGTGCAATAAGGTCTACTTCTTCGAATTTTTTCCCCTGAATGGCATGGAAAGCCCTCAAAGTTTGTTTTTCGGCCATAAAAATAACATGGAGAGAGATTTATATGAATCGAAAAGTAATAGCTGTTAAAATGTAAAAATTGAATACAACAAGTTTTAACACCTTTTGAAATGAAAACAATAGTGTTTGTAATGTTGATGAGGTTAGATCTTTCATAATGTTAAACCTCATCAATATTACAAACACTATTGTTTTCATTTCAAAAGGTGTTAAAACTTTTTGTAAATCAATATTTACATTTTAAAAGCTGTTACTTTTTGATTCATATAAATATCTCTCTATGTTATTCTTATGGAAAGGTTGTAGGCATGGTTTAAATGGTAATTTAATGCAATTATTTTATGTATCTAAATAATATTTATCTGTAAACAAAAACAAATGAAAAAACACGTTTGAAATCATTTGGTATTTATGATAATAAATAGGTAGCAACGCAAGTAATGTGAGTGAGATGCTGGAAATAAATTTAATATTGTGATTTTATGTTATTCAGTTAACCTACTACTATTTGTAGTCAAAAGTCACTGGCCGAGGCCGAAGGCCGAGGTGTAATGAGCACAGCGAGTGACAGGGTTGGCATGTGTAACATGCAGGGGTGTCCCCTAGTTATATCTTGTTTCTTGGTGGTTCTCATAACTCCCTCTAGCTGATCGTAGAAAGTATTTTTCTCATTTTCTTTGCCTGTTCTGTAGGAGCATAGCATTGCGCTATTGTTATGTTCCTTATTTTTGTCTTAAACAGAGCTACCAGATTCTATCTTATTCTATCAGATACTGGTCTCCAGTCTTTCAGGCTTTTCTTAGCTTTGTTACTCATCAGTATTCCAAACCCTGCCTGTCTGGGGGCATTTTCATCCTCTTGGCCACTGTATATAAGTTTGTTTCCTTCTTGGGTTTTTATCTCTCTAAAACCGTTCCACCTTGTTTCACTAAAGCTTAGAATTTCTATTTTGTAGTCTTTTGCTTCTTCTTCTATAATCCTTAAAGTACCAATATCAGTCATGTCCGTATGTTCAAAGAGCATAATCAAGTCCTTATTTTTATGCCAAAAACCTGATCCATTGATCAGTCCGGTATATCTCATTTGTTGTAGTTTCGGTAATAGTTAATTTACTGCTTATGCTATGTTTCTAAAAATAACATAAGCAATGTTTGTTGTGGGGAGTAACCTCATTACGCTTCCCACCCCTCCTTTCCCAAGGTCTAGTGCTGGAACCAATATTCCTTCTCTGTGTCACCAAACCGCCCAGGATGGTTATCAGAGGTTCCAGACATCACAGGGCCGGATATGCCAAGTTTAACGTAGTATATAAAGCTCAAGGATTTTTGTAGTAAGTCTTACTAGCAGAGCAAATCAGAATATTTTGGCGTACAATTTAAAAAAAATGCCTATCAGTAAACTACAACAATCTACTGTATAAAATATTTATCTGATTATACTAGGTTATATGTATATGCTTGCCTGATTCTCCCTTTATATATCAATATTAGATAACATTTTATAAAACAGTTTTATTTAATGTGTTTGAGTTGTGAGTAACTTGAGTTTGAAGAGAACTATTTCCTCTTCAACTTTGATTTGTGTTACACTTTTATTTTGCACCATGATATTAGAGGTATAACCTAAATAAAAACGATTCATCTAAATTAAAAGACTAAATTTTGTGAAAATATGTAGTAAAATTTACCTAATTTAAAAATCAGATCAAATATATTAGGATGAACAAAAACCCTTATTGATTTTGCATATTATTAGCAAGAATTAAGTTACAGTGTAGTGCCCTAGTTTCTCTTTTAATTATTTCATTCTGAAAATAAATGTATAGGAGCAAAGTTTTGTATTCAATGTAATCTTACCTTGAAATAGGTTTAAATTAATTAAAATGATGTTATAGAGAAGCAAATTCAGCTGTTGAACAGCGAAGAGTCAACCCTCTATAGCCAAGCCATTCACTATGCCAACAGAATGGTGTCGCTGCTGGTGCCGCTGGACATTGCTAGCAAGTCACACAAAATGGATGCCAACCACCTGGATGTAGAACGTGTTAGCAACATCACCAATAGGTACCTTTTAAATATTTTTTTTCTGTCTTATTGTATGTTTGAGGAAGTTAAGGTAGACAAGTATCACATCCAATTTCATTTCGTTAAAAATTACTTATGAATAAAATAAACCATTAAATGCCCTATTCGTTATTCGTCAGTAAGACGCTGATCATCAATATATGGGTGAATATGAGGGGCGAATGATAGTGATGAGTGTAGGTGAACGAGTGTAGTCATTGTTACTAATTAAGGCCTACTGTTACCCAGAGTGAGCTATTTATTAATAGCCCAATAGTCAGATTATTGGAGGATATATTACTTTGGAGGACATATTATTTCCCAACAAAATCCTCTCTAATCTGACACTTCAAAATGGATTTAAATATAAAATTGCACCTTTTTTAAATCAAATAATTAATTTGATAGTTTCAGTAAATTTTCACTAGTGCATATTAACTTACTTTTGGATTAAAAGTGTAAAATTTGAGTGGATTTTCAGTGCAGTCAATTTACATGTGACGTTTGGCAAAACAATGTAAAGATACAAACATTTCTGAAAATTTCTATTGTTTAATGAGTGAAAATGTTCATTCGTTCTCTCAATGAACAAGTTAAAGCTCTAATGCAGAAGCCACTGATTAACATGTAACATACATACTATTCACAATGCTTTCTCAAAAGGTCTTGAAGAATGTGGAAATGATGTATCTGACCTTATCATTGCCCTACACCATTTTTTTTATCTTTGGCCCAGTAGATGGGAAGAATATAGAAAGATTCAAGTTTATTATCTATAAAAAATTGTGTTCATTAAACACTGCCCTAGTCGATGTCTGACTCTAGAACCAACAGCCACTAGACTACTTGAGCAATGGCCAGCAGTTAAGAAATATTTTTTGGAGCACATTCCAAAAAAAGCCAAAAACTTGAAAAAAATATCTATGTATAAAAAGAATGTATACCTCCTGAAAAAGCCAGCAATTCATTCAGAAGTAATGTTCGTAATTTGGAGTGCTCACATTTTTACTCGAGTTACTGGGTTCTTACAAAAAGGAGAACCTTTGGTGCACATTCTGCATTCACAAATACATTCTCTAGTACAGACAATTATGGGCAGAATCTGCACACCTGAGTCCTTAAAGACTGTGGATTAAGATTTCATTGATGATAGTTTTAAAGCAGACAATCTGATAAATGTTGAAAATATTATTTTGGATGAAAAAATCGGAGCTGAATTAACAAAGTTGAATCAGAAGGACAAAGCCTTCTTCCTTCTTGTTGTGCAAAAACATTACGTGGCTAGTGTTAAACATGTAGTTCAAAAATTTTCATTAAAATCCATCTTTTTAAAGAGTTTGGCATGCCTGCGCCCCAGTGGAAAGTCATCTGATGAAAGCGCATACCAAATATTAGAAGTAAGCAGATCAATGCCTTGGGATGTAAAAACCGATGTGCTCTTGGATGAGTGGAAGTTAGTAAAATTAGAACCTGAAGGATTTGATCCAAAAGACCTACCCATTGATCAATACTGGAAGTACTTTATGGATTTAAAAGGTATCGACGGCTCTCTAAAGTTCCCTGACTTGAGCAAATTTATTAAAGCTTGTTTATCTCTTTCTCGTGGAAATTCAGATGCAGAAAGGGGATTCTCTGCATCAGGTGGAACCCTAACCAGTGACAGGGCGATCATGTCAGAACACACCTTAAATTAACAGTTAAAGCTGCACTAAAAGCTTATGATAATAATCCCCATCTAGTGCCCATCACAAAAGAGTTAACATCACTGAGCTGCACCGCAAGTCAGTCCTACAAATCTTATTTGCTAGAAAAAAAGAAGGAAGAAGACAACACATCTAAAAAAGAAAAGCAGAAAAAAGAAAACAAGATGGCAGAAGAAGCTAACAAACTACAGTTAGAGAAAAAGAGAAAAGATATCAATGAAGGAGAGTAAAAATTAAAGAAATTGCGCAAAGAAGAAACAGAAAAGCTTGAGAGTGCTTCAACTCTCTTAAGCGAGGCCATGGAAGACTGAAACTAGCTATAAAAAAAAGATTTAAAAGAAGCAGCGTTAGCATACTATGCTAGAAGGAGTAGCAAAGGTACAGGAAGAAGCTAGCCAACAGAGGGTAACACTAGAATCTGTTTAAGACTCGGTTAAAAAAAAAAAAACTTCATTAATAACTCATTTCTTTAAAAAAGTGTAAATTTATTATATATTTTTCAAGAAGCCTGATTTAATAAGACTCATTTTATTTTTAAGAAATTTGTGTTAACTTAAACCAAAAATTTGTTCTCTATTAAACCATATTCTTTAAAGTTCCTTTATACTAAAGATGTTCTTTAAGTAAGGTTCTTTATCTGTGTATTAAGATTTTGTAATTGCTTTTTTGGCTCAATAAAAAATTTAAAAAAAATAAATAAAATAAAAAGGGAGGGGTGGTTGGGGAGGACCTTTTTATTTTATTTATTTTTTAATGTGAATTTGTCTTTAAAGTAATCACACTCATGCTAATACAATCATCTGTACTATTTTATATTTATGACCTATAGCTCATTTAGTTTAAAATCCTTAATGGAGTTGTTGCTCCAGACTGATGGAATAAAATGTTACTAATGGCTAAAACCTGCATAGAGTCTGTCTTGAACTTTTTAGACTTAAACAACAGGTAGATAAGCAATTTATAACACGCTATTTAGTCACTGAAAGTCACTATTTTCCCATAATTACAAGTCACTAAAGGTCACTAATTTCAAAAAATTAGTCACCAAACTCACATTTTTTAACCACCAAACCCAACCCAAGCACTGATTGCATTGACGTAACATTTACTGACCCAAAATAGTTTATTATTTCTTAATTTTAAAACAAAATGTATACTGTAATTTCTAAAAATATTTCTGGTATTATTGGTTGTATACTTTTTTTTTTTATGAATGTGAGTAGCATTTATATTTTCTTAATTCAGTATCAATTGAGAAAAGAACCAATAGTTAATAAAAATTGTTTTTAAAATTAATTGTATTGTTTTTGCTGTTTATTTTTTATGTACTACAATTACTTCAACCTCTTAAATTTAGTTGTGGTAATTTCAATCAATTGTTGTATTTTGTTTTTGAATAAGTTTTATTACTAAACCAGACCTAAAATAGCAGGTTATTTTTTAATTTTTTTTTAGGCTTAAAAGTTTTGTAATTTCTTCAGGTACATTTCAATTGCATACTAATTTGAGCATTATATTCTATTTAGCTAAATTGATACTTTTTAAAATTTTAAGTAAATACTTTCTTTGTGCAAAAAATGTAAACAATCATACCCTAAGAATAAATAAAATGTTACCAATTTTCTAGTTATTGGAAATATTGTATCTCATTGTATAGATTTTTAGGGTGTGTTATACTTCATATTAGAGAAATCGCCAAAATACTATGCACTGTTTTTGCTGACTGTTCCACATAATTTGTTGATTCACTGGCGTAAAGGTATTGGAAAACTTTTTTGAGACTTTCTCAAAAAGTACTCAGAACCGAGAACTGATTTCAGTAAAGAACCAAACCAGAAAAAAAAAAAAAAATTAAACCAACCCATCACTTTATCAAGTTATTGAAATTAGACCGATAGTAACAGAAAATAGATTTTTTTTAAAGTTTTACAAATCTTGAGAACATAAGAAAGTTACTGCAACAAGTTATGGCTGGTTCTTAGTAATTCCTATCTTGAAGGGTTAATCTTATGAAGTTCCTCATGAATATTTTCTTACGTGTTGAATCCGCTAATATTTCTCCTCTTTATTGTATTTTAAGTTAAATTTTTAACTTTAATACGTAATTACAGTATTAGTAAAAAATATGATTTAAATTGAATGTTTAGGACACTAAACCATGGTACTGTTCAATTAGCGAAGTAAGAAACTTGACACATTAAATAACAGATTTTCCTAGGTAAGCATGCTAGTTATCCCTTTTATAATATTTTGTTCATTTTAGTGAAGGTAATGTTAAAACATATTTACTGTCTCTTAAAAGTTTCATAGTATTATATAAAGTTACTTATAGTTTATGAACAGCTAAATTTTCATATCTTTTTTATGCTTTCTGAAGATCGAGCTTAGCAGAAAGTGATGCAAGTGGGGATGTTGAATCGGGTTTCGAAGACCAGGACCCATCAGAGGCAGGGGCCCAGGTGATACGGATGGTATCAAGGTTTGTGGACAAGGTGTGTACAGAGGGAGGTGTGAAGGCAGAGCACATTCGCAGTCTACACCTGATGGTGCCCGGAGTAGTCCTCATGCACGTGGAGACACTCGAGGCTGTCCACCGGGAGAGCAAGAGGTTGCCACCCATACAGAAGGTACCGATACATCCAAATATTATTGTTCTAGACTGCTGAAGCAGTATACAGTTGATACATAGTATATTTCTTGGAGTCCACGTCCAAACATGTCCAGTTATCAAGATTTAAAAAAATTATGTCTTGGTACAGAACTTTATCAGGATCTAATCATTGTTAATAGTTATATTTTGATATATCAGTTTTCTATAGATAATTATTGCGAGCCAAGATGGTTTTTTAGATCCATCAACTTATAATGTATTGTAATAATATTATGAAATATTTGTTTTATTACGTAATTAATTTTTGTGATCCAAGGTGGTTTTGGAAATCCATCACTTTAAAACTTATTAACCCTTTAAGGAGTAATGGCGTCTTGGAATGTCGTGAAATCACTAGGAGTAATATTTTGAGCACAAATATGACGTTATGGAGTAAAAAAATTAAAACAGTAATTTTTGTTTGCATTTTAACCTCTTTAATTATAAGGTACTAAAAATGTGTGAATTTTTTAAATAACTCAAAGAAAAAGCAATTTACCAACAATTTAAAACTTTTTGTTTGTATAAATTATTTGAAGACAGGGATATACACATAATGCTGCATTGCTTGTATGCAAGTATTTTGCTATTTAGCGTTCTTTATAGAGTTGTAGCACCACTTTTGAGGTTTCCTTTGTTGACGTTGAAGATTTCTTAGAGGGTAGTTAGGCATAGCAGATGTTTATCACCGGTCGGTGCAACTTTGTACGGCATGGCCTTTATCTCTCTTGTTTGATAATGGCATTCAAAGGTGCCTGATAAGGTTCAGTTTGAATTCTGAAAATGCAATTTTATTGTTAATTTTGTGGGTTTTGTTCATTTTGAATGCTTTCAAAGTGATGTTATCTCACAAATGAAAAAAATGTTTTCCATACCATGTCGTAGTATTTCTTGTTACATATTTGAACAATATTACCATGTCCGACCTGTCTATGGCACCTATGTCCTTATTGTATTTGATAACAGACTTAGGCTTTGTTGTTGTTTTTCACTGTTGGTTACTGATAACATTGCAGACTTGGCGAGAAGGGCGAAAAGTCCAAGCACACATTTGTTCTGAATGACTACTCCTCCAACTGACAAAGCCCTGCACTCTGGTCTTGATTATGTGAATTTTCATCACTGGAATCATACTTTCTCCTTCCCAGAAATGTATTTCCTTACATCCGGGTACGGTTATATTTGTTCTAAAGCAATAAAAATTTGTTTGGTAAATAACATACATTTGACGTTCCAGAACGTCATTACTCCTTATATACATTTATACCATACTCCAGAAAGGGTTAATATTAAATTACATACAGCTACCTAAATATTATAAACATAAATATTTATATATGTAAAGAGCTTCTAAAATTAACCAATATTTATGTTGCTCATGCTGGCCTGTTAATGACAATATTCTTTATTCATTACTGCAACAATATATTCAGTTGCATTTGATTTAAAATAATGTTTTTAGTTGTGATTATTTTTTTAACTCAGAACTGGTCATATTAATTTAAATTACTGTTAAGTGAATTGTGTATCTTTGTCATGTAACCCTAGATATGAGGTTTTAACTCAAGAACCAGATATGCTTGTTAGAACATGATTTCAATGTAAAATTTCATCAGATTTGCGTTCAAAAGTGCCAATCAGATGCATGCTGTGACACTACCATTCTTGGCCTGAAACTTTGAAAATTGTCTATTTGGAATGGCAAAAGAGTATTGGTTGTTGGTTCTTGATTGGTTGTCAGTTCTTGGTATTGATTCTTTGATTAATGGAGTCTGCAAGTTCAACATGATTGATAATGGTAACTAAAACTTCTTCGATTTGCTAGTTTAAGATTCTTTCACTTCCAGAAATAATTGATTGCATTATCTTCCAGTAAAATTTATTCTCAATGTATTCAAGTGAGCTACAGTTTACTTTGTGTTGCAGCCCAAAATCCTGTCACCCAGCATGTTGCCCGGAGAAGAGCCGCTGTCTGAGGGTCTCCGAGTGTACTTACTCCCTGATGGTCGTGAGGAGGGGCTTGGTGGAGTGGTAGGAGGACCACCTTTACTGCCAGCCGAAGGTGCCATCTTCGTTACGAACTATCGCATCGTCTTCAAGGGTACACCTTCTGATCCTTTGGGTATGGACTATAAGTTTTGGATGAGTTGGTTATGACAAATCTTATCAGATCAAGGATCGATACCTAACAATTCATAGAATTATAAAGTAATAATAAATGTTTAAATAAATGTATTCTATACTTATCTCTGAATACTTTATTTTAAAAGTTGGTTGGTTTGACTGAATATCGGATAAAGTTTGTAGATAAGATTTCTCATATATGTAGCGATTTTTGTAATTTTTAATCCAAGGTTCTTGACCTTATTACTAAATGGTATAGTGTGATTATTAAGTACAAGTACCAGGTAAATGTTCAAAGTCAATGTTTCCCCGAAGTCTACCAACCACAATGGATTGACTTTTTTAAATCAAGTTTTAATTCATGTGTGAAGGCCAAGTAGCATTGATGACAGCACTCATGTTGTTAACAGTACAACATAGTGTAAATTTGAAGGTCATACGTATAAAAGTGAATATTAGAGTACCTAATAAGAGTTGTGATGTCATTAATGTAAATAGGAAATAGAAGAGGGCCAAGGACAGAACCCTTAGGTATGCTGCCTCGAGTGACACGGTTTCAGTAAGACTATCTGTTATCAGTTTTAACATAATGTTAGATACCACACAAGTATGGCCTCACTCAATCAATGCATACAACATTTTATGTATATGATTTTAATATTATTCATACCAAACTATTATTGTATGTCATACAATACTTTATTGCTTGTTTAATGATAATCTGGACCCCACTGATGTGTGTTTTGTTTCTTAGCGGAATTTTTCGTGTTAGATTTAAAAAAAATAAACATTCTGTATTATTTTTTAATTGTGTGACAACCATTTTTTTGGTGGTAGTTTTCAGGATAAATAAAAATAAATAAAATAAAATATTTTATTTTGTCTTTTTACATAAAAGCATTGACAAAGTCAGATTAATGTCTAGATGACATAGTCAGATATTAAACTAACAAAATATAAGGCAAATTACACTTGGCAAAGAATATGCAAAAACAGACAACATTTCATAATCTACTTTTAAGCTAATATAATATAATATATTAAATCCAAACACTCTCCAGAGTCCGTACAATAGAAAAAAAATAATAAAACATCAATACAACTGTTATGGCACCTAGCATGATAATAAATAATATTGTACTGTATTAGTATTAATATTTACACTTCTAACAAACTAGAAATTAATATTCTTATAATTCAGAAATTCTTATATAAGTACTATATAACATATGTATCTATAATTGACTAAATTTTTTAGCGGCAAACTGCTGGTGGAGATTTTTCATTTTTGTTGTTTTTGCAGCATGTGAGCAATTGATTGTGAGAGCTTTTCCTGTGACTTCTTTGACAAAGGAGAAAAGGATTTCCGTTCAGTACCTAGCACATTTAGACCAGTGGCTTCAGGAAGGATTGCAACTACGCTCCTGTACATTCCAGGTAAAGACACTCATATTTTGTTCTGTTATTGTACTGTTGTATTTTCGTCATTTTCATTGTTTCTGTGGTGTATAGCAGTGTTAATATTAAGTCACTATATAATAGCTAAAGAAGAAATTAGTAAAATGAGATTTTATTTCTACATTTACATGGCCATTTGTAATGAGCAGTGTAGGGGTTCGGCTCCAGCTATTCCTTTTCTACAAATTCTTGCCATTAAATAACCTCACTAGTTTACTTACCGGCGGTCAATGACTGACCGACCAGATGGTTTACCACCTCCTAATTTAACAACCGGACCCGAACTTATGATACAAAAACACACTTGGACCCACTACCTCTAGTGACACAGATTCAGCTGATGGCCCGTTTTGTGTGGTTGTAACTCGTAAAACTTTGATTCTAAGGTTACTTCATATTTTGATTTTATTTAATTTTACTACAGTCCAAATTAAATGAATATCTAAAAATAACTAGTGATATATATTTTAAATAAATATAAAAATACTTCCAATAAATATCATCCAACTCAGATGAATGTAAATTTTCCATTTTGAACACCACACTAAATCACTATCATCCGTACACAAAAACGCACTATACTGAAACTAAATGTACAGGAAATCTATTGAAACAATGATTGCTAAGAGGCCACCCTACCTAGAGAGCACTATGTGAAACATGTAGTAAAACAGTGATTCACAAATCCTGTAAGACGAGGGGAAACGTAGGATGTTGTTAACTTCTTTATATTGTCAAAGAACGTGCTCACTACATCTAGGGAATAAAATTGAAAACCATCTTTAGTATTTAGTAACAAAACAAAATACTGGACGATTTGACGAGCTATCTCGTCAGTGATCTGCAATGGATTAAATATTTTTATTTACATTGTAACGTATCCTATAATACTTATGAAAATGTGTGATTTATTTTAAATGTCTTTATTTTAAATGAATTTCTATTTTTGTACATGTTTGTTATTTTCCTTTCAGTTTTTTTGGTCCCATAACTCTATAGTCCAACTTATTATATATTTGTATGTAAAATATATAACACTAACTCTTTTTTATAATGTGGTAAGTAAGTAAGAAAGGATATTCCAGATTAAAATCAACATATGAAAAAGAAGTTTGAGTTTTAAATAGACTATGTATAGGTAAATCATAATATAAATTAGGTTATTAAAACAAAGTTTGCTGTTTAAATGTTTCAGCTGATGAAAGTGGCTTTTGATGAAGAGGTGACAGCTGAAAGTATAGAAAGCTTTCGCAAGTTAATTCACAAGGTACGGCATCCGCCTCACATTTTCCATCACTTTGCCTTCAACGGCCAAGTGGTTGTCTCTCAAACGCCCCTTCACAAGGACAAAGAGAAAAATGCTACTTTGAGGTAACTAAGTCAACAAGAAAAATACAAATTTAATAGTTTTTATCTGTGTTATTCAGTTTTACTTTACAGAACTAAGGATTGTCATATTTTGCTCTAATCAATTGTAGTCTGTCATTGAATGACTATCAGATATCTAGACTTAAAAAAAATATTTTCTATTTTTGTGATGATTACAACTAAGGACATTTTAAGTACTGCCAAGTATGTGGTAATTCTATTATATCTTTATACATTCAATGAGGTCCTTACTGAATAATGTCAACAATCACTTTGGGAAGCAAGTCTTGAAGCCCTTCTCAAGCTTTACTTCTAAATTCTTGTGAAAAGATAGTTCTTTAGTTTTCAAAGCTTTGTTATCAAAGTGGGCTATTTTTCGTTTTATTGTTCTGCTGTCTGTTTTGCTTTATATGTCCCAAATGAAATGTTTCTGTTGATAGTGTAAAGGATAGCTCCAAAAACCTCCGCTAAAGTGCAGCATCAACTGTACTAACTCCCTCAGACTATAAAAAACGTAAATCATCTATGAAAGGAACAGGGCAGCCAATCAGAGTGTACATGGGCGCGGCACTGTCTCCTGCTACTGCATGTATCCTGAGACTGTCACTCCATCCAAGTCTTCAAGCCTTTTAGTTTTTCAAGCTTTACTTCTAAATTCTTGTGGAAAGAAAGATACTGTTCTGCTGTTTGTTTTCATCTCTTATTGCCTTTTTTATGATTTGTAATTTTTAATGATTTCATTGTAGTTATTATTGTATCTTAAATGACAGATACTGTTTATTGGTTTCAACTAAAATGTTTAAAATTGTACACTGAAATGCATCAAAAATTTTAATTTTAAATGTAAATCTTTGTTTTTTGTATGTTTGTTAGTGATACTAAAACTTTAAAAAAATTAACTTCACCTTTCATGAAAATTAATTTTTTTACATAATTAAGCGTCTTTAAAATAGGTTAAAATATATTCTGCGTGCAAAGGGTTAGTGCACTTTTTCTTATGTGTGTTAACTATCTAGGAATAATCATGCAGTTCAAGTTAAATACAATATAAGTACAGTGTAGTAAAAAATATTGTGATCAGTAAACTGTTTACCGCCCTCAGCCAAGAGGGGATTCTCAAAAAATCATAAAAGGGATTCGAACTCTAAATAATATAAATGATTTCAGTGTGTTTAGTATAATGTAAATGTAATAAGTCAATTTAAACGTTATCCTAAAATTAAAGAATGTATTAAATATCATTAATAGGTTTTCTGAAAAGTGTCAAGATTAGCATAATATTCATACAGTTTGTTTGGAGCGGGGGGGGGGGGGATGAAAAATTCTGATAACATCTGGCCTGAGTTCTAGCCAGCAGGAATCTATTGTCCATAAGGCCAATACTCAATTTTCTTAAGCTAAAACAGTTCCCCTGTTAACTTGTTGAATTGTTTTGTTCATTAATTCTTAAAATTAAATGCTTAATGTTCAATACATTTTCTTTTTTTTAAAGGTATTAGAACAGTTTGTAGTACAGTAGAATCTTGGTTATCCGAGCCACGATTAACCGAGCCTCCGGGTTAACTGAGCTAATCATCAGACGATGAAAAATAAACATAAAGCTATTAATAAAAGGAAAACTCTTGCACGACACATCATATAATCGTTTGACAACTAATCAGTGTCTCTGTTGGCTGTTGGTGCTAGGTTAAGGCGCTGCAGGACCATCACATGACGTATTTGTACCATACTCTAGGAATAATTTTCCCACCCATATGCATTCAATCATAACACCTAACCACCGGATACCATCAGCTTAGTCGACTCTGCTCTCGCACTAATGTGGTTGTTTTAGTGTGTTGACTTTCGTGATTTTATAATACAGTATTGGAAATATTGTCGTTACTGTCATTGTTCAATATTTAATTCTAGTGATTTGATATGACTAGTAAATTCTTGACAGTTGATTATCTTATAACGAAATTTAAATGATGAATCAATCCGTGTTTTCATCGCCAGTGTGTACAACAAATATGGTATTGATACATTAATTTTGTTCCGTTAAAATTTTGAATGGTTCTCTGCACTATTAAGAGAGTAACGCAGATTGCGTTAAACCACAGGATAAATACGATAATTTTGTTCGGTAATCGGACTGAATGGTACCCTGAATACTACAGTGGACCGTAGATAGATGAAATACAAAAGGTATTTCAGACAATGAAATACCTTTTGTTTTTCATTGTCTGAAAAAAGGTAGGGTCAGACAATCAAATTGGGAGATCTGTTAACACGAATGAAGGAATACTCTGCTTTCGTTGTCAAGAAAAATGTAAATTTAATGGAAATTGCTCATCCACAATGCTGCCTATGGACATTAAATTAAATTTTTACCATTAAATTGTATTATTGTAGTTTTTTTTACCGACTGTTGTAGGGTTATAACATGGAATACTTATTCCCGACTTCTTATAATCCTGCGGTAATACAACTTTTTAATTACATGACCTGATGTTCCTACTTTATTAAAGGACTGTTATTACATTTACACTATTTTGCGTTTTTTTTCTTGTAATAAACTAGTTTTGTACTTTTTTTCGTGACATTTACATTAGTTTTACCATAACCTCTGTACTCTCTGAGTTTTATGTAGGCCTATCTGAGGTGGTCTCGGTCCCAATTACCTCGGATAACCGAGAGTCTATTTTTTATTAATTATTCATAAGACGCCAATCGTCAAGATATGGATTTCGAATGAGTGTGATGAGTGTAGATGAAGGAATGTAGTCATTGTTACAAACTAAGGCCAACTATTCCTTAGAAAGTGTCATTAATTAATAGTCCAATGACAAATGAACAGCCAGTGGTTATCAGCTGATCCTTCTCAAAATGTGTAATGACTCTGATTGGGATTGATCTGAGAACCTTTAGCTTATGAAGCTGGGATTGAACCAACTACGCTACCGACCAATTATGTGTACGGCAAACAGTACTCTAGCAAAGTAAAATATACCAAACAATCAACATTCACTGTTGTAATACTTACAAAATGACTCATCAAACACAATTTCATAGAAAAAAATATACAAAAAATTGATTCAACTGTTTATAATGGGTCTTAATGGGAAATAGATCCAAGTTGGCTCACCACTCCAGCCTTCCTTTAAGATATAAAGATTGCAAATAATTTTGAGGTTTGGATTTGGAACACAAGGCCAGTAATTTATAAAATAGGAGAAAAAGGGCATTAACAAACTCACATGACAAGTTTAGTCCATTAAGACAAACATAAGAATGAAAGTTGGGTTTTGTTTATGTCTTCTTGTCTTTGTATTATGAGAATTCATTTTGTCAGATGAGTTTTCTGATGACATCTCTAATATCAAAAATAACTTTATAATATTTATTTTATTTATTTCTTACACACCACCTAATTCCTATTTTGTTTTGTAGAGGTTTCGCTAAAAAAACATTGCTCAAAACTGCCAGGAAAGCGGGATTTAAACAGAAACAATCTTCCAAGAGGCAAAAATATGTGCTACCTAATGTGGGAAATAATGTAAACAAATATATGACATCCCCTGGGCGCATGCACTTGCCTGCAACTGACCAGGACGATCTCTCAGGTAAACTGCACTTCTTATTTATTAACTTTCAATCTACTATTCAATAAAATTAAATGTACATGTGTTAATGCAGGAGTACATATACATAAGCATAACATTGTCATGATGGTTTATGGCAAAATGAGGAACATGGCGTTGAATTAAAACATTTCTAAAAACATACAGTACGATGAGGGAGACAAAGGTAGTTGGACATTTGCCATCATTACTTGAAAATTACTAATCACGACGTTTCGATTTGGTAAAACCCAAACTTATTTCAAGTGCTAAAAACTAAATTACATCTACACAAACATGTTATAAAACTATGTTCTTAAACTAATAAACTTATCTACTTTAATAATTATCTACATTTTAACCTAGATCATAGAATGGGGTACAACAAAATGAACTTCTACTAAATATAAAAATGTTGACAGAGTTAAATTAATATAACCAATTAGGCGCTGCCAAGGTCACGATATCAATGAAAAAAAGTGTTAAAACACAATTGAATTAATATTCAAATCAGACTGAAATAAGATTACATTAACTAATCATAAATAAAATAAATATATGGTACCTGAAAAACAATTTTAATTTAAAATAATATTAAACATGCACAAAAATAATATATGTGACTCGGAAGAACTAAGACTACTATTACAATTACATTTTAACCTGAAAAGACAACAATTATTAGGAATAAAACAATACAATAATCAAATATTACAAAAATGATTAAGTCTTACGACCCGCAGTGATGATGGCGTCTAGACGTCCCAGGCACGAAGTGAGGATGATAAAATCCAAATACAGTGTCTACGAAGTTCCCTCCAAGGTGATAAAACACGGGGACAAGACAAACATACATACTACACTTCACAACAACCATCCACAGACTGACGAGGTCAGGGACGTAAGCTCCGAGATCGCCAGGAATGCGGTGACTCAGGTACGGGGACGGGGACGTAGACTCATGGGGTGTTTAATTGTTGTAGGTGCAGGTGTTGTAGGATTCTGGTTAGATGATGTCATGACTGTACTGAACTTTTTATCAAGTATGTTTTTAAGTATAAGTATAAAACCAAACCAAGTATAAGTTCTTTGGTTTAGTTTTAGTTAAAGACTGTCTTAATATGTTTTGTGTGCTGAATGATTCTGATTTTGTATTTCCGAGCTATGCGTCTGATTTTTTCCGAAAGGTTGGGCGTATATGGAATGGACATGAATGCTTCAGGTTTTCTGTGTCAGTGGGTGTTTGGTTACGTTTTCTTATTTGTTTGCATTAGTTTATGAGAGACTGAGGGTAGCCATTGTTTATTAGATCTTTGGAAACATATTTTAGTTCATTATCTAGTTTAGTTTTGTCTGAGCATATGGCTCAGGCCCTACATTTTTGGATGTTAAAGTAGAAAAAAACAAAGCATTTACATCATTTTTGGATGTAAATGTAGAAAAAACATAGCATGGCCTTAAAACATCAGTCTACAGAAAACAAACTCATACAGGCAAATACCTCAATTTCAATTCTAATCACCCACAAACTGTTAAAGAAGTTGTAGCCTTCTCTCTCTTTGATAGGGCCTGAGCCATATGCTCAGACAAAACTAAACTAGATAATGAACTAAAAAATGTTTCCAAAGATCTAATAAACAATGGCTACCCTCAGTCTCTCATAAACAAATGCAAACAAATAAGAAAACGCAAACAAACACCCACTGACACAGAAAAGCCTAAAGCATTCATGTCCATTCCATATACGCCTAACCTTTCAGAAAAAATCAGACGCATAGCTAGAAAATACAAAATCAGAATATCATTCAACAACAAAACATATTAAGACAGTCTTTAACTAAAACTAAACCAAAGAATGAGGAGCAATCCTCCAAAAATGTAGTATATTGCATTACTTGTGAATGCAATGAAAAATACATAGGGGAAACAAAAAGACCACTGGAAGTTAGGTTAAAAGAACACAAAAATAACATTAAAAAAGGAGACACTACACATTCTAAATTAGCTGAACATGCCTGGAACAATGAACACAGATTTAACTGGGATAATACTAAAATACTTCACAGGGAACCACATTTTTTTAAACGTAAATTCATCGAAGGTGCCTTTATGAAACTAAATATTGAACAAGTAATCAGTCAAAGTAGCATAGAAGTTAGACCCATGTGGGTTCCTTTACTTAAAAACATACTTGATAAAAAGTTCAGTACACTCATGACATCATCTAACCAAAATCCTACAACACCTGCACCTACAACAATTAAACACCCCATGAGTCTACGTCCCCGTCCCCGTACCTGAGTCACCGCATTCCTGGCGATCTCGGAGCTTACGTCCCTGACCTCGTCAGTCTGTGGATGGTTGTTGTGAAGTGTAGTGTGTATGTTTGTCTTGTCCCTGTGTTTTATCACCTTGGAGGGAACTTCGTAGACACTGTATTTGGATTGTATCATCACTGCGGGTCGTAAGACTTAATCATTTTTGTAATATTTGATTATTGTATTGTTTTATTCCTAATAATTGTTGTCTTTTCAGGTTAAAATGTAATTGTAATAGTAGTCTTAGTTCTTCCGAGTCACATATATCATTTTTGTGCATGTTTAATATTATTTTAAATTAATATCGTTTTTCAGGTACCATATATTTATTTTATTTATGATTAGTTAATGTAATCTTATTTCAGTCTGATTTGAATATTAAATAAAAATTTATTTAATTTTACATTTTGTAATATAACATAATGATTAAAACAATTTTATGGAATACGCTGCTATATATTTAGTTAGTACAATAACTTTAGTCTAAATTTAAACAATATAAAATAAAATGAAAAACAATCTCATTATATGTTATCAAATAAACTATAATACAGTAATAGGATTAGTTAGTAGTTTTGGACAGTATGATACACTTCAAAACATCCGTCAGGGTGAAGTGTGGGATGTTTCGTGCAGGTCTTGCAAAAATAAATCGTTTCCCGGCAATAAATGAACACAATAAAATGAAACAAACCAACCAAAGAATAACTACAACGATGTAAACAAAAGCTTAGTGATGTCAAGTAGACAGACTCTTGGCTGTGACTGGCGACACTGGCACTGGCGGGCGAACTGTCTAGCGAGATCCGGTTATATCCGCATTCCGCGCTATGCGTCAGTCGTCACGGCAACGAAAATAGCATAACAGCTGTTTCTAACTTCAATTGTGTTTTAACACTTTTTTCATTGATATCGTGACCTTAGCAGCGCCTAATTGGTTATATTAATTTAACTCTGTCAACATTTTTATATTTAGTAGAAGTTCATTTTGTTGTACCCCATTCTATGATCTAGGTTAAAATGTAGATAATTATTAAAGTAGATAAGTTTATTAGTTTAAGAACATAGTTTTATAACATTGATTGGTAATTTTCACGTAACGATGGCAAATGTCCAACTACCTTTGTCTCCCTCATCTGATACTCCATCACTAACAAATTTCATAAACATACAGTACAGTCAGTGAGTCAATTAGATTTAGAACAAATAACAGCATGTGGATGATTTAAATTATCAATAGAAATGCTAAGAAATAATATCATGCTTTTCATCGCCAGTGTGTAAGACAAATATGTAACACTGTAAACAATGTTGCAATTAATTGTTAAAATAATCACAATTTAAGAAATGATCATCAAATTTTATTTTTAGTTACGATAGAAGCTATGATTCACTTACAAGCATTGATATAGAGTGGTCTATTTTTTACTCTGTAGGACAGTCATAGTTCTGGAGCATGGCTAGTACAACTATAAAGAAAGATCATGCACGCAGATATAATTCTGATTGTATAAAATATAATATAGCCTAAAACTAAACAAAATTGACCATCTTACAATTTTGAATTTTTGTTATTGCTATATATTTTTAGGGTGCAAACATTTTTCTCTGGAGAAAAAATTTATTTTAACTTAGATTGCAGTAAAACGTCTAAAAATTAATTATTCAAATAAAAAATAAATACCATTTTCCGAAATAAAGTATATTGAACAAATCTGTCTAAAGAATTTTAATATTTCATTAATGTTTTATATAGCGAAACTAAAAAACTTACATTTCTATAAAACTTTCAAAATAACCTGTCATTTTAAGAGTTTTAAAAACTTATCTACATTTAATGTCACAATTGGTGAGCTGATTGCCCAGCAACCTAAGACGTCAGTCAGCATTTGTACCTGAGGTAGAGATAGTGCAGGTTCGAATCTTGGACTTGAATGTTAGTTTTTATCAATGATTGAAAGTTTAGTTGTTAATTAATTTTCATATCAGTTTTATATAAATAAAAGAACAATAAATTAATGTACTCTATAATTAAAAAATTTGTTACTTTTTTAAAAGTTGACTACAGTAAACTTCATTCAAAATAATTAACTTTGAGTTAAAGTTTGAAATTGGTCTCTAGACATAAAAACATACTCTGTTGTAATTTGTTACGGTTTCTAGGATTGGAACTGTTAAAACTGAAATTTTCTACAGTTCTCCGTTTTAGTTCTTTTGCCAGAAGCCAATAGTGCTATCGTCAAAATTTTCAGACATGTTAAGCAAGTACATTGCATGTTGCCATTACCGCTGCTATGTTGAAGTTCAACAGATTTATGTGTGTGTGTGTGTGTGTGTGTGTGTGTTTTTTTCAGTTGATGAGTTTGATGCTGTATTACCAGCTGGCCTGGTAACAGACTCTAAAACAATAGAGAGGTTAGCCGAGCGCAGTTACGTGCGAGACTGGACACGGCTGGGGCTGGTTCCTCAGTCCAGTTCCAGCAAGTGCAAGGAGCCTTTCCGTCTCACGTCTGTCAATAGTGCCTACCTCATGTGTCGAAGGTATGTCCAACTTCACGTTCTTTTGATAATTGTCGACCTAGCTTTTTTCTTAATAAAATAATAATTATCGCCCCTTCTCAAGCTCGCACAGCAAACAGATACATCAATCATGAAAGTATTTATTTAAAATGCAATAAATGTGTATTTCTTAATTTATATTATTAATAATTGCTAATGTCTCTTATAAACTGGTTCAATGCAGGAGATTTTTTGTTTGGTCACTTCTAGTCTGTTTATGTTTACTACCTTTTCTCTCCATACAGCAAAGTTTAAGGACATAACAAATGCTACTGCAGCGAGCATGACCCAGTAGTTAAAGCTACTTCAGCGAGCTTGATCCAGTAGTTAAAGCTACTGCAGCTAGCATGATGACCCTGTAGTTAAAGCTACTGCAGCGAGCATGACCCAGTAGTTAAATCTACTGCAGCGAGCATGACCCAGTAGTTAAATCTACTGCAGCTAGCATGATGACCCAGTAGTTAAAGCTACTGCAGCTAGCATGATGACCCAGTAGTTAAAGCTACTGCAGCGAGCATGACCCAGTAGTTAAATCTACTGCAGCGAGCATGACCCAGTAGTTAAGCTACTACATCAAGCATGACCCAGTAGTTAAAGCTTGTAGGAGATGGATGTATTTATTCTGTGCTGAACTACTGTAGGTTGTATGCTGCAATTAGTTGTTAATAGAATAAAATCTAATGCAACATTTGACTAATTTTTTTTGTTGTTTTATCTAAGTATTAAGTTTTCTAAGGTAAATGTTTAGTTTATTGGGTTGTATTTTTGTTACTAAATTTTCAATGAATACTACAAAAATAAGGTTTTCGCGAAGTATTTACGTACACCATATACGTATTATTATTATTATTGTCAACAACATATCATCATTACTGGTCTGATGATGCCAGCCAGCAGTGCTGGTGAAGGCCTAAAAATAACTTTATTGATTTGTATTCTTTTACAGTTCAGCTTCATTTAATTTATCTGATAAATAGTTTTTGTTTCTAATTATTTATTTGTGTGATTAATTTTTACTCTAGCTCATAATGGTTGTGTTGTCAAACTGCTATAAAAATTAATCTAATCATAAGGGCACTTTTTCTTGGTTTTTTACTGGCTATTTTTTTATTTATTTGAACTTTTCCTAGGAGTCAAAGTAAAGGACTTAAAAATAACTGGACATGTAAGAAATAAATACAAATAACATTTAAAATTTTTAACCCTTATCACGCCGTAAGCGCATATGCACGTAATAGTTACAAAAATAATATTTTTGTAATAATGTTTCTAATTTAATCTGGTAGTGCGTTTGGGTTATAGGCGGTAATTCATGAGAGACACATTGTGAGACTCATGACCTTTTCTTGGCCTGTCAATCACTACGAGACTTTTGTCTGTCAGTGTACATTTCCGCTACACCGCCTAACTCCACAATCGCATATATGCGCAGCTACTGTTGAGCCGAGCGGTTGTCATTGTCCGCTGCCTCACTCTTTGAAACTGTGTATTTAGTTGTTTTATCATTACTTTAGTTTAATATATGTTAGTAATTTATTAGTTTATGTCAATATGAATAATCCAGCCAATTTAGATTTTGTGGAAGGTACTAAATACATCATATTCAAGTGCTATATGTATTTACTTATTTTTTATTATATGTGTTTTTTTACTGTGCAGGCTTTGTCTTTATCAGTAAATGTACTCAATTATACATATTTTATTAATTGTAATAGTATTTTGTATTGATTCATACTGTATAAGTATCTATGCCTGAGGCTTACTTTCTTATTTACATATTCATATATAAGAAAAAAAGTTAATAAAAGTTTCAAAATGTTATCATATCTTATGTTTTCCTGTACAGAACAATAAAAAATAATGAGCAACTAAATAGTAAAATTTTGATTTTTTGTACAATAAATTAGTGCTAAATGGAAAATAGGCATTGTATAAATGGCGCTGTAAGGGTTAAACAATCAAAATTAAGATGTATAAAAAACACTACATGTAAAAGGGGTACGAAAACAATTTTTCTTGGCGTAATGTTTTATAATATTATTTTTTATCTCAGTTGATTTCGTACAAGTTAGAGAAGGTGTAAACAGAGGTAGTACAGAAAATTAAGTACTGAATTTTTTATTATATAAATAATATAATATAATGCTCGTAATTAACATACTTTGTAGTTTTTAGAGATAGCATTTTTATCATGTGATAAATTCTAGTTTATATTGGGATTCTAAGAGACTTGTTTTGTGTATTTCATTTTTCTGTTTTATCTTAATACTTTTTTTTCCTAAATGCAAGGCGTACATTGTTATTACTTTAGATTTTGTCTCTTAAAATTAAATGCTCTGTATTATTTGATCAAATGTATAATAAGTAGTGATTGGTCAGAGAATAAATAATAATTTGCATTATTGTTGTTTAACATTTAAAAAAATAGTTTTTCAGTAACATTTCAGTAACTCATATGTATCATTTTCAGTTACCCCGCCCTGCTCGTTTTACCTAGCGCTGTGAGCGATGACAGTTTACGGAAGTTCTACCGCTGTTATCGTCACAGCCGGTTTCCTGTAATCACGTGGCGACATCCTCACCATAAGGCCTTGCTACTCAGAGGTTCTGGTTACCACGGAAAGGGAGTAATGGGCATGCTAAAGAGCACACATCCCTCATCGGCTGGTTTGTATTGCTTTAACATTTCTTACGTTTACTCAACTTTGTAAGGTTAACATTAACACTGCTCACTAGTAAGGTATTCTCTGTTAATTTGAGTCTCTTTTAATGCTCAGTTTTTGTTTATGAGAAAATATAATAATGATGGATGGGCAACACCAAGATCATTATTATATTAGATTTTGTTGTGTGTCAGCATTGATTAAACACTTATCTAGCTGCTCAGAGATTGCTTGACTCACCTATGACTCCCACTACTTCCGATGTTAGAGATTCCAGCTAGCATATAAAATATAATGGCTATCAAACAAATCTTCTTTTCTTGTGTTTTTCTCAGTACCATAAGCTGACTTGACATATAGGTGTAATGTACGATTTATATTAAAAAAAACATTCTCTTAACTGTAGACTGGAAAGGCGCTGGACTTGACTTATTGTAGATTTTCAGTTTAGTTTTTTCTATTATAATAATAAGAAATCTGTGTGATGAAATAGAAGTTGGTAGTTTGTTAATTGTGTTTTCTGTTAAAAAAATTAATAATTTGAGTTTGTCAATGTTCAAAGGATTACGGTATGAATCTACAGATTCATTAACCTCAATATGTTAGTTAATCTAGATGACTGTTTCTAAATTACTGTGGTATTATATGAAAATCAATTAAGCTTTTATTAAAACTGAGAATGTTGATCAGGTGTGTCTGTGACGGAGACCAGTTCCAGTCTTGAGCAAGAAAACTACATAAAAGTGGTGGTGAACGTCACTCCTTTGTCTGCGCAGCGGCAGACGTGGAACATGTCAGATTCCAGTCTGAGCATCAACTCCTTGCTGTTAGCTGCTGAGGACAATACCATGACTCCTGAGGCGGCCAGACGATCCAACCCTTTCAATAAAGCCATGGGCACCATCGGGTAAATCTTGACTGCAGTATTAGAACTATATTACAAGTATTATATTAACTCTGTTAGGCAATGAAATTCAGATGAAAATTTAATATCTGCTTAGTTAGTTTTAAAAAAATCACCATAAAGTAGATTTCTGATGATCAGAATTTTAAAACCTTTGGGTTTGACTTTCATTCTTATTAGTCTTAACTGTTTGAGTGGCCTACATTTAGGATCCACCCCAAGATTGTCTCTTCCTGTTAAGAATCAAGCCATTGAAGTTTGGAATAGAGTGATTCTAAACATCAGCTACAGTCCCTCCAATGCATTGTATTATATTTGGCTACTCAGCCTGGACGGGTCTTTTTTAAACTTATAGTATAGCATGGTAGTTTTTTCTTTTCTAAATTTATTACCTTTGTTGTTGTTCTACCGTGTATCAAAGTTCCTCTCAGCTAAGGCTTTTCTCTTTTCAGCATGTTCCCTAGGTCAAGCGGTGGCAAAAGTGGCAAGAGCTTTGGCAGATGGGGTTCCTTGAAAGACAGAGAAAGGCGTAATTCACTGCAAGGCAATACGCTGGGCCCTCTCACAAACCTCAGGCCCCCTCATAACCACAATCCTGCACGTCTCTCTGCAGACTCAGACTCTGGCACCGAATGTGTTCAGACCTTCCAGCGGGCAGCACTCTATATCCTTGGGGAGAAGGCTCAGATGAAGGTATTCTCACGCTCTCTAGAAAGACGACATTAGAATATTATTTTTCTGGTGTGCAACATTCAAATTATATGAGGGAGACAAAGGTAGTTGGACATTTGCCATCATTACTTGAAAATTACTAATCACGACGTTTCGATTTGGTAAAACCCAAACCTTTTTCAAGTGCTAAAAACTAAATTACATCTACACAAACATGTTATAAAACTACGTTCTTAAACTAATAAACTTATCTACTTTAATAATTATCTACATTTTTACCTAGATCCTAGAATGGGGTACAACAAAATCAACTTATACTAGTTTTATAACATGTTTGTGTAGATGTAATTTAGTTTTTAGCACTTGAAAAAGGTTTGGGTTTTACCAAATCGAAACGTCGTGATTGGTAATTTTCACGTAATGATGGCAAATGTCCAACTACCTTTGTCTCCCTCATATGATACTACATCATTAACAAATTTCAAAAACAAAATTCAAAGTATATTTGCAATTTTAAAATAGCTACAATACTATTAATTTTTAACATATGTAGTCATTCAAGTTTCAAGTTTGGCTGAAACCAAAAGAAGATCAATCCAAATATGCCTGATAATACTTCAAATTCAGTGTCATGTTTCAAGCCTTCCCTAAACTTTGACACATCGACTATGCCTTTCGACTACCCAATTCAACTCTGCATCATGTTCATTCTTCAAGAAACAACTGATGCCAGTTTTTTTTTTCTACCTTACCGAAAACACCAGTGTTGTGAATAAAATATACTGCCATCTCCATATTCTTCCATGCACAAACTTTTGGATCATAGCACATTCGATAAATATAACCAAGAATTGTTATATCAGCATCGTAGATGACAGGATCTTGACAAATCCTGCCAACTACTTTTAATTAATGAAAACTTCAAACAATACCAATATTACATCCTGCCAAAGATCCTCAAAGGTTACCACTTTCTGGAAGGCCTATAGCACCTAGCTACTGAACCTACATATTTGCCATTGTGGACAACAAACAGCAAACCTAGTGAACCAACTGAATCAAACAGTTGGAGTTCCCCTTTTCAGTATCACATGCCTGAGACACCAGTTACTTTCTTAACCCTTAAAGCGCCATTTATACAATGCCTATTATTTTCCATTAAGCGCTAATTTATTGTAAAAAAATCAAAATTATATTTTTTAGTTGCTCTTTTTTTTTATTGTTCTGTACAGGAAAATAAAAGATACGATAACATTTTGAAACTTTTATTTGCTTAATTTACCTTTTTTCCTTATATATGAATATGTAAATAAGCATACTTTTACTTGAAAGTAAGCTTCAGGCATAGATCACTTATACAGTATGAATCAATTCATAATATTATTACCATTGATAAAATATGTATAATTGAGTATATTTACTGATAAAGACAAGGCCTGCACATAGTAATAAAATATAATAAAAGATAAGTAAATACGATGTATTTAGTACCTTCCACAAAATCAAAATCGGCCAGATTACTTATATTGACACTTAAAACTAATAAATTACTACCATATATTAAACTAAAGTAATGATAAGAACAACTAAATACACAGTTTCAAGAGGTGAGGCGGCGGACAATGACAATTGCTCGGCTGGACAGTAGCTGCGTGTATATGAGCTTGTGGCGTTAGGCGGCACAGCGGAAATGTACACTGCCAGACAAAAAACCAGTCTCATAGTGATTGAAAGGCCAACAAAAGGTTACGAGTCGCACAATGTGTCTCTCATGAGTCACCGCCCATAACCCAAATGCACTACCGGATTAAATTAGAAACATTATTATGAAAATATTATTTTTATATTTATTACGTGTATATGCGCTTACGGCGTTTAGAGCAAACTCAACATATGGGCTTATGGCGTGATAAGGGTTAAACTTCCCAATGATAGACCTAACAACCCCTTCCATCAGATTCCTTTCTTGTTACAATAGACGTTACCTCACTATACACTAACAGCCTCCCATGCTCATGGCATTGCCGTATGTGAACACTCTCAGCTTATAACCAGCTAATTCAAAACTGGCTGTCTATTTCTACTTCAACTACCTGAATTCATTTCAGAAAAGAATCTTTTTCAGAGCTCAGGCAACTACTACTTTCAAGTCAAATGCTCTGCCTTGAGTGAAAGTGGCACCATCTTATGTAAACCTATCATCGTTAGACTGAAAAAAAATTTTCTTAATGAAGAAACAGTACAACCAACATGCTAGTTTACAATCTGGACAGACTCTAAATTGAATCTTGGAAAATTTCCTCCACAGCCAATTTTTCCACCTTCAGTTTCACATGGATTTCAATTCAACCCTCAATTTCAAAAAGCAAAATATTTTTTCTTGGTGTTGAAATTTACTTTGAGGTAGGTTTTCTACTAACATGTACTTATTTAAAACCTACCAGCAAGCTTCAGTAACTCCATTTCAATAGCTGCCATCCGAACACAAAATTCTACCTAAAATTACCTTATCCGGTCATACCTGTTAGGCCAATATGACTCGTATTCATGCGACAAATAATTGTAAAACCTGCATCATCAGTAAAGCAGCTACCATATTTACTTGCTCTGTTGAATCCAAATTTCTTGGTCATTATATCTGTGGATTCTTCAGTGTTGGTTATTGAACTAGGCCGAACTGAACTGATTTTGAACAAGGTTTAGTGGATAATCTCTTTGTTTAAACTATTAGTCAGTATCTGTAATTTGTTCCAGTTTACAAGGAATGGAAATTACGGTTTTATTTACCCTTGTCGAATGACATGAATTACAAAATTCTTTTTTCATTTCATAGTATGAGCCAGTCCAGTTCCAGGCCGTTGCTCACTCGCAGGACTATATAAGTGCGTGCCATTATGTGGTTTTTATCCGTTGTAATTTCAATTTAGTTGTTGAGGCGTGTGAACTTTGTATCGAATAAGTGTCGTGTGGTTTCAACACAATAGAGACAAATACCTGATGATGAATCTGTTGATTTGAAACACGTCGTCCAGTTCTTACTTGTGGACAAATTGACACATTCAGGCCCGGACTGGCTCATTGAAAAGGGCGGTGGACAACCGTCGCCAAGGGCGCCGATATATATATATATATATATATATATATATATATATATATATATATAGAGCTCGATTTCTAGAAATTGAGGTGCTGGAACTGTACCTGAAAAAATATTCCAGGGGGTGGTCCGGGGGTCCTCCCCCGGAAAATGTTTGAAAATACCATCATTGAAATAGGCAATTTTACGCTATCTGAGTACATTTTTGCAACTTGTAATCCAAGATCTTTTTTTATTTTTTATTTGAACAATTAGTTCAAAATAACTGTTCAAAACAATCTGTAACAAATGTTTTAATAAAAAAATATATATTTATAAATCTTCACTTTATTTTTGTAACTATATATTATTTCATATTCTACATCATGTTTATTATATATTATTGACTTGGATATTAACTGTATTAGTGTATTACAAAATCCCCTGACATCGGAAGTTTCAGATAAATGAAACAAGGCGCTTTGATTTAATAATTCCTAATGTATTTAATAATCGTAAAATACATCGTTTACTAGTATTAAGGTAAGTGATAGAGCCAAACACTAACAATAAGTAATTAAGTAAATGGTCCTAGAATGTTAGTAAACGCCTCATTTCTGTGCTTGAGTCACACAATTAGGACGAGTCTATTATGCAGTCGAGGGGAGGGAGGTTCGGTTTGTGCAGGCGCTGGGCATTGGGCTGAGTAGGCGCTGGCGGTGGCGTTGCTACCGAGTACTGCCGAACGCAGAAGCAGCAATCGGCAATCTGAAATTGCTTATGAATGTACTTTACCTTACTAAGGTAATGTAAGTTTTAAGCCCACCTAATTATTCTGAATAATTACTGAATAACTAGGTAGGTAGGAGGTGGTGTTTACTACGTTAAAATATGCATTTTAATATTCTCACCGCTAAGGCAGTGAAAATATTTGGCGTGAATATTTTTGTTACTAGGCGCCCTACCGCGAGGGCGCCCGAGGAGGAGGGCGCACCGGGAACAGCGGGTGAACAATGTTTTGTGAGATTATTGTTGTCTGACTGTCTTCGTTATAATAATACATTCAGTAGTCAGTAAATTTATTCAGAAACTATTTTAATCTGGTTGATTTCTGTTGCTCTTTTAGCCTTACTTTGGTTAATGACTACATACTAAAATCAGTTAATTCAGTTGCTTCATATGGAGCCCATATTTGGATATGGAAGACTGAATTAGACAATATTGGTAATGTTGTTTAATTAATGGTTTGTTCTTTTTATTTAAGACTAAATATATTAACAGTTTAAGAAATGTTTTAAACCACCAAAACATTTTAGATTATATTATTTCGGTACATAGGCAGGAAAAGAAAATTTGCCCAAGACGGATTTCATCCCTGTAGAGTACACGGATGTGCGACAGACCAAGGCTGCCTTCAAGAAGCTGATGAGGGCTTGTATGCCGAGCACCCCACCTCAAGAGCCTGACCAGACGTTTTTTAAGTAAGTACATTGTCGTCCATCATTAAAGCTTACATTTGAGTAATTAATTTTATTTCCGTAGTAAATTACGCAATACAATTAAAATAACACCCATTAATGGAAAAAATAAAAATTTGAATTTAAAACATCCAGTATTAACTTATTAAACAGCACTTTTAACTCTAGACAAAACTTTAATTCCAGTGAGTCCATATTGCAATGTATTTGTAAAAATACTGAGCCAGTAGTGTTTATTTTATAAACACAAAAGAAGGCATATTTTTGAGTTAAAAAAAACAATAGATTGAAAAACTGTAGTAGTTTTCAAGATTAATACAGTAGATTTTATATACTACTGTTATTTTAGGTAATATTTTTCAATGTTATTGCCATTTATACTTTAGAACATATAACACGATTTTGTAAATTGGCTTAGTTTACAGCATGTTAGAATTTTGTGGGTTTATTTACATTTTTTCCAGCAAGTAAACTTAGAATGTATATGGTGTTGTGTAGATTGATAGAGAGCTCACAGTGGCTACAGCAGTTACAGAACATCATGCAGTTATCTGGTGCCGTAGTAGATCTGCTTGATGTCCAAGGCTCCTCCGTCATGCTGTGCCTAGAGGATGGCTGGGATGTCACATGTCAGGTACCTGCCATTTCTATTTAACCAGTCTACGTATATGCTCATATGATATTTTTTATTCCTCTAGGAATATCATATGAATACAAAATGTGATATTCTATATCCAATTGATTTAACTAATATTGTACTGCGTCTTACCTGATCCCAATAAGCTGACATGTTTTTCATTTATCAATTTTCATCAATCTAAATTCATTAAGATTTTTATTTTCTTCTCCACTTAATTTCATATTCTAATACCAGGTGTATCCAAAAAAGTAAGAACCAATTTATTTTAGCTCAGCCCCCACTACTGACAGCACTCAGGTAACGCATTCAGTGCTAAAGTCGTATTTTCGTTTTCATTGATAGCATGTATAAATTGAAAACTTATCCTAATGGCTGAAAAATTTTTTAGACTCTCAGAAGTAGTTTGCATTTGTGGAAAGCTTAAAATAATTAATTTTGATGAATGGCCGTCTAGTCAGGCGAAAAATTAATGTCCAGAACTTTTTACTAGTTAGTTATTTTGTAATATAAACTAGTTTGTAAGTAAAGCACATAAAAAATGTTAAAAACTACAACTATCAGTCTAATCTGGGATAAATTTTTCAAAACATGCTATTAGAATACAATTCAGGATGCCCTACCTAAACATGTTCACTATTCAGGTTTACATAAATTCAGTCTTTTTAATTTTTCCTTCTTTGCAGTACACTATTTTCTTTATTTTATTCCTATTTTCTTTAAAAAACAAAATAAAAATGGTAATAGAAACACTAAAAAGAATCATGTCCAGAAACTGAAAACCACGTCATACTCGTAGGACACCGTAGAAGTGTGGGACTTATTGGCAAGCGAACCTGGCAAAGGTTGGGCAGAGACTGATTTAATAATGTGAGCCAGTCACCACTCACATTATTAAAATCAGCCACCACTCACCTAAACGGTAATCAGCCACCACTGGTAACAACTGCTTGGCTGGTAGACGGCCACACAGCTACTGACTTACAGATGGTTGGGCAGCATGACTGACTTTATGGCCACGTAGCACTGAATGTGTTAATGTGCTGATGCCATTACAGTTGATATTTTGTGTTTTTGTGGTTCTATATTTATATTTTTTGAAATGATCAATGAACATACCATGAGGCTTCTGTTGAGCTGTTGCTGTTCTGTTTTATATCAAATGCAGACATTATATGGAGCGTTAAAGCAGACGAAATTCGTCATCAGATTTTAACAATTTATGCAGAAGCGTAATGATTTTTTTGAATAAAACTATACCAGCCATATTAAATCTAAATATGATACTAAAAAGTTAAAATGAAAATGTTTAGTTCTATTTTCTTTATAAAATAGTTGTACATGTTTTTTATGGTATTTGTGAACTCAATTTCTTTTTTTCTTTTTTTTTTTTTTTTTGCAGATTTCTTCAGTTGCTCAGCTGTGCTTGGATCCCCATTACCGAACCATTGAAGGGTTCCGGGTTCTGGTGGAAAAGGAGTGGTTGGCATTTGGTCATCGCTTCAGTCACCGCTGCAATCTAGCAACCAATTCACAAGCCAGTGGGTTTGCTCCCACGTTTCTTCAGTTCCTAGATGTTGTACATCAGGTCTCTCTTTCAATGTTCAATTGCTAAGAAATATTCCTGTAGCAGATGACTGTAACAACTATGTAACAAAACTATTTATGTTACAAGATGACTTGTAACAAAACTATTCACAACAGATTGTAAATTAGAAATTTAAAGAATGAGTGAGCAACTTTTTGATAGTTAAAATAATTTGTTTATATTATCATTGTAAGGAAAATTTTCATATCACTCATAATTTAAATTTTATTTCAACATGTTACATTAATATTAAGATAGTATTTATAGTATTTCTCTGTGTATATCCTTTTAATATATATAGTAATCTATAGTTTTATCTACAGTATAAAAAGTTAAAAATTCAGTAGACACGCATAGGTGCTGATCTGACAACCTGTATTAGACAAATAAGCTGTTTTACCAACTTGTCTCAACATAAGCAGTGCCAGGGAGGCGGTCAGATTACTATATATCAGATCAGCACGTACACGTGTCTACTGAATTTTTAACTTGTTATACTATAGATAAAACTTTTATGTGAGTGAGTACTTAATTTTTTTAGTGTACACACTTTACGTTTATATTTTACGTTTATTTTGTGAGCCTAGAGACTGTGTGTGATTTTTGGTTGTTTTTCATAACTTCTGAATTTCATTCATGTCACATATAATAAATTCATGTTGATTCTATTATAAATAGTTCTCTTTTTGATGAGTCCTTGATAATCTGTCCTTTTTCGTAATTCAACTAACTCAGTCAAACAAATTGTCAGATTATCAGGACCTCACTGTAATTTTCAAATTAGAACAATTTTTATTCTCATATTTTAATAAATTGCTCTCTATAATCAAATAGTATTCTTTCAGATTCACCACCAGTTTCCTTTGGCCTTTGAGTTTAACGACTACTACCTGCGGTTCCTAGCCTATCACTCGGTGTCCTGCAGGTTTCGCACGTTCCTTTTGGACTGTGAGCTGGAGCGGGTGGAGTGTGGGATCACTGCTGTAGAGGACAAGAGAGGATCACTAACCTCACACCACAAAGGTGTGGACACTGGTTCTGACGATGATACCATCTATCCAGGTAAGAGTTTGCCTAAGATGAAAGCAAGAACACAAATCCATTAGAATAAACTCATAAATTAGGAATCTGTCGGTACCAACTTAACATTGTCTGACAATCTATTTAGATAATTGATCATCTTTATATAAAATGTTATGAAAAATATGTTTATTTCCATAGTAAAATTATTTCACTAATCTGAATTTCTGAAAAAATACATGTATTATAAAAAGTATCTTACAGCGACATAATTTTTTTTTTTAACTGTGGGAAAACATATTAATAGGGATTTTGCATTTATTAACAATTATTGATAGTAGCCTTATAGAAGGTAAAGAAATTTATTAGTATGGGCTGCGTAGGTCTTAGTTAAATCTGTTTAGCTAAACTTATTTTATCGTTTAATATTAAATTAAAAAATGTGAATTTAATAAACAATATAATAGGATAAAAATAATAGTCATAAAAGTCGCAAGAAATAAAATTTTAGATTATCATTAAATCTGTCAGCCAAATAATAAGACATAAATAACAGACATCGGTATAAGGGATAGTGTAATAACAGTAAAATAAACCAGTATATAACAATAGAAATGAGGCTTAAACATAGAAAGATACACAATAGACAATCAGTCTTTATTGTACATAACCAGTGGTACATAGTCAATACATTAAAGTTAATAGAACATGATTCTTTAAACACAAAGTTAAAGTACTCTCTAAGGCTATAATAAGATTGATCTATAATAAAATAAGGGATGGGTCCAAGGGTTGGATTTCCTGGAAACTTCTCAGAGTACAAGTGATTTATTATTTCAAATAATATTACCTCTGTAGCTTGTTTTTTTTCAACAATATTTCTTTTTAGTAATTTATTGTATATTCTTTATCTTTTTGGAGTTAATTAATCAACAAGCACGTATTATTTCTATTTCCTAAACCAAGGTTCAATGGTATCAGCATCGAGAATCGGGAATTGATTTATTGGTTTTGTAATCAGTATCGGGAATAGAAAATTTTGATAATATCAAATGAAATCGTTTATTAAAGCAGTAAACATATAAACACGTATTAGCCAAGTCATAGTAAATGCAATAAACAATAATTAACTAAGACTACAACATGTGAAAAGATAGATCAAAAACAATTTATTTATATTTCAAAGTTTGCAACAATCACAGTAAATCAGAATTATTTATGGCCAGCTAGAAAATCATGGACTCTGTAACAACAAAGGTCGAGCAGAACGCTTTTCAGTTGTTTCTTAAATTTTATATGATTAGTCTCCAATTAAAGTGAAAGTGGAAGGCAGTTATAAAGAGATACACCATTATAAAGGGTATGTTTCTCAAAGAAGGCAGTAGAATGCTTTGGTACTCTTAAACTGTGATTGACACGAAGAGTGTAAGAGTGGTTACAGAAAGTGGAAAAGACAGGGAAATTTAATTTTACAAAAGTAAGGGTTTCAAGAATCAAAAGAGAAAGAAAGGTCAGAACCTTATAATTTTGAAAGAATTCTTTACAGGATTGACGTTTATTTAAGGAAAATATAACTCTTATGGCTTTTTTTTTAAGACGAAATAGAAAACGGGTTCTATTGTTTTCATTTCCCCAAATAGGTACTGCGTAGGCCAGGTATGGGTAGACTAGGCCATAATAAGCAGAGAGAAGAACATCACTATTTACAGTTTTTGCTACATTTCTCAACATGTAAAGTGCCTAAGCATATTTTTCTGGAGACATAATCCAAATGCACATAAAAATCCAAACCCTCATCCACCATTATTCCAAGAAATTTAACTTTATAAGATCGGTAAATTATGGTTTCATCCTAAATGACATTTAAAGGAGAATTGTGTTTATTTGTTTTTGAAACTGAAAATTGTAGAAGCTGTTTTTTTTTTTTTTTTTTTTTTTTTTTTTTTTTTTTTTTTTAATTGACAACATGTTTTCTTGAAACCATTGGAGCAGATAATTTGATTCTATGAAGGAAATTTGTTCTAGAGACTGAAAATTGTAAGCAGACAAAGAAAGGGAGGTATCATCAGCAAATTGACATATCCTACCACTCTTCACACAAGATGATAAGTCATTAACATATAAAAGAAATAAAATCGGTCCAAGTATAGACCTCTGTAGCACTCCCCTCAAAACTGGAATCTCAGGAGAAAAGAAGCGTCGAAGACAACCAATACAGTCCACCAATGTAAATTCTACAACCTGGCTCCTCCCCCTCAGATATGAGGCGAACCAATCCAGCGCTAGCCCTCTTATACCAATGTTGTACATCTTGCTGCACAAGAGGCCATGATTGACAGTGTCAAATGCCTTACTAAGATTGAAGAAAAGGCCAAAGACACACTTTCCTATATCCAGTTCTTTTACAGTATGGTTCAATAGAGAAAACATAGCAGTTGTTGTATTTTTGTTTCATAAATCCATGTTGGCTAGAAGATGAAATATTATGTCTCACCAGAAATTTCAGCAATCTAGACAAGGCAAGCTTTTCAAAGATCTTAGAGTAGTCGATGTAATAGATATTATCCTGTAGTTGTGACAGCATTTTTTGTCCCCGCTCTTAAGAATAGGCTTAACAATTGATAATTTAAGATCTTTAGGAAAATGTCCAGTCATAAATGAGTGGTTTACTAAATGTTTCAATGGTTCCGTCAATTCATCAATAACATACTTAATAACATAGGAGGACAAATGGTCATAACCTACTGATTTCTTATTTTTTAGTCCTTCAACTTCTTGTTTTATTTCTTTATTTTTTAGCCCTTCCTTGGGAGAGAGAGTAATATTAATCTCTCCCGCTCATAATTGTTTGATGTATTTACATTGGTTGGAGGTTTGATGCTATTGCCTGTATTAGCAAAATATTATTATTATTAATAAAAATAAATAATATTAAACGTACCTTCTGGCATTCCTTATCGCTGTTGAATTGCGACGCGTTTCGTCAACACAGTGCCTGAAAATGTCACTTTGTTGACGAAACGCATCAAAATTCAACAGCGATAAGGAACACCAGAAGGTACGCTTAATATTATTAATAGTTGACATTCCAGTAGTAGGAAATGAACTCAATGAAAATGTTGGTTTGAAAAAATCATTAGTCATTGTAATTCAGATATTCAAATTGATCTTATAATTTGATATTCAGAAAGTCTAATACATTACAAATAATTAATTATTTTTTAGGTGGTCGGCTGGCGGGAACCCACACAGGTCCCAACCTGGGTCAGTCAGTGTTTGACTACATTGAGAAGCAGCACTCAAGGGCTCCTCTCTTTTTCAACTTTATGTACACTCCTGATACTGAAAATCCAGTATGTAAACTAGTATTACATTAGATTTCAGTTATATTTTAATAAGGTAAATGACTTGTTAAACAATTGATAAGTTACAGTAGTTTTTATAAATTTAAAAACTTGATAGCTTAGCAAAATAATTTATTTAGGTACCATTTTTCTGTTTTTATTGTGCTTTTTTTATTGTTCTGAATGCAGATGTCATTTTACCATATTGTATTTGTACTTGTTGGTTTAAGAGTAGTTCAATAAGCATATACTCCAGAGTAATATTGACATTTTTAGTTATTGTTTTAACCTGATAATAGTGTCCCTCTAAAATAGTAATTTAAAGTTAAATCAATTTTAAGATACAAATAATAGTAGTTTCTACAAGTATTAGAATATATTATGATCAGGATTATATTGCTTAGAAATCAAATTTATGACATTGTTTATTGGGTGGAATTTGTATTTTCCCCGGTGCAAAGTTAATGCACTAATAACTACGATATCAAAGGTGTTGTTTTAAGATAAGCCTTAAGAATTACTTTATTCGCAGCTGAAAAAATGAATGATAAGAAAATATTTGATGTTTTAATAAACTGCAATTGAGAGGTAAATGGACGATATATTCTCACATATTTATATTTGGGAGGAAGAATTCATTGTTGATTTTTTAGTTTTTTGCAATTATTAAAAAAATGAAAAAGATTTTATTTTGTTTATTAATTTAAAGATAATCAATGTACAAAATTAAGAGGAAAGTAAAGTTTAAAATTTTAATTTCTTTTCTTATTAATATGGAGTCTAATGTAGTTCAACCAACATAATTCATACAAAAACCACTTTGTACTACTACAAAAGCATCAGAGATCAAAATTCCATTTAGACCAGGATTGTGAGAATGAACTTGGAACTTCCTTGGTTTACCATTCTAACTGAAAAAAGTAAGTGGTCACTTTTGACACACTCGCAATTTTCTCTCAATATAAAAGTATTTTACTTTAATAGGCTACAGAATGTGAACGATGTTTAATAAAGAAGGAGGACAAAGCCTAACAAGTGACAAATCACTGGCCGAGGCTATCCGTGAAAAACAAACCGCTTTCAAGGGACGATTGAAAGAGTCCAACCTGATCAAAATTAATGTTGAAGCAAAGTTATGAAGTTATGCGTTATGTGTACTGTGATATGGAATAAGATACATTTTATATATGTTAGGTGCTGAGGCCTCAGTCTCACCTAGCAAACCTCCAGGTATGGCAGTACTATCTACGAGAGGAACTGCGCCATGGCCCCAGCTATGACATCGAGATTGTACAACTAGACAGTCAGCAAGAAGAAGAAATGGAAGCTGCTGATGGAATGGCTAAACCTGCCCGCTCAGTTGTCACTTTCGGGTAAACGATTAATTAGTGTCTCTTTCAGAACTTTTGTTAACACATGTTTTTATCATGAAAAAAATTAATTAATTTAAAACAGTCTTTATAAGCCGTACATTAATTTTTCATGGATCTAGTCTAAATTGTGTTAATGTTGTGAAAAACAACCAAGCAAAAGGATAAAAAGCAGGCCTTCCACTTGTCCTACTTTTCCTACTTTTTCAAAAAATGTCCTACTTTGTCCTACTTTTTCAGCAATGTCCTACTTTTCCTACTTTTTTTGAAATTTCAGGAATAATCCACTATTTTACCCCAAAAATACAGATTTGCTTGGAATTTTTAGCCTGTTTTTTAAAAATAAATTAAATATTACATATACACTATAATTCGGAGGCTTCAAAGTAAAGCCATGGTAAAACCATGCAATTTGGATGATGGGTTTTAGGATTTATAGTGTGATGTGTGGAATTTTGTATCTATTTTGCTCTTTGTGCGTTCCCGACGATGTGTTTTTTTGTATGTGGGACTGTGTTAAGGATTCTGAACCTACCCGACCCTAAAGGTAAGCCTTTTTCTTCTAAAATACTCACTATGTACCGTATGTAAGACCAAGGATCATTTTATTTTTTATATTAATAGGCAGTTTTAAAAAGATTTATTGTATTTGTAAAATAAGAAGTGGGTGGATGGAGGGCGTTTAGGCTTCTAAGGTGGGTTGGAAGCCTGCTCATCAGATAGGATTTAATTGACAAGAGCTGCTTGTGAATTAATTCCTGTCTGATGAACTTACACCAATAAAAGGCTAATAAAATAATTGTATTCTGTGTAAAAATCCTTCTCAACTAAACGGTTTACATACATTTTTGCAATTTATAAGTAGCAAAGCTACCTTTCAAATCTTGGCATTTTATAACTTGATGTGTTTTATATATATTAGCCTTATATTGTGTTTTATATATATATTAGCCTTATAGTGTATTTTATATATATATATTATTATTTTCAATGGTTTTATGCTTATTTTCTAATGTGTTTAATTTGTTTCAGGCAGTAAGATGATGGAATAGTTTATAGTACAAAAAATGCCACGGGAAACACATTTCAAAGAAGACTGGCTTTTGAGCCAAGATTCTAACAAGCATCTTATGTCTTTGTGGTGCAAGAAAGGCAAAAATGACTTTGAAGTGCATTGCAAGATATGTAATCATTATTTTTCCTGTGCAAATAGAGGCAAAGACCAACTAATTAAGCACAGTGAAACTAAAAAACATTATTCAAAAGCGAATGTTGCATTCTCTGCTCGGCAAACTGTTTTCACAGTGACAGAAAGCGGTAGTGTCGCAACAACATCAGTGCTAAAGGAAAGTGCGGTTACTTTGGAGGATCCTATTCGTGCGGAGTTAATATGGGCTTTCAAGCTAGCCCAATCAAACTTTTCTTTTGCTTCTTGTGATGGTCTTCATGAAGTGTTTACATTAATGTTTGGTGAAAGTGCCAAGAACTTTAACATGGACAAAACCAAAGCTTCATATTTGATTTCCTTTGGATTGGGTCCTTTCTTAGTTAAAGAACTAACCAGGGATATTAGAGAGTCAAACAACTTTTATACTTTGTGCCTCGATGAGACGACTACAACTCAAGTTAAAAAACAACTTGACCTCTACGTAAGGTATTGGTCACCACAGCAGGTAGCAGAACCAGTCCAATGTCGGTATTTAACTTCGATATTTTTGGGCCATGCTGAAGCAGAAACCATGTTTGATGCAATCATCAAATCATCTGAAATTGAAGGTGTCTCAATTTCAAAAGCTATTATGGTGTCAATGGATGGTCCTAATGTGAACAAGTCCCTTTTTACCAAACTTAACTCACAGGTTAAATCTTTAGGTTCCCCAGGTCTAGTGGACATTGGACCTTGTTCTCTCCACAAAGTCCACAATGCTTTTGGAAGTGGACTTCGTGACCATCCATTTTCACTGATAGATGAATTTGCAACTGACATCTTCAAATTTTTCAAACTGTCTGCTGCAAGAAGAGAAGATTACAAGAAAAGTCAAGAGCTAATGCAAGTAGAAGAACATTTTTTTTGTCAGTATGTAAATAGCAGATGGTTGAGTATTGGTCCAGTCTTGAAAAGACTTATCGAACAGCATGAGGCACTGAAACATTATTTTTTCAAGTTTTTGCCACAAAACCAAAGTTCAAAGAGTCTCGACAAGAATTATAAGTACCAAAGAATCTGCTCTGCTTTGAAGAATAACATTCTTCTTCCTCTAATGCAGTTTTTGCTTCATATCAGTGCTGTATTTTCTAAGTTTCTGACAATGTTTCAATCTGAACAACCATTGGTTCATGTACTGTATGATGAAATGAACCATTTAATGAAGACTCTTTTGAGAAAATTTATCAAAGCTGAAGAAATTGAAAAACACAAAAACAACATCAGTCACATAGAGGTAAAAAAATCAAACTTGCTTGAGTTTAAAGACTTAGAAGTTGGAAGTGAAGCTAAAAAAACTCTACTTTCATTAAAGATCCTTGACAAAGAAAAGTCTGAGTTTTACCAAGCTATAAGTTCTTTTTTTATTACTGTGACCAACAAGCTAATGAAAGATCTGCCCATCGACAACAAAATACTGAAAAATATGCAGTGCCTGCATGGGTTGGCAAGAAAAGAAGAAAAAAGCTATGACATGTTCAAACGGATAATCACCCAAGTACCACATGGTCTGACAGAGGAAAAAATTGATAGACTTAAAGAGGAATGGTTAGGATACCAATCAGATTTGGATGTAGCAGAAGATTGGTATATCCAATCGAAGACACAGACTGAGGTCAAGTACATGAGGGTGGATTCCTACTGGAATAAAGTTTTTCAACTAAAGACATCAACTGGTAAACCCAGATATCCTCAGCTAGCTAGTTATTTGCCCTCACTTCTAACACTAGCACATGGAAATGCAGATGTTGAGAGAGGGTTTTCTATGAACAATAATATTGTGACCAATGAAAGGAAGGCACTCAATGAGCATACCATAATTGGCTTGAGAGTTGTAAAAGATTTTGTAAGAGTCAATGGCAAAGTAGAAAATATTAAAATAACAAAGAGAATGGTAGATGCAGCTAAAGGGGCAAGCTCCAAGTACAAAGAGTATTTAGCTCAAAGAAAAGATGAAGAAGTAAGGAAACAGAAGGAATCTGCTGAACAAAAAGAAAAAGAGGCATCTAAAGAAAAAGAGATAAAAGCAAGAAATGAGATCAAAGCTGCTGAAAATCTTCTAGAAGAAGGCAAGAAGAAGCTCCAGTTGGCTATGAAAAGGAAAGACTTTGCAGAAGTGTCATTAGCCTCAGAGATGATTGACATTTCAACCAAACGATTAAAAACAGCTAATGAACTTTTGATACATAAATAATGGTTTAGTTTCCTTTCTCTAAGTATTTTTTAAATACTACATTATGAAAAAATATAAATAAGTTATGTATTTCTATTCTTTTGTAGTAAAAGAGAAAATAAATTATAAAGAGCGGGGACATGCATGAATTTTGGGTTGAAATAATTTTTTAAAGTGTTATTTCTATTTATTTATCTCATAAATTTAACATTCATTTGTGAGTCATTAGGTAAGACCTAATTTATTAGTCATAAATTTAGATTAATGCCCGTTTGAACTAATCTTAGTATATTGTAGGTTCAAATGAGAACAAAACTACTTCATAGTCTTGGATTTAGTTTTCAGTATTATTTTTGCTTCGATAAATTCAGCTGTTTTAGCTCTCAATTCATGCATGCGGAACGAGGGGGGTCCCCGTATGGAATAAACAATTAATAAATAATAATAATACAACGCTAAGTGTGACTGTTGCGCCTTTCGTTAAATGTCCTACTTTTTTCATTAAAATGTCCTACTTTTTTTCTCAGACCTAGTGGAAGGCCTGAAAAAGTAAAAAATAACTAATTGGGGTTGACAATTGACTCATCTTTGACTTAATGAATTAGAAAGTAGATTAAATATTTTAGTTGTGAAAAGTTATTTCCAAATTAGTAATGTTTAGAGGGTTGGATTTATTAAAATATAAGTACAAAGAGGTTGAGATATTGGAGATCAATTTGAGTAAACTACATTTACCACCTTCAGACTAGAAGAATTCACTTTCCCTTAGTTCTTCACTGATTGTGATTCACTTATGTGTGTGTGTATTTTTTTTAAAGCAATTAAATCACTGTCTTTAAATTGTACAAAGATCTCTTTAAAATATTGAAGATCTCATAAGAACAATAACGTTGAACATACAGATTTTAATACTCTCTATTTACTCCTAATTTGCTTCAGGATAAAAACAAACTATTTAAAAATTATAAATTATGATAATACAAAAATTACTTCAATAAGCCCAACAATACTTCAATCTTGTGAGGTTCAATTAATCGAAACTTTTTTATATAATCACTTGCATAAACTAAAAGTTTGGCAATTGAATTAAGTTTTCAATCGCTCATCATGTGGTTGAAATCCTTGATTATGTCTAGAAAAATGTTTTTCACGTGAATGGCTGAAAATCACCATTCATAAGAATATAAAAATTAAAAGCCAGCTCACTGCCGAAACAAAACAAGACCTGATGAGACAAGATGAGGCAAATTGTCCTCGGCGACCAACTTAACATAGTATCTGTTGGAAGTGCTGTGTTTGAGCTGTCTTATCATATCTCAAGGTGTCTGGCGTTTTCTCAAGGAGTCAGACTTGTGCTAGGATACAATGAGACTAAATTATGGGTATGCACGGTTTTACACTTGATTTTACACACGTCCCATTGTGTCTGTGAGTCATTTTATCAAATTCTCAAGGAGCCATTAACAAAAAAGATAGTGATATTGTGGAAAATTAAATTGAAAAAGCAAAATTGCCAATATAAACGTAACCAATGTATATCAGTTTGATAGTTTTAATAATTAATTAATTAGTAATATTATAAGAGATTGGACATCAGCAAACTTACCTAAGAACACAAGTCCACTAACATGTTACAGTAGTAAACAAATAAAGAAATAACACGATAGTCATGTGTTGTTTCTGTATTTCTTTACTACTGTAAGGTGGTAGTAGACTTGTCTTTCAAATGAACTAATTCCTGGCCTAGTGCCCTTTCACCTAATCTGTAATTAATTAATTAATCAATAATTTTGTATCCGTAATACTATTTTTACTGAAACTTACTGCATTTTTATACTGCCCCCATCAATTAGATGAGGACAATGTCCATTCCAGCTAAATACAATAACAAAATTGTACAAAAATGTATTTAATTTTTATTTATTTTTAAGACACCGATCTTCAAGATATGAGCAAATATGGATTTTATGAGTGTAAATGAGGGAATCTAGTAGGGGTCTGCGATGCATCGAAAAATCGATTCGATTCGATGCATGACTAGTCAATATGTCAATGCATCGAGTTACTTTCGATAGTGCCACGATGCATAAGCAATATTGATGTCTCAGATTCATTCTGATGCACCAAAATGACGAATTATTAAGAAAAAAATCTCTTTTCATCCATAATATTTATTGGTGCATCTTAAAGAACTACTACTTTGATGTTTTAAATAAAATATTTTGCAATAAAATAGTTGTAAAATGATTATTACTCGAGTTTGTTTTTGTTCCAAGGGGACAGGGATGAGCGCGATTGAACACAAACCTGATTATATCGCGATAACGAACACAGAGTTAAACCGGGAAATAACTCGTATATGATATCAACATGATAAAATAGCAATGCATACGGTTATCGTAATTTACATGTGTGCAGCGTACCATGAATCGTAGAATATTCTCTACAGACAGTCCATCTATTTCTGTTAGTCAGCAATTATTTTGGGATCCGTATTTTATAACAATTAATATGAATTGTTGCGTAGAAAATTGGAATAGTAAAATGAATAATGTCTTCAATTGTGTTTTTGAATATTGCTGATAACAGTCGAATATTGCAGATAACTTCGGTCCATTCGTTATCGTGACTTTTGTTATCACTACCTGTCTGATAGGGTACCTGGCCTAGCCATCCTTCTAACAAAACATTTCCCAATCAAAACACGGTATAATCTTTTCCTTTTTAAATTCAAACTTGTTGGATTTTTAACGATAATTCATGTTCGTCGGTTTCAATTCAGTTAGTCCGTTGGCACTGTGTTCTAAAATACTATGCTCAAGATTATTTGCATTAAAACAAGTATAATTGAACGTTAATTATTAAAAACATCTCTATTAACGTATAATTTCAAACTTTATATTGGAAAATATTATAAATTAGAATTAATATAAAAACTCTATTGATGAATTCATTAAATTACATTTTAATGCATTTGTTGATATTGTTTTATTAATTTTAGTATATTGGCTAAACAATAATGGATTGTTATAAGTGAGTCAAAATGATGCTTCAACTAAACAAATTCTGTGATATAATACCTTTACTTATCTATACTTATGTGACTTTGCATCAATATTTATTTCAGTCAACTCATTGTAAGTGAAAAATAAATCAGTTATATGTCTGTCATTATTTTCCAACTATGATAGTGAATAACAATAATTAAGTTGTTTTCCATTATTTTATACATTCTTCTTTTTACCTGTGACATATATTATTTTAACTGTAAAAAATTAAACTTTGATAATTTTGACCAGTTACTCTCCCACAACAACAGCAAAATACAACTATTGGCATTTAAATTTAATGAATTTAATACAGATCCATCAGATTTCTTTATCACTAATTTTCCTATAATTGTCCTTGGTTACTTAATTACATAAGCATGCTTATTGCTAAACAAATTTATTAAGCCCTAAAATTGAATTTCAAAATAATTATGATTTATTATACATTAGGTCTACTGCATTCTGTGAATCCCTTCATCTTACATACATATTATTTTAAATTGACTTTCTTACTTTGATTTTGATATAAAGTTAATTTTTATATTTTTGTTGCATACATATAATAAAAACTAGCTAATATTATTTGATAAAAAATTGTATGTTTTAAATTATCTTTCTATGTACTAGCAAGATACAGGTACCTGTAACAAAAGGTATTGTTGTTACTTAACCGCTTCTAAAACTTAATAAAAACCATAAATTCTTATATGTGCATGTATAAATTCTTATATATCAAATCGTGTTGCATCGAATCACATCTCTTTGAATCGCCTCGCTGCTTTGCATACCCCTAGAATGTAGTCTTTCTTTCAAACAAGTCCTTATAAAGTCAAATGGCCCAATGACAAATGACAGCTGATCCCTTTCAAAATTTGTTATGACTCTTAACTGGGCTCAAACTGAGAACCTTTAGCCTATAAAGCTGGGCTTGGTAGTATAATTACAAAAACATTTTTTAATATAATTTTAAGTGAATTATTTATTTAACAAGACAGTTCTAGTTCACCTGGAATTAGATTTTTTTAAATCAAAAACTAAAATGGAACTAAGACTGCATGGCACAATATACTTCTTAGTAGGACTTACATAATTATAGTAGAACTAGGTGCTGAAAGTAATTTAGGAAAATCTAATAGATTTTATACTGTACTGAATTTAACTTTTAATTCTAATCCGAAGTCAAAATATTCACTTACCTCAACGTTATACAAGCCTCTATTCAGATGTTAGATGTCTACGGAATGCCTTTTCAATATTCCGTCTTCCACCAATTTAAGTCAATAATCAAATGTTGCGGGACTTTTTTGACTCTTATTAAAATTTCTCTAGATCTTGTTCAGTTCACAATTGTAGTGATTGAAAAACTTGTCTGTGCTCACGGCAAGTGACTGCTGGACATAGGCAAAAGGTGAAGAAAGGGGGCCCTTTTATCAAAACATTAGCCCACTCAAACGGTTGTCTTTATTGTTATTAAAAGCTGGTATTTATTATTGTTATATTCATTAGTAATATGGTTAGTAGCAACACCGTCACACACACAGACTAATTGATCAATCAGTAACTAACCAGAAACATTTATTTTTTCATGAGCAGGATTGTCCTACATTTGCAACATTGGTACAGAACTAAAACTTCCTAGTCACTAACCTCTATCACATACAGACACACTAAAGATGTGAATTATTTATTAGCTAATTCTGCAATTACCACATACTGATTCTTCTAATATGATAAATAAAAGAAACTGCCTACTTTGTCTTATTTCGTGCCTCGAACCATCACCCGCAAAGAAGACAAAAGTTTTAGCCTTGTCCCTGTTATCACATCTTGTTTTGTCTCAGCAGTGTGTGGCTGGCCTAACAGTATGAACTATTACAAATCTATGCTTTGGCTTAAAATGGCCAAAACTTGTTATAGCTCAATATAGCCTGGTCTGGCTCAAGCTCGGCTCAAACTTCTTAAGTACTCCCACGTTTCTAATATTATATCTCTTTGTAGAACAAGGAAACACCTTTTAATGAATATTTACTATGATAATTAATTGTTGAAGTTATGACTGTGGTGAGCAATGTGTACCTGATGCATTCACCCACTTGTTGGAAGAAATACATCACATACAAACTGAGCTGGGACACCTGCCGCAAAAGTGGAAGGTGCTTTGGGATAAGCTGGAGTTGCCAACGACTGATTCTCTAACGGTTAGTAATTATTGTTATGGAAATTAATTAAGGTGTATTAATATATTAGAGAGATAGGACATCAGCAAACTTACCTTAAAAGACAAGTTCACTAACATCAGAGTAGTAGTCACAAACACAAAATACACAAAAGCTCACAAATTTTCAACACCACTGGCATTTTCTTCAGGTGAGTAGAGGGAGAGAGAGAGAGACACTCAAGTGAGTGTCTCTCTCTCTCTCCCTCTACTCACCTGAAGAAAATGCCAGTGGTGTTGAAAATTTGTGAGCTTTTGTGTATTTTGTGTTTGTGACTACTACTCTGATGTTAGTGAACTTGTCTTTTAAGGTAAGTTTGCTGATGTCCTATCTCTCTAATATACTAATTCCTGGCCTAGTGCCCTTTAACCTAACCTTAAGGTGTATTAAGAAATTCTCATACAGTTTTACCTTTTAAATTTACATAAGTATCTTTTATAATATCCTCATAGACCCGTGAACTCTAAAACTCTTGTTTTAGTGCAACTTATTACCAATTTTCACTCAGAATTATTCAAAAGATTCAAGCCAGTTTTTATAACATTTACAGTAAATTTGATTTTATTTAGTTAAGCAACATCTTGTTTACTATATAGATAACATTTTAAAATATTTATGTTCTTGTGTGATATACTGCTACAATATTAGGTGGAAGTCTTTGACAAGCTGTTTATTCTGTCTGTTGTTCGACACAGAGGCATGCTTCATTCAGCACCGCCCTGGTCAGGTCTCATGGCAGGCTGCAACACAAACGCTCGACACTGGAGATACTGATGCGAGGGAAGATGGTGGGATCCGAGACGCCCGTCACCCCCTCCTTCTCACATCCCCACCGCTTTGAGAAACACAATCTAACCACTCCCACCTACTGTGATTTATGCAGCAATCTACTGTGGGGTCCTGTCAAGGTAAGGTTTGTGTATAACATAATTGACACACATGACATGGTGTTGGCATTAGAACCATTTTCTCATTCCTTCATTTTTTATAGTTTAAGAAACATACTGTCTGTGGCCCCAACCACTACCACATCTTTAGGATCTTACTGTATCATTGCTTTTAATTCACGAAAAGATACATTATTTTATAGTCAACGAGGAGGGTTAGTAACTAACATAAATTATTGGAAAGTGTTTCTGTTATAATTTACTTTTACTTTCTGTTGGTCGTTTTTTTCAGCATCTCTAGTTTGATAGTTGCTGTTTGTATTTTCTTTCATTCTGACAAAGATCCATTAGTAGATTTATGCATATTAAACTGAAATTTGTCTGTCGCTCTAGATGTCAGCCAAATATTCTTATGTTCAAAATTCAGTGGTCAATAAAACATTTGGCTTTTTTCTGTCTACTTGGAGTTTTATATTGTTGGTGTAGTTTACTTTATAATGTTACTTAACCACTCATCATTCTGATTATTTTTGCTTCCCTTCCTGTTAATGGAGAAGTAAAAGGCAAACATTGACATCGAATATGTTTTTAAACAGCCTAAATTATCAGTTAAAGGCAAACGAGGATATAATAATGAAACTATAATGTGATATAGTATGTTCGGAATGAAGTCAACATATTTTCCTGTATACCTGGTCAAGACTGAACCATGAGTTCTTCAGTTAGTGGAGTAGATACTCATAGATCTTTGAAGCATTGTCTTATCATATAAAACATTTGTTTTTATATATAAATACAAAATGCTTTCTTCACTTTAATTCGATTTTTTTTTGTATCAAACTTACTGCCTATATTTTAGATTTGAAATGCAAATAATTTTGCTCATTTGTTGCTGACGTTTATTAATTGGCTTTTCTATTTAGACGGGTTTCCGGTGCATAGACTGTGGTTACAACTGCCATGAGAAGTGTATGGAGACTGTGCCTAAGAACTGTACAAAGTATAAGGCTGTGGCTGATTCCTCTCTAAGCAACGCCACTCTCACACGCAGTGGGGGTGACAGTGGATCAGTCAACTCAAGTTAGTATCAAAACAAGTTTGTGTATGCATACTTACATTTGGTCACAAAGTCAATAGACTAACTAACTATCATATGGAGGGAGTATTCTAAGGATTGATGAATACCAAACTTGATGCTTTCGTTTTCAAAAGACTGTCAGGAGGTCATTTTCAACGCTCTTGTTTTTAGAAAGCAGTTGGATTGCAGAAATGCTTACATTTCTCAAAATTCCTGCTAGTTGGAGCCAGTTTTTTTTTTCCTTTTCTTTTAACAATTTTAACTTTGTTCAAAATAAATTCATTTTTATGTCATAATTTATGTCACAAGCAGTGTTCACTATACTGCTTACGTATTTGTACTTATTTCACTGGTTTTGAAGTGTTTTTCTATAGAAAATCATAACAGCATAGTTACTGTGCAAGGTTTGCTATGTAATATATTACACATAGCAAGTGATCCGCTTAAGCCATACATGCTTCCTTCCTGGGTGGTGCTAAACAAACATCAACTTTGATAGCTAGACTAACACACATTGTCATCTATCAACTATGCCAGATAAATGCAGGTTCAGTATTAGACATATTTCATTTTAGGCCAGAGAACGTAAGCAGATCTAAATATTGGTGCATCATTAGGCCCCTGCTCCAGAACAATGCAAATGGCTAAGAGACTAAACATTGCTCAAATCCGTAAAAAGACAAATTTTACAGAATATGACAGAAAAATGAAGCATGCACAATCAAAAGTGGAAGAGAAGAAAAAAAAGAAGTACTAACATATGGTGCTGGCCATTTTTAAGATTTGGATTGCAAGACAGATATAACTCCATTAATTTATTTTTTTGAACTTGCCTCTCTCATATACCTTGATTCCAAATTTCTTGTTTCAAACTATTTTATTTTAAAAAAATACATAACATTCTAGAATTTTTCAATAACCCAGTTTCCTGTGTGGTAACGCAGTGTAAAAGATAAGTGTAACTCCAACAGATGTTTACCAAAAGATTGAAAATCGGTGTGACACAAATACATAATGCAAGAAGAGAACTACATTTAGTTTATTTTAGCATAAACTACATATTTTATTTTCACAAATCTACCTAAATATTTAGAATACATAATTTCCTTTAAAATAAAAACAAAATAAAACGGTTCCATTAAAAATGTGGTACATTACTTATCACCAATCTAAATGTGGAATAATTATTATAAATGATACAAATGTACAAGGGCAATATAACAGTTAACCTGATTACATGATTTATTATACCACTTTTAATCTAGGCCACATGTCTCTGAGGCCTTTGGCAGTTGTTATAACAATTGTTTTGCCAGTACCTTTTTTAACTTGCAGTATATATTAGAACTATGTGGGACTAAGTAAGCAACAATGCCAAATGCTGATAACAAGTTAGCTTAGTGTTACTCATTGGTTAGCCCTGAACATTTGCCATAAACTGAGTTGCGTGTATACTGAGTTGAAATTGTTACTTGCACATGACAAGCTCACTTATTTACTATTAGGTCTAATAAGAGAACTATGGATTATATGAAAATGTAAACGTTTTTTACAGGTGTAAAAGCAATGCAGACCATAAACCAGCAGTATTATGAGGATTATTCAGCGAACGTGGCCGAGAACCGAACGCATGAAGGTTACCTGTATAAACGAGGGGCTCTTCTAAAGGGCTGGAAACAGCGTTGGTTTGTCTTGGACTCCATCAAACATCAGCTGAGATACTACGATGCTGTAGAAGACTCACACTGTAAAGGATATATAGGTTTGTATTTATGTTATCAATTTGAGCCCTAAAATGTCAGTTTCATTATTGGTGCTGTAATTTATAATATCTGATCACAGAGAGATGGTTCAGATAGAAGTTGATCCCTAATGAATGTTTCTATTAATGTGGAACTGGAGTAAAAAACTGTTAACTAGAATGGAATGATATAAATGTTAGTAATTATTTAATATTTGTATTATTGAGACTATTTTGTGATTGGTTCAAATAGCCATTACTTTCTACATTTATAATGGAAAACATGTTTATCCGTACAGAAATCTCAAATCGTTCGACAAGTATCCTAACCACAATTTGATGTTTCAGACTTGGCAGAAGTGGTTTCCGTGACTCAAGCCCCCCCAATGCCAGGGCCTCCTAAGAAAACAGACGATAAATCATTTTTCGATGTAAGTTAAACAGCTCTTATTAGTTAATTAAATGTTTCATTGGTAGTTGTAAGTATTATTTTAGAGAATTGTATTTTTTAATAACGAAATAGCATTATTAATAACGATAAGTTTTTTAAATGTGAATTTATGTACTATTGAAAAGCAGAACTAGTGTTTGGTTTACTCAAGTTTTTTTGATAATTATATAGAACAGAGGCCTTGTTGATTTTATTCTTAAGATTTTTGTTCATTGTAAAAACATAGCTAAGAAACAAGAATATGGTCATATTTTTTAAAGCGGAAAATTCTGAAAATTATGATAATATGGAAAAATGTTTTTTCTATGAGTATAGTGATGTATGTACTCAATTTGTGCGGAATGTTGTCCTGATTATGAATATGATAAGGTCTTTGCTATCAAACTATTAGTGCCGAAAATTATCCAATTTCAGTAAGGTTACATTCTGTTAAAACAGGGCTAGGTTGGGTATTGATTAGTTAGGTTATGTTAAGTTTCATTAGGCTATGTTAGTTTTGGCCTTAATAAACCTTACCAAACCTAACATAAGATAACTTAATCTATCAGTATCCAACCCTAAGAGAACGCACCCTTATTGAAATCAGCAATTTCCGGCGCTAAAATGCTTAATAATGGTTTGATTGTAAAAGCCTTGCCATATTCGTGATCATGCCACAATGCCGAACAATTTGAGTATCCACATCGTTATATTTACAAAACAAATATTCATCCTCAATTTTATAATTTTTCCGGCTTTTCTGTTGAAAAAACTATCATATTCATGTTTCTTAGCTGTGTATCTACTATGAAAAAAATGCCACCCAAGGCCCATATTCTATATTATTACCAGTTTTTCAATTTGTTGTATTCATATTTTAATTCTTCTAATATTCTATTTTAGAATATATTAGATATCTATTTTATAATAATATATTTTATAATATATCTATAATATTATAAAATAATATATAATCTATATATTTTATAATATATCTATTTTATATTTTTATGCAGACCACGAATATGTGATTGATTTATCAATAAATTAATTTTCCGGTCTGAAAAATTCAGTTCTTACTTACTTAACCAAACACAACCTAACTCATTCTAATTGTCTATTTACTCAACAAAAATTCATAATTTACATGAAAACCTGGTGCCAGGCCTCCGGGAGGCCCCCTGGTTTCCTCGGGAGGCCCTGCCTGCCGTTCCTCCCGAGAAAATATATGCGAATTTGTTTGTTGTGGATAGTCATCTCTCCTATTGGAGTACGTATACGTATCTTTTGTCAGGCAGCAAAAATTGAGTGATTTGACAAAAGATGTAATGTAATCATTTCTTTTTCTATTACAATGTAAACATTACAAAATTACTGATAACTTGCTTTGACACATCAATGATGTGTTCATGTTTAAGCCTAAAAAATATATTTTTAATTAAGATAAGCTTATACTGTACATATTGATATGGAGCAGAAATTTATTGGTTCATGATCAAATAAAAGGAAATTATCATTATTTTAGTTTGTGTTTTTTCATAGTGTATTAGCAGAGCAAAAAATACCTCTGGGTAGTTTAAAAATAGGGCAATACAAATTGTAGAAAGTAAGCTACTTGAATTTTAGAAAGTTTTATTATCGTGCATTAATCAAGCTGCAAAGTTTAATGATGAAAAGATCTGACATCATGTAATTTCATAGTTTTTAATTTATCTGACTTTCGTAAGATCAGGTCTCTAATCTGCCTGTAGTTAAGACATTTGTGCGAGCAGGTAGTCGAGCAGTCTAAGGTGTCAAAACTTTGAACCTGGGTTATAGATACCGCTGGTTCTAATCTGGCCTAGACTGGAAGACTCATCAGTACTGTTCACTTTCTTACTCTGTCAGAATAAGTTCCTTGCACAGATCAATAGTCTATTGAGAATGGGCAGAGTAAGTTTAAGAACAAGATCGGCCTCTGCTGTTTTACTAGAAAAAATATGTCTAAGACAAAAGCATGGTCTTCACATACACTCTCCAAACCACCATTACAGCACCAGACATGCTTTTAATATCCCAATCCCAAGACACAGGACAGAATTCCCGCATAGATTAAAACCAAAATCTACTATCTTCTGTAAACAGATGAAAAAAATCAACTGGACAAGCTCTCAAACAGAAACTGGATGCCTGGCTTTTGAATCACCCTGTATACTCCATACAAAAGTTTTTTGATCTTGGACTTTCTGTATAGTGATTTTAAAATTGTTAACATTAATAGAAAGCAATGTGTTTTATATAGATGCAGTTACCATTCTTAATGAATTGTAAATAAAGAATATTTTCCTTTGATTTGAAACTATCAATATCACAATTAATACATAATATTTGGAGCTGGTGTGGTGGCTCAGTTTTCCTGCATGGTCTCTGTTTAAGGCCTCACTGCATGTACTTTATCATTTTGTATATTTTGGATTAACATTGGTTATGAAATCATAATCGGTCAGGTTGAGTCGCCTCGTTTGATACCTAGAAGCATCGGTCCACCCAAAGGTTCTAATCCCAAACTGAGCGGACTGTCCGTACTTAACGTGTTGAATTCAGTTCTCTTACAGGCCTGTCGTTCATGTGAACTGGGAAGTAAAGATCAAAAACTTTAATATGTATATATTATTGTTTGCACTCATTCTGTTATTTGAATTGCTAACGGGCCCATTCAATGTTTAATATTAAGTTTGACACAAATGCTCCGTAACTACATGACATTTATGATTTCAGTTAAGGACAAGCCGGCGGACATACAACTTTTGTGCAAGTGATGCAGCCACGGCCCAAGACTGGATAGAGAAACTCCAAGGCTGTCTCCAGTAATCTTGCCACATTCCACTGTCTTCTGCCTCTTTAGATCTTGTAAATAGTTGCTTAGATTCAACCAGATTTTGATATTAAGCTGTTCCTTTTTATCACTAAGTAAGAGTTAGTTTTAGTGTATGAATGTAAAAAAGTTATACGTTCTTCCTTATTTATTTAAAATTGCTTATTATTAAATATTGTAAAACTTATATTTAGTATGCGATAATATCCGCTTGTTTTATTACTTTTTTTAATTTTATGTATAAAGTGTATTTGTTTTGTTATTGTTATGGCATTTATATTTTTAAAGGTTTATTGTTTATTTGTAAAAATTTATTAAAGTTTTGTTGAGAGGTTTATTGGAGTTTTCCTCAGGGTTTGTGCAAAAGTTGGGTTTTGTTGTATACCGTAGCAAGTTTTGTATCATTTGAATTAAGATTGTTGAGTGATATTTTACTTGTACAACAATTATGCTTATAAAATGCCTATTTTTATGTTCATCTACTTTATAAACTACAAAAATTAGATTTAAAAACTGTTATAAAATGCCTTAAGGTTTTAATGTTGTTTACTTTTTTATTTGTATTTATTAAACTAAGAAACAGAAATTTAATTTCATTGGAACTATTACCTTAAAAGTAACATTTTTTATTTTAAAACAGAATAAAGTCTTGTTTATACGAATCAGATTAACCAAGTTTCTGACAATCATAGAAAGGTTCTCATGGAAAAATTAAAGTAAAAAGATAAAGCCCTGTTAACAGTCAGCGAGTTTCAAATTATTTTCTGGTAAGTTGTCCAATGAAGTAAAGGCAACATGGAAATTGAAATATTATGAATTATAATACCAATATATAATTATTAAACCTGTTATTACTGTGAAGGAGTGATTTCCATGTGCTGTCGAGACTGAATACCGGAGTGAAATTGAATCACTGGTCAAAGTTAAGAGGCACATTATTGTATTCGCAATCTGCTAAGATTAAGTAATCGGTCGTATTCTTGGCAGACAAATATTTTTTCAAGCAGAAGTAATCATCATATAAAAATTGATTGCTCAAGTCATTTGAGTTAACACCATGTAAAATAATGCTATAATGGCAAATTGTACTCTAATAATTCTTAGCCCCATAATTTTCATAACACACGTTATGTGCTGCATGACAGAGCTTGGAATAATATCAATACCAGCTGACGTTGGGAACATTCGTTTTCTTGTATAGTTAGTACTTCATCCTTCATTTTCTTACTCAGAGCGATGCTACTTCATAGCGAATCCACAAATAATCCACAAAATTGCCAATAGTAGGTGCGAAATAAAGATAGTGACTAAGAGATGGCCTTAGAAAGTAAATACTAACAGAAAAGTGTGTTAAATATTACAATAAAACAACATAATAATTCTATTATTATTCTGTGGTAAAGACCTTCCTGTCCACCCATATATATATACAGTTGTAAAGACTCCCACTCATCTGTACATACATGGTAATAATGGAAAAAAAGAAAAATGTCATGAATGATTGAAAGTTGTAAAAACAATACAAAGTTTGTTTATTTTGAAGCATCATTTTTAACTTGATTTATCAATAATATAAATCGTACCTTCTATAAATAATAATCAACGTTCCAGTAGTAAGAAATGAACTCCAATTGATTTATCAGTTATAATTTTATTTTTTTTATTGATAAATCCGCTTACTTCCTTTTATCTGCCATGTTTAAAAATGTTAAAAGCTTAAAACTGTGTACAACACGTAAAATTCACACTTTAACCTTACACATACAGTTTGAATGAAACAATACAACTGGCAGCAATGGTGGACGAGCAGATACGTGCTAGACTGGCAACAGCAATGACTCGGCTTGACTTGCGATCCATCCAACTCCATAATAACCTATCACCACTACTTCACATTAAAGATGTCACGCAAACAATAAAATACGACATATAGGCTTATATAAAACTGTTCTGTACAATATTGCATTTCTTTATAAGCTATAAGAAAATGTACCAAATTGCTTTTTTAAGTAAGTAGGTTTGTTTTGCTTTTAAAATTCTAATTACTGCAAATATTCTTGAATAGTCGGGAATTTACTGTATCTACCAAATCTCACCGAATATTTCATTTGTAATTTACCAGTATGATTTTCAAGACTCACTGAAGTCATCACGAGATAGTACATGTCTGGTATCATTAAAGACATTAGTGAATTCGAGATATTACTATCTACATATCTGGACCGATGGCCCTTTCGAGACTAATTCCACAAGTTAGTGTCCATAATACTAAAATATTCCTCATTTAAAGGTTTTTATTATAATAATTCACACTTTTGTTAATTTTCTTATTATTTGCATGTAGAGTCATCAGTATTTATATATAGTACGTACGGTAACAAAGAGACTAATAGTGTATAGAACACTAAAATTAAGTATTATATTGTCAAATTGAAAACGTAAAGATTGGGTGATTAAATTCACAATTGTAATTTTTTTGTAAATGATGTTATTTTATAAATTAAATAAGTCATAGATAACCTACAAATTGCAACTGCAATTAGTACAGATATGACCACTTAACTAAAACTTAATAATAGAACTTACTTTACAAGTTGAAGTTATGACTAAGAAGCCCTCTCTAACACTTGATCTTCAACTACTGTGATGGACCAAATGTAAGGCCAATGCCCTTAAAAGATCTCTGTTGGTATTTTATTCTGTGTTCTACCATGAACCGAAAGGAAATTTTTAAAACGTAAGCCTGCTTTGCTATCCCAAAACTTAATCTACTTAAAATTTAATTTTTGATTCTCACGTTTAAAACCTGTTAGTTTTTGCCTCAATCTCAGCTTGATAAAAAACAGGCTTGCACGTCTTTAATTTATGTAAGTAAAACTAATATTAGTGTTACTTTCTTATAGGGCATGACTGCAGCCACATTATCAGTCTGTGCATTTAAAAAAATTGTTCAGACGTTTAGCAGCGCTCTGATGTACCAGTCCGTCACTGATGATATTGCACGGACAGCATATTACATACTAATACATTAAAGGAAGCAAATGAAATGCAAAAGGCCAAAAAAGGACTGTAACAATACTTAAAAAGTCCTCTTAACACTTAACCCCAAAAGTTAAGTGGGATTTGATTTTTTTTTTATTTGTGCTTTCAAAAAATTAATTAATTCTTGGCAATGTTAAATCAATACTGAATCATGCAATATTATACTAATTATGCTTTAAAATTCAAAATTACAATTTCAAATTATATGATCAACTAAGTTTTATATTGACTAAAGTATGTAGTGAAAACTTTTACTATATTTTTATTAATTATCTTGTATTTACTGTTCCAGTAATGTTGCCACATATATGGTAAATATGCCCTTAAAGCAAATTTAGTATTTCTATACATTTTAGGTTAGGATGGCGGTCACTAGGGCAGGAATAATAATTCGAGAGGTAGGACATTAGCAAACTTACATTTACATGTGTGTCAGTGTGTCCACTACTCAAGAAATAAATGCACTCATAACAAAAATGTTCACTGCCAATGTCACTTTCATCAGGCGACTTAAATATTAATTTACTGGGTAGGTGGGCAGTAAGGGGTTTTCCACAGAAATTTTAACAGAGTTCTTTCACATTTTTTTAACAAATCTGACAACATATATTTTTTGGCCTATCTACGCCAGAGGCATTTTTACTTTGAGTACTAACATTGTAAAGAGACAAAAATCCAAACCACTCAAGCAATTTTTTGTCTAAGCAGACCTGGGATTTGAACCTGTGGGCCTCTGCATAAGAAGCAAAATTGCTAACCACTAGGATAGCAAGAGGCCCCTTTTAAAGAACTATTAAATGAGCTTTGTTGTATTCCAACTCTGTATATTCTTTCTGCGTGTATTTTTAGTACATTTGTTTTGTACTTCTGTTATATGCCTATTGTTTAACTGATCATTATTTGATTTAAAATAGCTTTAATAGGCCTAAGAGACAGTTGTTTTGTCCATTACCTCATTGTTTTGTACCATTACAAATTTATTATAAATACGCTATTTGTGCAATAGACATACAGAATTGCTTAGTGTACTGTGGTTTTTTCCTATATTTTAGATAATATTACATTTGAATGGAAATTTCAAACTGTTGTCTGTTTAAAATCACTAAGAAACAATGTGAAATCTCTGATGAAAAAATTATTATTATTACGGTACATCACGGAGCAGAAAGTAACAGAGGTTGCATTCAATAGTGCACTGGATATCTGTCGAGTAGTTATTTCTCCATTTTGCCATGGGATGGTAGAACAAGCGCCATCGGACACTCACTTATTTCTCCTAAATCCTAAAAAATAAATGTAGTAATTATTACCACAGATGTATAAAGATGTACATTAGTTGTAATCTATAACTGCCACTTAGGCATTTGCTGGGTCCATAAGAAAATGATCTATATTTCTTTTTTCTCTGTCCATACATTTACATTTAAGTAGATTGTGGACAGTTGTCTTTTCTTCCATATTATATTCATAGAAGAAAATAGAGCCAATAATAAGTGTATAACAGTCTTCTCCAGTTTATCTAAAAACGTCAGCACTGAAATGGCACAAATTTCATAAATGAGAATGTTAGCTCACAATTTTTTTGAGTACATCTCTGACCAATATACTTTCATTATGTCATCCAATTTTGCTGTTCACAACTTAGTTCATGGAGAATCTTGGATGCGTAATCTATCATTAGTATGCTTGTCTTTCAAGAAGTTTGGAAAGGTATCTTCCACTCGTATCACTCTCTCCAGCATGAAATGTACAGCAACACTCCCACCCTTACTATGAATTGTTATACTCATCCAAAATAGTTATTTCCCAATATTTTCAAGGTAAACATGAGTTTGTTAAAATGTATGTTTTTTCTCTAAAAACCTAATTATAAAAATCCAATTTGCTGTGGGTTTTTAAGTTTTATACAGCTTTAGATATAGATTGTTCTAGTTGAATAGCTAATTTAACAAATCAACACAAGTTAACCATATTAATAAGATACAAATTGATAAACCACCAATGTACAATAAGAAGTGTTTTGTACAGTTTTGTTGTATTGTATAAGACCAGATGATAGAGGGATGCCAAGCTGGTTTTATCTTCGTTAGCTGTAGACTTATCTTAAATGCTTTGTATATAATTATTTTTAAGGTATGATACTCTTTTTGTTATAAATAATAAAATAATCATGAGGAGGTCATTTAATGATGATCACCTTCTTGTTATTTTGAGACCAATATTTTGGATTGTCTATCGTATGTAATATTTACAGAGATTGGATATTCTAGAATTTTCAAAAGTTACATGTGTGTTTCCATTGCGCTCAATTTTCAAAGGCTAATTTTTATACAAATCTGATATTTTACGAGTGTGATCATTAAAAGAATATTGTATTTTAATTTTTAAGTTGCTTTTCTTCTCACCTCTTAATTTTAAATATAAAATATTTATAGTTATTTTATATTTAAAATATTAATTAGTAAAAGTTTAATTTGTGTTAATTTAGGCTAATTGTGCTTCGGAATTTATTTTTTACTTTCATGCTGTATTATGCAGTAAAGAAAAAGATTTTATGTCGAATGAAAAATATGTTATTTTCATAATATGTAATTTATAATGGAATGACTGACATTTTTTGTACAATGTTGATCTGTTATCAATAAGATCTGACTAATCACTGCCAGGCGATTATTTTACAACCTCATTTACTAAGACAAATTTTAGCCCTGGATCAAAGTTGTGCCTGATTTACAAATGTGAACATGAATTTTATTTTTCCTTACATTTTTCAGTTATAGCAAATTTAAATCCCATTTTTTAATGAATATTGAAAAAGGGATTTATTCAAAATGAATTTATTGTCAATTTAATTCAGTCAGGTACATGTCTCCCTACTAAGGTTAAAGGAAATTTCTTTCGAGCCAAGTACCTGACTATAGAAGTCACTTATCTGATCTAGGGTACACACCTAATGGAAAGGTGTAATTTTAAAAGCACAGGAGAATAATATAACATGTTTTATTTTACTTTGGAACGCTTTTTATGAAGGTTTTCATATTTTATTTAAAGAGATGAGGCAACAATTCTTATGCCCTTAGAAATAAAAAAATTAAAAATATTATTTCACTTCTCTATCTGTAAGTTTCTCTTTTATTATCACATTTTGCCACTTGCTTTCCTTTTCATGGCATTAGCCCACTATTACATCTACTGTTGTGATGTTTGATGAAGTTGTGATATATTATTGAAGATATTTCATCTGTCAAATGATTTTTTTTATTTAACTGTAATTACAAGTAAACGTGTTTTTGTATAGTGAATAAGTCAATAAATCTGTTTACATATTAAACCTGTATAGTCAAAAACCTGTATAGAAAATCAAAGTTGCATCAATGCAGTTGACAGCAGTACTAACACATATTTGCTTTCATATTAAAGGTGATTGTATAAATTTTGTTTTATATTGTTACTATATTTTAAATGTGATATATAAATATATAATTATTAGTTATGGTGTATTTATTTTTTTAAAACCAACAGGAAGACCTTGTAACTATTATGGTTTTTATATATATAACCAACCAGATATAAGGAACTGGATTGCCGCCATTTAATTATGTTAGCATTTTTCATAAGGTATTCACAATATTGTACGTGCTGTAACCCAGCTACTTAGGGATATAGTGTTGTGCAGATTGTAAGCAATAGCTTCTATTCTTAGTCTTCTTAATACTTACACAGCATTCACTCAATGGTTACCATCGACATTGAGTGGTCAGGGTAAGGATGTTTTATAAGGAAGAGAACCTGAGTATCAGACATGTTAGTTATCTGAAAATTGGACCAATACTATGTGTTTAAATTAAACATTTTTAATAATTCCACAATTTTTTATTAATGCATTTTTGCCAGTTACGGCATCTTCAGATCATAATAACCAAATTGTACAAAAATATAAAACATATGTTAACCCTCCAAGTGGCGGTCAGAAACACTCAGTGGCGGGCTAATTAGAGTGAATTTGCATACCGCGACAAAGGTTTGTATAAAAGTCCCAAGTAATCAAAATAGGTCATATTATATATCAAATTAAAGCTTATAACATGCACAACACAATAATAACATAGTGGAAGTCCTTACCAAAACTGGAGTGAATAATCTTGTGTTGAAAATAAAAACTTTTTTTCCAAAAAAATTTTTTTTAGAGTGCCCAATTAGAGTACATGTCGAAAATTGATACAACAAAAGTGAGATAGCCATTTTTTTCTAAATGTTATTGTGAACAAGAAAATGTATAGTTTGTCAATACTACTATACAGTATATAATAAAAACACAAAAAAAATAATAAAAGAACTATGTACACAAATTTTTTTCAACAGCTTCAGTCGGAGTCAGACACATCTACTACTCTCCTCTTCTTTCCAGGCCTAAGAGGCCTCCAATAATGCTCTAAATATGGACAACATTCCCTGTGCACTCCATAGTTGCATGGTGGGCACCAAAAATGGCTTTTGCCCCCTTTTTTTATGCCCACAAACAACACAAAGTCTCTCACTGCGTCCAGGTAAGTGTGCTATCTTGTGTTCAGCGTCTCCAGATGGTCCAGGAGCTGGTACAGGGGGGAGATTTTGATTTATATGGGGCTCTACTAAGCTACATACAACTTCTGATAAGTTGTCCTTTCTTGGTAAGAGATTGTCAGAGTTTTTGGAGTATAAAATGTAAGAGTTTAGGAGAGACAAGTCGACTAGATTCGTAAAGAGTCTCTTCCAGTATTTCTTTGTTTTCCTTGAGCAAGAAACATGATATATAGACTTATCACTAGTATCTATTCCTCCCATATAAAAGTTATACTGGTTTATTACCACTGGTTTTATTGCATTGAGGCCTTTCCTGCTTGTTATACTTTTATTTTCTGCATGGCACGCAGTTGGAAGTACATACACGGGTTTTCTGTTTGCTTTTTGTTTATATCCAACAGCTAAAGTTTTGTTTTTGCTGTAATATACAGTTCATCCTGCCTCTAGTTGTGTTGTGACAAGATTCTTGAATAAATTCTTGGAATTTTTATTGACAGCACCCGTCATAAAGGTTTTCTTTTCAATTAGTGTATCAGCGAGATCTGGCTTCGTATAAAAGTTATCAGTGAAGATATGATACCCTTTATTCAAAATATTAGAATGAGTACTATATAAAATTATACTTCAGAATCTGCTTTTTCATTTAATATAATCGGCAATGCGTTTTAGACACCTATGAGCCATTTAAACACGTAAACAAAAAAGGCTTACGTTGATAGACGCTGTAGCGTCTCTGCCACTTTGCGGAAGGGGGAGATAAGACGCTACAGAGTCTTACGCCACCTGGAGAATTAAAAAATATAGAATTTGTAAATATTAAATAACTTTGATGGATAAATTGTTAAAATTTAAAAACCAGGTCTTGAATTATTTAAGTTATTTTCTAGTTCATTTCTAACTACAGGTAAAAATATATTATTAAAATTAACAGACGGCTGAGAAATGCAGTCATCTTTTTTTAATGCCATGAACGCACTTAAAAATTTTATTTCTCTTTTCATGATTTTTCTTTATATATAATAGACGACTCTTCAAATTTTATATCATGCTTGTTATTAATAGCATGTCCAACTATATTTCATTTTTCAGTTTTAAAATTATATATATGTTCCTTTATTCTTGTTTTAATAAGTCTTTATGTTTGGCTGAAATATGTTTTATTGCATTCACAATTAATTTTGTATATAACATTTTTTGTTGATTGATTTAAATTTTTTGGTTTTATTTTAGATAATTTACTACGAAGGCTTCCTGATGATGTAAAACTTGTTCGAATATTAAATTTAGAATTAATTTTTTGAATTTTCTCTGAAAGGTTTTTAACGTAGGGTTTAACTACAGTTGTTACAGGTTTGTTTTCATTGTTTTGATGATTGCATGCATTTTTAGGTTTATTTCCTCTCTTTAATTTTTGAATAAGTTTATTGGAATAGTTGTTCATTTTTAGAAAATGGCACACATTTCTTCTTTTTTGTAATTTATTTTCATTTGAAGATGAAATAAGTTAATTTTTTTTGAATAAACTTTAGCAAGTCCAATTTTAACATGTTCAGGATGGTTAGAAAAATAATTTGAATATTGCCTACTCAATGTTTTTTAAGATATAAAGAGGTTTGAAGTTTATTGCCTTTTCTTTGGTTACTAATATATCTAGAAACGGAAGTTTTCCTTCTTCTTCTTTTTCCATGGTAAATTTTATCGTTGGTCGTATTTCATTATAACATTTTAAAATGTATATCATCTTGGTTTTCCCAAATACAAAATATATCGTCAATATAACAAAGCCATTTTTTGTTTGATAGTCCATTTGTTAAATGTTAATTCTTCAAAAAAATCCATGAAAATATTACTTATAATTGGACTAAGGACTCCTTCCATTGGTAAACCAGAAAAAAACTTGTTTATAAAATTGTTCATTATTTTGGAAGTAGTTATTATATACACAGACTTCTAGTAAATTTAAAATGTTATAAATAGATAGATTGGTTCTTGAACTTAAATTTTTATCTTTCTCTAGTTTTGATTGAATTATGTTTAAATCTTCAGCTACAGGTACTTTTCTAAAAAGGCAACACACATCATAGCTAACCATAATGTCTGAATTTTTTATTGTCAAGCACTTTAGTTTTTCTAAAAATTAAATAAGTTTTTAACGTATGAAAAAGAATTGCCAAATAAAGGAGTTAAAATTGGGAGGAGAAATTTAGAAAGTTGATAAGTAGGGCAGTCAATAGAGCTTACAGTTGGTCTTAAGGGAATTCCTTCTTTATGTAATTTCGGAATACAATACAATAATTACTTTATTTACATATTCATTGAGAATAGTACATGTGTCAAAAAATTATTTTATTTTACAGTCAGTTCGTCAGAAAAATTAAGACCATAATATGGGGTGGTTTAGAAAAATTTGGAATTAATTTGGCACGAATTGTTTTACTAATCTTGTGTTCAACATTTTAAAGAGAATTTTTTAATAGTTGTTCAATTTGTTTAGTTGGATCTTTTTGTAGTAATTCATATTCATCAGTAGAGACTAATTCATTGATTTTACTGATATATTCAGTTTTATCTAACACTACGGTTATTTTATCTTTATTAGCTGGAAGAATAACGACCAATTCATCACTTTGTAGTTTCTTAAGAGCCAAACATTCTTTTGTTGATAAATTAGGTTATGATGAATGTTCAAGGACTTGTCTTATTTATGTTCTGTAAGTCTTCTTGTTCAGGAGGAAGTAAACCAGCAGCGCAGTCCGTGGGCATAACAAAATCAATGTTTGAATAAAGTTTAATTCCTTATTAAAAAGAGAAGTTTTTACTATGTGGTTCGGATTCTATGTACAACATTCCTTAGTCAATCTATTTTACTATTAATAATTGTTTTTTTCTGAGGAACAGTTTGCCTTAGTACTAACTGAACAATTACTACACTCGTTCATCTACATTCATCCATTATATTCACTCGTATCCCTACGATCAGTGTCTCGATGATGAATTAAGAACCATAACTAAACAAAAATGCCCATCATGTGTTTAATGTATTGCTGCTAATTTATATTTATGAGTCCGGCTCAATCCTCCCTATCCCATCATGTGTGTGACATGTGTTTAATGTATTGCTGCTAATTTATATTTATGAGTCCGGCTCAATCCTCCCTATCCCATCATGTGTGTGACATGTGTTTAATGTATTGCTGCTATAAGTCCGGCTCAATCCTCCCTATCCCATCATGTGTGTGACATGTGTTTAATGTATTGTTGCTAATTTATATTTATGAGTCCGGCTCAATCCTCCCTATCCCATCATGTGTGTGACATGTGTTTAATGTATTGCTGCTATGAGTCCGGCTCAATCCTCCCTATCCCATCATGTGTGTGACGTGTTTAATGTATTGCTGCTAATTTATATTTATGAGTCCGGCTTAATCCTCCCTATCCCATCATGTGTGTGACATGTGTTTAATGTATTGCTGCTAATTTATATTTATGAGTCCGGCTCAATCCTCCCTATCCCATCATGTGTGTGACATGTGTTTAATGTATTGCTGCTATGAGTCCGGCTCAATCCTCCCTATCCCATCATGTGTGTGACATGTGTTTAATGTATTGCTGCTAATTTATATTTATGAGTCCGGCTCAATCCTCCCTATCCCATCATGTGTGTGACATGTGTTTAATGTATTGCTGCTAATTTATATTTATGAGTCCGGCTCAATCCTCCCTATCCCATCATGTGTGTGACATGTGTTTAATGTATTGCTGCTAATTTATATTTATGAGTCCGGCTCAATCCTCCCTATCCCATCATGTGTGTGACATGTGTTTAATGTATTGCTGCTAATTTATATTTATGAGTCCGGCTCAATCCTCCCTATCCCATCATGTGTGTGACATGTGTTTAATGTATTGCTGCTAATTTATATTTATGAGTCCGGCTCAATCCTCCCTATCCCATCATGTGTGTGACATGTGTTTAATGTATTGCTGCTAATTTATATTTATGGGTCCGGCTCAATCCTCCCTATCCCATCATGTGTGTGACGTGTTTAATGTATTGCTGCTAATTTATATTTATGAGTCCGGCTCAATCCTCCCTATCCCATCATGTGTGTGACATGTGTTTAATGTATTGCTGCTAATTTATATTTATGAGTCCGGCTCAATCCTCCCTATCCCATCATGTGTGTGACGTGTTTAATGTATTGCTGCTAATTTATATTTATGAGTCCGGCTCAATCCTCCCTATCCCATCATGTGTGTGACATGTGTTTGATGTATTGCTGCTAATTTATATTTATGAGTCCGGCTCAATCCTCCCTATCCCATCATGTGTGTGACATGTGTTTAATGTATTGCTGCTAATTTATATTTATGAGTCCGGCTTAATCCTCCCTATCCCATCATGTGTGTGACATGTGTTTAATGTATTGCTGCTAATTTATATTTATGAGTCCGGCTCAATCCTCCCTATCCCATCATGTGTGTGACATGTGTTTAATGTATTGCTGCTATGAGTCCGGCTCAATCCTCCCTATCCCATCATGTGTGTGACATGTGTTTAATGTATTGCTGCTAATTTATATTTATGAGTCCGGCTCAATCCTCCCTATCCCATCATGTGTGTGACATGTGTTTAATGTATTGCTGCTAATTTATATTTATGAGTCCGGCTCAATCCTCCCTATCCCATCATGTGTGTGACATGTGTTTAATGTATTGTTGCTAATTTATATTTATGAGTCCGGCTCAATCCTCCCTATCCCATCATGTGTGTGACATGTGTTTAATGTATTGCTGCTATGAGTCCGGCTCAATCCTCCCTATCCCATCATGTGTGTGACATGTGTTTAATGTATTGCTGCTATGAGTCCGGCTCAATCCTCCCTATCCCATCATGTGTGTGACATGTGTTTAATGTATTGCTGCTAATTTATATTTATGAGTCCGGCTCAATCCTCCCTATCCCATCATGTGTGTGACATGTGTTTAATGTATTGCTGCTAATTTATATTTATGAGTCCGGCTCAATCCTCCCTATCCCATCATGTGTGTGACATGTGTTTAATGTATTGTTGCTAATTTATATTTATGAGTCCGGCTCAATCCTCCCTATCCCATCATGTGTGTGACATGTGTTTAATGTATTGCTGCTAATTTATATTTATGAGTCCGGCTCAATCCTCCCTATCCCATCATGTGTGTGACATGTGTTTAATGTATTGCTGCTAATTTATATTTATGAGTCCGGCTCAATCCTCCCTATCCCATCATGTGTGTGACATGTGTTTAATGTATTGCTGCTAATTTATATTTATGAGTCCGGCTCAATCCTCCCTATCCCATCATGTGTGTGACATGTGTTTAATGTATTGCTGCTAATTTATATTTATGAGTCCGGCTTAATCCTCCCTATCCCATCATGTGTGTGACATGTGTTTAATGTATTGCTGCTAATTTATATTTATGAGTCCGGCTCAATCCTCCCTATCCCATCATGTGTGTGACATGTGTTTAATGTATTGCTGCTATGAGTCCGGCTCAATCCTCCCTATCCCATCATGTGTGTGACATGTGTTTAATGTATTCCTGCTAATTTATATTTATGAGTCCGGCTCAATCCTCCCTATCCCATCATGTGTGTGACATGTGTTTAATGTATTGCTGCTATGAGTCCGGCTCAATCCTCCCTATCCCATCATGTGTGTGACATGTGTTTAATGTATTGCTGCTATGAGTCCGGCTCAATCCTCCCTATCCCATCATGTGTGTGACATGTGTTTAATGTATTGCTGCTAATTTATATTTATGAGTCCGGCTCAATCCTCCCTATCCCATCATGTGTGTGACATGTGTTTAATGTATTGCTGCTAATTTATATTTATGAGTCCGGCTCAATCCTCCCTATCCCATAATGTGTGTGTCATGTGTTTAATGTATTGCTGCTAATTTATATTTATGAGTCTCCGGCTCAATCCTCCCTATCCAATCGAGTAAGCAGTAGTTAGTCCCATGGAAGTTATTCATAATATTATGAATCATGGGTCTGAAATCCTTCTCTCTAGATGTAGACCTTGGAGGAAACCAGAGAGTAACTTATTAATTTTTCATAAATATACTGATAAAATATAGTTATTTCTTTACAACATTATTTCTATCCATAGGAAACTAGTTTAAAAATAATATAAATAGAAGAAAACAACAGCAAAATGAATTTTGTCACAAAGGTTCAGAACCTTCATTTTGTAACTGGTATGATTTTATTTTCTATTGAAAAAGAACCAATTGAGAAAAAAAGGTTCCTAGGACTTAAAATTTATGAAGATTTTAGCCGGGTAAAACACATGTTATAACAAAATGTTCTCTAGATTATATGTTTAAAGAAAAATTTATTAAAATTGATGAAGATTTTAGCCGGGTAAAAGACGTTATAACAAAATGTTCTCTAGATTATATGTTTAAAGACAAATTTATAACACAAGTCTTTTGGAATCTCTAAAAACTGTATATTATGTTATGGTACATTTGCCCAGCCTACAAAATAAGTATGGCTCAATGACAAAAATGAATCTGGATAGTTAAATTAATTTAACAAAAATGAATAATTAGAGTAATTTAAAAGAGGTGGGGTTTTCACAATTAGGGCAATTGCTAGAGTTGTTAAGATTTTGTTTAGTACAGGAAAGCAGGATTGTCTTTTTTTATCTTCCTTTGAAAGTTAACACACACACAAAAAGTAAAACAATCATGAAGACATTTCAATGCCACTTGCCTTATGTTCAATTTCCATTAACCTTCTTCTATGATGGATAAAAGATGAAGCCTCAGGCCTTAAAATATCTTCATTATTTTTTTTTATTTTTTTAGTGTGTTAACTTTTCAAGGGACTTACCAAAGGAATATTTTAAAAAAAAAGGTAAAGACTGTTTTCCTGGCCTAAACAAAACATTGATTGAATCAGTAAAACACATTTGATAGCTCTAACACGCCAGTTTTGGTTTATTTATTTATTCACAGAATGCCATTACATCATTAAATGTCAGGACATTTTCTGAATTTTTAGTAAAAATATAAAGTATTTATAATAAAAATAATACTATTAATGATATGTTCATAGAATAAAAATCCTATTCACAGCAAATCATTCCTTGTCGACTTATCCCAAAGTGTTCTTGAAGGCTTTAAAATCTTTCAGATAATAGCCATTCTTTCAAATTGTCCCTAAGTTTAGAACTATTAGATTTTTTTAAGTAAATGTTGATAATCATCTTGTGACCTATTGGGAAGATGAGTTAAATAAAACTAATTGATGGTTTACAGGCTTGATACAGTGCTTATGCCTGATTCATATATCTGCGATTGTTGACTATCTAAAATATAATGTTACTTGTACAAAAGGAAACACAAACCCCTCTTAAATTAATCTAATAAATAGACAAGTAGAGAACTGAATTAATCAAGAAAACATTTTTAAGAAGAAAAAGCCCCCTTACTCTTTGGATGAGTTTTGGGAGGGGGGCACTTTGGAGTAATGTTGTTTTTGGAGCATCATGTCAAAGATATAGTCCATTATTTTAACTTGATTTTCTCATTTTAGATCTAGGTATATTTGTATTACAAACTCTATATTGCAATACATTTGTATTGCAGCATTAGATTACTTAAAAGCTTACAATTTTCGATATGCAATATCTTTTCAATACTTTATATGAGTATATTTCAGTTTAATTATAGATGAATATTACATAACTTTTATTTCCATAGTAGGAAAAGATAGGGCATTAGCAAACTTACCTTAGAAGAAAAGTCTACTCATCTATATATAAAAACGAATGTATGTGTGTTTTTATATATCGGATCGCCATGAACTTTGGGAAGTTGATTTCACTCCCGGGAAGGTTTATGGCATGATTTTATTTACTTCCAACTCAAGGTCCCCATCCCAGTGGCCTTCAAAAGTTTCAATGATAATGTAATGGAGTTACTTTATTTATTTGACACAATCAGCTATTATATAAAAACAAATAAAATGAACACTTTTGAAATAGGCTAAGTGATGCTTATTGAAATTAGATATTTAACCCTCCAAGTGGCGGTCAGAAACACTCTCAGTGTTAATTATAGTGAATTTGCATACCGCGACTAAAAAGTTCGTATAAGTCTCAAGTAATCAAAATAGGTCATAATATATATCAAGGAGGGTTCAGTGGGTATTAATGCCAGCAATAATACACTATTGGTGACACGGACAGTGGTTGTGACCCGTCCACCCAGCCCTACACGTACAATAGTTATGACCCACTTGCCCACCCCTACACGTGCAGTGGTTGTGACCCACCCGCCCAGCCCTACACGTTACATGGCAGCAACCCACTCGCCCACCCCTACACGTGCAGTGGTTGTGCACCACTCAACACACAAAAGACCAACCACACACTCTACATATAAGACTGTTGGTTGGTCGCCCACCTACTCAACATTCAACACCTCTGATACACCATCCACTTGACCATTACATAAAACCTGTGATATTCCACCCAATCACCAAACACACCCTCCCACACACGTACAGTGGTATTTACCCACCCACACACGTACAGTGGTATTTACCCACCCACACACGTACAGTGTTATTTACCCACACGCCCAACCACACACGTACAGTGGTATTTACCCACCCGCCCACCCACAAACGTACAGTGGTATTTACCCACTCACACACGTACAGTGGTATTTAACCACCCGCCCACCCACAAACGTACAGTGGTATTGACCCACCCGCCCACCCATACACGTACAGTGGTATTTACCCACCCGCCCACCCACAAACGTACAGTGGTATTTACCCACCCGCCCGCCCACACACGTACAGTGGTATTTACCCACCCGCCCCTCACAAACGTACAGTGGTATTTACCCACCTGCCCGCCCACACACGTACAGTGGTATTTACCCACCTGTCCACTCACACACGTACAGTGGTATTTAACCACCCGCCCACCCACAAACGTACAGTGGTATTGAACCACTTCCTCACCCATACACGTACATTAGTATTTACCCACCTGCCCGCCCACACACGTACAGTGGTATTTACCCACCTGTCCACTCACACACGTACAGTGGTATTTACCCACCCACTCAATAATATATAACATGCACAACACAATAATAACATAGTGGAAGTACTTAGCAAAAACTGGAGTGAATAATCTTGTGTTGAAAATAAAAAAAATGTTTTCCAAAACAAATTTTTTTTGAGTGCCCAATTAGAGTACATGTAGAAAATTGATACAACAAAAGTGAGATAGCCATTTTTTTCTAAATGTTATTGTGAACAAGAAAACGTATAGTTTGTCAATACTACTATATATAATAAAAACACAAAAAAAATAATAAAAGAACTATGTACACAAATTTTTTTCAACAGCTTCAGTCGGAGTCAGACACATCTACTACTCTCCTCTTCTTTCCAAGCCTAAGAGGACTCCAATAATGCTCTAAATATGTAAAACATTCCCTGTGCACTCCAAAGTTGCAAGGTGGGCACCAAAAATGGCTTTTGCCCCTTTTTTTATGCCCACAAACAACACAAAGTCTCTTACTGCGTCCAGGTAAGTGTGCTATCTTGTGTTCAGCGTCTCCAGATGGTACAGGGGAGAGATTTTGATTTCTATGGGGCTCTACTAAGCTACATACAACTTCTGATATGTAGTCCTTTCTTGGTAAGGGATTGTCAGAGTTTTTGGAGTATAAAATGTAAGAGTTTAGGAGAGACAAGTCGACTAGATTCGTAAAGAGTCTCTTCCAGTATTTCTTTGTTGTCCTTGAGCAAGAATCATGATATATAGACTTATCACTAGTATCTACTCCTCCCATATAAAGGTTATACTGGTTTATTACCACTGGTTTTATTGCATTAAGGCCTTTCCTGCTTGTTATATTTTTATCTATCAAAGGCTTATGTTGATAGACGCTGTAGCGTCTCTGCCACTTTGCGGAAGGGGGAGATAGACGCTACAGCGTCTTACGCCACCTGGAGAGTTAAAATGAACTAAAACATTACTGTTTATATCTTAATCCCGTGGCAAGGCACAAATAAACAGCTAGTACAGTATATAAGAAAGCAAATAAAGAAACAACACAAGTATCAGTGCCACGGATACTTTCTGATTTATAAAAGGACATCGTTCTGATCTTGTCCGAATTTATATTATAAGTATTAGGTAGAGGTATTTACTGTGGGGAAATAAGATTACAATACTTACTAATATGTTAATATTTTGTTTCATTTGCAAACCTATTGCTTACTTTTATATGGATATTTTTGATCGGGTTAAATTGAACTACAAATTGAAGAAAATTTCGTATTGTTTAATCAACAAAATATTCAAAATTATTTGGCTTTATTCATTACAATAGTTGTATTTAAAAAAATGTACAAAATAAGAAAATTATTAAGAAACAAAAAAACACCAATAAAAACCACAAGTATTTTAAAATATTTTCTGTAGCCAAATGACATAATTGTAGGCCTAATTATAAATAAACAATGTACATTGAATATCTATGTGAGCAAACAGGTAAACAGTAATACGGAATGAGTTAACCTTATACTGAATAATAGTGGACCACAAAGAACTAATATGAAAACTAAAAAAAATCTAGATAAATAACTCGGGCAGTTAAAAACCCGAGACTAGCAAGCTAATTTTCTATATTTTGGAAGTAAATTGTTAATACTTTTTATGACTACACACATTGGAAGTCTTGAACTGGACTCCTACTGAGATGTAAGAAAGACGGATTTGCAGGAAACCTTGAGAGATTTCACCTAATTTTTAGTGACCATAAAAACTATGGTTTCAGTTTTCTTAAATTTGTTTTACGTTTTCTAATATTGCTGCCAATTTTAAAATTTCTTATTTACCATTTATTTTTTAAAGGTGATTTTAAACAAGTCTCAAAATGTCCTAAAGGTTTACCGCTTTCTAGATTGATATCTAGATAGTTTAATGTTCAATTTTGAAATCATTAAACTCCCAAATGAATAAGGTAGAAAATAATTATCAATTTTCAATAAATCATTGAGATATGCTGTTTCAATAGATAACAAATAAAATAAACATAGTCAAATGAGGCAGCCAAAATTGATAATAGAAAGTCTTTTGTTTCTAAACAGTCATAGGGATATTTATTAGTATTATCACCACAAAATAATTTAATTCAATTATAAAATGATAAAAACTATGTATACAAATTTGTTTCACTTCATAGCGTTACTGTAGCATTCTGTTAATGTAATATTACTGTCCACATAATACTAGACTATTTTATCTCCAGTAGTATCTTTTCTAAGCAATTAATTTAATAATATGTTTTACCTACATTTAAACTACTTGCATGCAATAATAATGCAAAACTAGCACATCTCCGAATAAGACAGTAAGTCAAAATAAAAACAGTAAAAACGAGAAGATAATCAACTATTTACATAACTTCAAATAAGTTTTATGGGTGATAAATTCCTGAATAATTACAACAATTTAATATTTGAAAGCATTATACATATAGACACATTTTAGGAACATCATATTAATTAATAACAATACATGAAAAACAATTTGAGGATTGACTTGTTGAGTGTACAGTCTACCTTATACAGCTTT